>OZ026570.1:1189720-1267220 GCA_964020155.1 Chondrilla cf. caribensis
ATACGTACGTATGTACGTGTGTGATTGTCTTGTACACATGTATGTATGTTGTGCATAATATATACAATGATATTTGAATCATGCATACAGCATCAAGATGTACAGTATTCAGAATAAGCAATAATCTAAGTACAGGAAGATATGCCAGTATAATGTCGTAGATGCTCATTGCTAAGTTGAGTTGTAAATAAATTTGCACGTATGTACACATCTATAAGACTGTATCAGGGACTATGTATGGCAGAATACATAAATGTTCATACATGGTACGTACATATATACATACTGTACGTACCTACATACATTATTGAAAATTTGTCGTATCACTTTCGTATACAGTACAACTTGCTTAGTAAGTACCCTGGTTAGTGAGTACACTTCACTCAGTCCCTAGCTCATGTACACTATGTTAACCAGTACTGATAGTAAGTACCTCTGATAAGAAGCATAGATTTCGTGTGTCCTTCAAGGTACTTACTAAGCAAGTTGGACTGTATATACATATATGTACGTATACAGTACTTGTGTTTCATACAAAGATGCATACATGTACATACATACGTATGTATGTACTGCACCACCCTACATATGTATGCACAACGTACATACGTCTATATGACCATGAACACCAATGGGGTACGTATGTACGTACATACCTCCTGGCCAAGTGCAACCAGTACATAGCGCTCTTCACCCCACTTCCACTGTTGTCATGGGGTGTGGGCACTCCGTACAAGCTCTCTTTGGTGAACTTGGACCAATCATAGTCTCTGTCCATCATCTCACCTACAAAATCAAACAAATGTACGTACGTTCATACATACGTATGTACATATGTACGTATGCTTCCTGCAACACATCAAAATGGTCAATTTGCAGGTAAGGTTGTGTAAACACATATGTAAGTAACTGTAAGAAAACAACATACGCTGTTCAGTAGGCACGTACATACGTACATACGTATGTACATACCAACATCATAGTCATTATGGCTCCTCTTGTATAGCTCTTTCCCTTCATTGGACTCTTTCATCACCTGCTGGAAGTTCTTCTGAGGACTGACTATATCACCTGCACTATCATCTGAAAGCATACATACAAAGATTCGGACATGCATACGTTTAATGGTTAAGGTCGATGATATGGTGAATCTGGTGAACAAAGCTCACCTCTGATTGTTGCCCGGCCAAAGGCGGTTTGCTCTGGATGAAGGCCACTGGGGAGCCCACCGGACTGGTCATGTGATCGTCCTACAGAGATGGCACCATGCATTATGTAACATACATATGTGAATATACGAATACACACAATATACATACATACACATACTGATAATATGTACATACATACAACCATACATATGTACCTACAGCACATAGATTACATATGTAACATATAAATACATGCATACGTACATATGTTACGAGTGTAACATACATACGTACGTATGTGTAATATATAATTGTACCACCTTCTAGCAGCGTACACAGGACAACAGTACTACAAGGGTAGCTCCTGAGGGCTCCAGCCAATTTAATTTTCAAAGTTCCCTGCTGAAAGGTTTGCGGTACACCTATGACTCATTCATAGTGAAACTAACTGCGTGTCTACAGGACTAGCATACAGTGGTGGCTTTGATGTTGCCACTCACGGGTATAGAAGTTCAACTTACACATACAGTTACGATATGATATTGTATGGCAGGTGCATCTACTCATACAAGTGGTATGTATGGACTAACTCATACGAAACATACAGACATGCTCAAAATGTAGCAAAGACCTAAAGGTGCTTTGGCCTTGCTTGAATAGATGCTCTCCGCTTTCTCCTGCATGAGGTGCTCGAACAGAGATTTCGATTTAGGGTTAGCCAGTTCTGACGCCTTTAGGGACGTTCTGGTATTGATTCCATGGGACATTTCCTTCGCTTTGGGAGGATCTTCGGCGAAGGAGTAAAACACCCGCTGTTTGCCTGCCTCCGGCTGGGTCATACCTCGAAAGTGCTTCACCTTCTCGTGTGTTTGGGGCTAGAATACATGGAGGAGGTGCATAGAAGTTATAAGTGACTTTCATTACAAACAAAACAGGGACGTACTCGCTCGGAAGGAGGAGAAAAACATTCCTTTGTTGAAGAACCTTTGGGAATTACTTTGCCAGCCTGCACAGAATTTTTCGTGGTATTAAACAATGCGCGTATACTATATACTATATCGGTTCACTCACAGCAGGGATAGAGGGATTACGATCTCGCACTCTTACAACAGTACTAGTAGACGCCATCTTTGTACACAACATTCAATTTCCATAGCAACTACCGCTTGATCAAGCGATAAATGGCGGCGCGAATTTGTATTATTCAGTGCAAAATTGTAATGATCGTGTATTGTCTACATCGAAGAACTGTTCACCATAATACTAGCTCCTTACAATAGACCAAAAAACATGTAGAACTCTTGAATACATCATGATTATTATTCATAAAACTTGAATAAACAAAATTCAGTAATTTACAGCAATATTATACGAAGTATTATATCCAGCTCATGTCACAAACATACAGGCAGTCAATTTATTGGATGTTGAATTAAGGCCCCATATTTACCACCAGACTCGTGCTTGTGGCCACCTTGTTCTTCTGAAAAGTCCAGAGGACTATCTGGTGGTTCTTCAGTGTTTGGCTTGCTAGCCTTGGGCTTTTTCATGGAAAATAGGATTTTGTGGATTGAGAGAGCAATAAGAGTTGTGCCAAAAGTGCTCAACAAACTCAACAAAAATGGAAGAACGGAAGAAGGGTCTTGGTGTGTTCCATTGAACAGGATTAGCAAAAAGTACCCCAGAATGAGAGTGGCTGACATTCCTGCTGTTATGGCATATCCCAGGATAACTATGTCCCTCACAACAATCAGTGTCCCAATAAAACAGTTTTTGTGTTCTCGACAGAAACTACTAATGGTCACAACGGCTACCAGGAAGACAACAATTATACCCCCATAGCAACAAAACGAAAGACTGTAGGCAAACAAAACAGAAGCAGTGGTTAGAAGAGGCCAACTCAGAAGAGACAGGAGAAGAAATGGAGACAGAAAACTGGCAAACTGAATGCAGGCAACCAATGATGTAGCCAAGGGAAGAGTGGTGAGTGCTGTCAACCAACTTCGATTCTGGATAAAGTTCATGTTCTTAACTGCCATAATCTCCGCTGGTATGAAGCAGATGATGTGAATAACCAGTGCACACAATAACACCCATCCCTCCCATGTGTTCAATCTCACAAATACTATAAAAAGCCACACCAGCCACATTCCCATTGTCAGAACACTGCCCAAGACAAAACAAAACACCACAAAGGCATGGTAATGTGCTGATTTGGCATATTTTAGGATCAAGTTGGTCAAATGGTGCACATGTTTGCCTATGAGACCTGCTGAAGCGACAGACAGACACACAAGAGTTAGACACAGAAATCCCAGGAACACAGGTTGACGGCTATTCATAGTATCAACGTTGTAGACTGTTGCATAGTAGGAGGCCTTCCCACCCATCTCAATGGCACTGGCTGCTCTCTGAGCTGCAAACTCAACCACATTCTGCACTGACTGATCCACTGTCAGCACCTAGTAGTGAATAAACATGGAAGCAAACAATATTAAACACAACTTAAGTATGAAGATCTGATGGAAATTAGCATATGAAAATATTTAACCCCTTCTAATAGTATCTGATCATAAACACGATCATATCTCCACTGATCTGATTCTTTTTGTCTTGCCAGGCTCACACTTTACTGTGTCCATAGCCCGTGTCCGAGATTATTCACGTACTCATTTCACATCATTAACGACACTACGACTCATGCATGGAGTAGGGCTACATGCATGTACCAATTATCTTGAAGAACAATGACACTTCCCCCCTCATGCTTTGGTTAGAGAGAGAGAGATGTATTTGGCAGTTAGACAGATAGAATATGCTCAAATATGATCAGGGACTGCCCGTCCAATTTGAGGATACCCAATTCCCATGTAATCTCCTCAATAAATAATCTTCATATAACCATAGCTACTCTATGCTAGTAAGTGTATCCATGAGATTCACATGGCACTAAACATTAATACAGTTCCTGTCTCCACAAAATGAACTCTTGTATTTTACAACACATACACTTCAATCTGCAATTAGTGAGCACTTATCTAGGGTCTATGCTTTTACTTTCACTAACCTTACTCTCGTTGGAACAAGATGGGACCGCCACACTCAGTTCGACACGTTCCACCGGACTAGGGTACGCCAAGCCGAACAGCTGCAACAGAGGAGTGGTCACACTCTTCAACATGACGGGATCCAGGAGAAAGAACACGACCGATTTCGCGAACACGATATTAACCGTGTTGTTGGATTTCAAGAAGGGTTCCAGATGGATGGAAACGTAAATCATGTCTCTATAACTCCTCCACTCAGTTTCGTTGACGAGACCTTCCTTGGCAATGGCGTATAGCCCTTGATAGCAAGAATTCAGATCAGATTCGTCCAATCTTCTTTCATTTCGACGACACTCCAGTTCTTGGCCCGTTCGGTCTCCACACGTACACTCAGTGAGGTGGAGACGACACAAGACAGTCACTAACGATACAAATAAAGCTTCTTTCTTCATCATCTATACTTGCTCAACTAAGAAAACAGCTTGCAGATTTAACAAGTGTTCACTACGTATCAACACGCATGCAAACGCGTGGGACCTTTATCCCACGCGTAATATAAGCTTTTGTATCTGCCTACGAACAATCTTACAACATAGACCCTAGATACAACATGAGACATTCCAGGGGCAAAATTACCTTCGAGAGTGCTGAAATGACAATGATTCCCATCTCCATACCTGGCCCATAATCATAGCTGCATTCTAAAGTGCTTATTTTCAATGTATAGGAGAGTATAGGATAGAAAAGACACTAAGCACCTTCTAGTATAGCTCATGGGAAAGGAGGCGCATCAACCTGATATTTTTACCAGACCTAGCTGGGGACATGAACAAACTGATGAAACAATTCCCATCTCAATAGGTGGTCCTAAACCCTGCTACATTTGGAGGTTCTTAATATTTATCAATGTATTGCAATTGGAGAGTATAGGAGAAAAAACACTAAGCACCTTTTTGAATAGCTCATGGGATGGTGGGCGGGTCAGCATCATAATTTCACCAGACCTAGCTGGAGATGTAAACTAACTCATGAATCAATTCCCTTATCTGTAGCTAACCCGAAACCCCAGCTACATTCGGAGGTGCTTACTATTTTTTCAATGTATGGGATAGAGAAGAGAAACGCTAAGCACCTTTTTGAATAGTTCATGGTGGGCATGTCAACTGATATTTTTACAAGACCTAGCTAGAGATGTGAAATCACTTATGAAACAATTTCTATCTCAATAGGTGGCCCGTAAACCCAGCTACATTCATTTGTTACGGATCAACAAATCTCCCCAGTGTCCATATGACACATAATATTATAATAATGAATATCCTTTTGTATGTGCATCCCACTATAAGTGTAATGCGCCTTGTGGTGATCACTCAGGTAATTTCACATTCCTTTACTGGTCACCAAGGACTGCCCAGTATCCATGCCAAACTCATCAACACAATTTCCAATGCATGCACACCCTCCTGGGTATGCTATAGGCCTTGTGGTGACAAGCTAAAAATGTCAATTTTTTGCTTGTCACCATGGCCTCTCCTGTGTTCATGGAATGCATCATATCTCAAATACGAATGCTTGGACACATTCCTGGAACTAATGCAGTCTTTCTGATAACAAAAAAGATACGTTTTGCTGCCAATAAAAAATTCTCAAAAATGTCAAATTTTCTGCTTGTCACCACGGCCTCTCCTGTGTGCACGTGATGCATCATATCTCAAATACAGATGCACGGACACACTCCTGGAACTAGTGCAGTCCTTCTGATAACAATAATATAGGCTTCGTTGGCGATCATAAATTCTCCTTAGTGTCCATATGGCACATATAATATTGCATATGTTTGTGCATGTACACTTCAATATAAGTGTAATACACCTTGTGGTCTTCACTCAGGTGATTTCACATTCTGCCACTGGTCACCAAGTGCTGCCCAGCATCCATCCCAAACTCACCAACACAATTTCAAATGCATACACACCACCTTGAGTATGCTATGGGCCTCACAATGACAAGCTAAAAATGTCCAATTTCTTACTTGTCACCATGGCCTCTCCTGTGTGCATGAATGAATCATAGCTCAAATACGGATGCACAGATACACTCCTGGAACTAGTGCGGTCCTTCTGATAACAAAAAGATACATTTTGTTGCCGATCAAAATTCATCCCGGTGTCCATGTCATATAGTACATAAATATAATATTGCATATCCTTTTGTATGTACATTCCAATATAAGTGTTATACGCCTTAAAGCTTGTGGTGATCACTCAGGTAATTTCACATTCTGCCACTGGTCACCAAGTGCATACACACCATCTTAAGTGTGCTATAGGCCTCGTGGTAACAAGCAAAACATAAATTTTTTGCTTGTCACCACGGCCTCTCCTGTGTGCACGTGATGCATCATAGCTCAAATACGGATGCATGGACACACTCGTGGAGCTAGTGCGGTACTTTCGATAACAAAAAGATACGCTTTGTTGCCAATCAAAAATTCTCCCAATGTCACATGGCACATATGATAATGCATATCTGTATGTACATGGGAGAGTATAGGAGTCTCCGAGAAATAAATGCTAAGCACCTTTTTGAATAGCTCATGGGAAAGTGAGCGTGTCAATCTGATATTTTCACCAGGCTTAGCTGGGGAAGTAAACTAACTTATGAAACAATTCCCATCTCCATACATGGCCAGTAAACCTAGCTACATTCGTAAGTGCTTAATATTTTTTCAATGCATAAGAGAGTATGAGAGAAATAAAATTAATGCTAAGCACCTTTTTGAATAGCTCATGGGAAAGTGAGTGTATCAATTTGAAACTTTTACCAAACCTAGCCAGCGATGTAAACTAATATATGAAGCAATTTTCATCTCTATACATGGCCTGTAAGCCTAGCTACATTCAGAGGTGCTTAATATTTTTTCAATGTATGTGAAGGTATATGAGAAATTAACGCTAATCACCTTCTTGCTTATCTCATGGGAGAGTTGGTGTATCATGATGCAGTCCAATGATTTTGTCAAACCTAGCTAATTGTATGAACTAAATTCTGAAACAATCCCCATCTCAGTATGTGGTCTGTAACCTTAGCTACATTCGGAGGTCCTTAATATTTTTTCAATGTATGGGAGAGATTAGGAGAATATAACGCTAAGCATATTCTTGCGTATCTCATGGGAGAGTAGGTGTGTCATCTCATATTTTAGTCTGACCTAGGTGTGGATGTAAACTAACTCATGAAACAATCCCCAACTTTATACATGTCTTGTATCCCCATTTATTCAAGATGGTGCCCAGGGGGCCCAATTGTGGTCCTAGCACCATGCACACTTAGTGTATAGGAGAGAATAGGAGATAAAGTTGCTAGGCACCTTCTTGCATAACTCATGAGATAGGGAGGGTGTCAAACTGATATTTTAGCCAGAATTAGCTGTTGATGTAAACTAACTCATGAAACAATTCTCATCTCCATAGGTACCCCCAAATATCCACAATCGTACCTTGTCTGATGTATCAGTAATGACATTCTTATTACATTAAACATTGCTATTTATATAATTATTGGACATTTACTGTTTGTTATCAATATCAAATCATATCACACATTCTATTACTCTTACAGTACATATGCAAGTTGTGTATTACGCAGACTGTGATAATAATAGAGCATATTAAGCAGTATATTGACATGATACAACCAGGTATAATAAAGCAATGCTCATATAAATTTATTAAAATGTCACTCTGCAGCCGCAGATTCATACATGGTCCACTTCAATTATTGCAAGAAGAGGTTCTCTAGCTTGGCTTTGCCAAGAGATCCACTGCACCAAAAAATTGTCACAAATTATAATACTCCACATGATAGTATTATAACAAATAAAGTACGTACACACACTCAGACTCATGCATAATATTATATACACAGACTCATATTTGCATCCGTGCATATGTACACACATGCACGTACATGCACTCACACACATACGTATATGATGCATACATACTATGGTGACTTACCAAACTAAACAAACCACATGCACATCCATACATATGCATAGAAATTACAACCTGCATTAAAATGGTAAACATGTTTGTTTACAGTTTGGAACATGTTTGTTTGAAGTTTGGAACACATATGTTTATATTTTGGAACATGTTTGTTTAGAGTTTGGAGCATGGTTGTGACAAAGTGACAATCATGCTTAGGTCATGTGTCTGATATTGCTGGCGCCTAGGGTCTAGCACAACATCACACAGCACCGTCAAATCAATAAAATATTCATCGTTTGGGAATCGACCAAGTACGAACCTCTATAAAAGCTCACGTCGCGCCTCCATTTTCTTTGTGAGTAGATCCGTGCTGGGGAAGCTGCAGATGCTGGAGGATTCGAATTGGAGGGGGTGCCCCGAGCGCAAGCGTGGTTAGCTGTTCTACCCTCTCCTTCTTCGGTTCGCTGTTTGATCACGCATGGAGTTCACACGTCCCGGTCTCCTGTGAGTCGTCGGGTCTCTCGAGTGTTCTCGGACGAGGTTTGGGCGTCCGTCCTCTTCGGAGGCGGGCGGTGCCTGGGATCATGGTCGGCTAGTCTCCCCTAGGGGTCCTGTAAGTAGATTCCTACGAAGGCTATGTTGTCGGAACCACACGGCTCTCTGCTCACCACCCTTTTCCCTTTATTATTGCCTTCGGGCGCACGTAAGTTAGGCCATGCCCGCATTACCTTTACGCTGCATACACTTTACTATGCACACACTGCGCCTTGCACACACCCTCCTATGCACACAGTATGCGCATGCGGCTATAGTAGGGTCCAGACATGCTACATTAGTTTAGGTTTTGGGCCCTACCGGGGAGTCTCCTGTCATCGTGTTGAGGAAGCTGCTGCGCTGTTTGATGTGTGTCCTGCCGGCCTGACTCTGATGATTACCGATGTGAAGTCAGCTCATCTGTCTTCTGTTCTGTGGATTGGTGGCGAATCCGTGATTCTTGGGTCTCCGGGCCCATGAAGCTATCAAGTCACAAAGGACCACATCGGTGACTGGCGCTCGTGATACTCGGTGTGCCAGACGTAAAAGATCACGGCTCTGAAATCTGGACCTCCCGAGAAGCCAGTCCACCACCCTATATTATCGGATGATGGCTTGATGTTGACTACACGCGAGATGACATCAACAGCTGAGGTGTGGTGGCAAGTGGCATGTTCTCCTCGGCCACGGGGCATGAAGCACCTCCCCGTCCTCGCCGGATGCCCTGGGCACACGTGAAGTGTGGCAGAGAGAGGTGCAAGTTTGATGCTACTTATTGGACTTCAAGAACACTATGCACATTCATGCATAATATATTTATTTCATATATTGTAAAGTTACTGTAACTGACCTTCTGTTTCGTATTATCTATTGTTATGATTAATTTAAAATTATAAATATATAATATTATTATATTTAAATTGTAGGTTGAGCACCGCATGTGCAATAATAATATGACATTGCATGCCATACAATTATTAATAATACCTATATGTTTTTTTACAGTACTAATAATATAATATAAGTAATATAATATCATTATGTGTCACACAGGGGTGAATTTTGAGTACGCAGGAAAATGTATCAAATTTGCTATCAGGAACACTGTACTAGTTCCAGGAGTGTGTCCGTACATCTGTATTTGAGCTATGATGCATCACACGCACACAGGAGAGACCATCGTGACATGCAAGGAAAAAATTTGACATTTTTTTTGCTTGTCACCAAAGGAAAATAGCACACTCAGGACGGTGTGTATGCATCCCAAACTGTGTTGGTGAGTTTGTCATGGACACTGGGCAACCCTTGGTGACCAGCAACGGAATGTGAAATTACATGAGTGATCACCACAAGGCAACACTACATGTATATTGGAATGTACATACAAAAGTATATACATTATTATGTGTCACACAGGGGTGAAGTTTTGGTCGGTAGGAAAATGTATCAAATTTGCTATCAAAAGGACCGTACTTGTTCCAGAAGTGTGTCCGTACATCTGTATTTGAGCTATGATGCATCACGCGCACACAGGCGAGGCCGTGGTGACAACTCAAAAATTTGACATTTTTTTGCTTGTCACCACGAGGTCGATAGCACACTCAGGACAGTTTGTATGCATCCTAAATTGTGTTGGTGAGTTTGACATGGACACTGGGCAGCCCTTGGTGACCAGCAACGTGGTGTCAAATCACCTGTGTTATCACCACAAGGTGTATTACACATATATTGAAATGTACATACAAATGTATAATGCTATGTGCCATATGGGCACCTGGCAGAATTTTCATTAGCAACAAAACCTATCATTTTGTTATCAAAAGGACCATATAAGTTCCAGGTGCGTGTCCGTGCATTCGTATTAGATCTATAATGCATTATGTGCACACAGGATAGACCGTGGTGACAAGCATGAAAATTGACATTTTCTTGCTTGTCCCCACGAGGCCCATAGCACACCCAAGACGGTTTGGATGCATCCAAAATTGTGTTGGTGAGTTTGGCACGGACACTGGGAAGCCCTTGGTGACCAGGAACATGGTGTCAAATCACCTGAGTTATCACCACAAGGCGTATTTCACAAATACTGAAATGTACATACAAATGTATAATGCTATGTGCCATATGGGCACCTGGCAGAATTTTCATTAGCAACAAAACCTTTCATTTTGTTATCAAAAGGACCGTATTAGTTCCAGGAGTGTGTCCGTACATTCGTATTAGATCTATAATGCATTATGTGCACACAGGATAGACCGTGGTGACAAGCATGAAAATTGACATTTTCTTGCTTGTCACCACGAGGCCCATAGCACACCCAAGACGGTTTGGATGCATCCAAAATTGTGTTGGTGAGTTTGGCACGGACACTGGGCAGCCCTTGGTGACCAGGAACGTGGTGTCAAATCACCTGAGTTATCACCACAAGGCGTATTTCACTTATACTGAAATGTACATACAAATGTATAATGCTATGTGCCATATGGGCACCTGGTAGAATTTTCATTAGCAACAAAACCTATCATTTTGTTATCAAAAGGACCATATAAGTTCCAGGAGTATGTCCGTGCATTCGTATTAGATCTATGATGCATTATGTGCACACAGGATAAGTGCTTAGCATTTTCTCTCCCATACTATCCCATACATTGAAAAAATATAAAGCACCTCCGAATGTAGCTGGGCTACAGGTTAGCTATGGACATGGGAATTGCTTCATAAGTTAGTTCACACCTTAATCTAGGTCTGGTCAAAATATCAGATTGATACGCCCACTTTCCCATGAGCTATTCAAAAAGGTGCTTAGCATTTTCTCCCCTATACTATCCTATACAATGAAAAATTATAAAGCACCTCCGAATGTAGCTGGGGTTATGGGTTAGCTATAGAGATGGGAATTGTTTCATACGTTAGTTCACACCTTCATCTAGGTCTGGTGAAAATATCAGGTTGACACACCCACTTTCCCATGAGCTATTCAAAAAGGTGCTTAGCGTTTTCTCTCCCATACTATCCCATACATTGAAAAAATATTAAGCACCTCCGAATGTAGCTGGGGTTACAGGCTAGCTATGGACATGGGAATTGTTTCATAAGTTGGTTCACATCCTCTGCTAGGTCTGGTTCAAATATCAGGTTGACACGCCCACTTTCCCATGAGCTATTCAAAAAGGTGCTTAACGTTTTCTCTCTCCCATACTATCCCATACATTGAAAAAATATTAAGCACCTCCGAATGTAGCTGGGGTTACGGGTTAGCTATGAAGATGGAAATTGTTTCATAAGTTGGTTCACATCCTCTGCTGGGTCTGGTGAAAATATCAGGTTGACACGCCCATTTTCCCACGAGCTATTCAAAAAGGTGCTTAACGTTTTCTCTCTCCCATACTATCCCATACATTGAAATAATATTAAGCACCTCCGAATGTAGCTGGGATTACAGGCTAGCTATGGACATGGAAATTGTTTCATAAGATAGTTCACATCCACAGCTAGGTCTGGTGAAAATATCAGGTTGACACGCCCATTTTCCCATGAGCTATTCAAAAAGGTGCTTAGCGTTTTCTCTCCCATACTATCCCATACATTGAAAAAATATTAAGCACCTCCGAATGTAGCTGGGGTTACGGGTTAGCTATGGACATGGGAATTGTTTCATAAGTTAGTTCACATCCACAGCTAGGTCTGGTGAAAATATCAGGTTGACACGCCCACTTTCCCATGAGCTATTCAAAAAGGTGCTTAACGTTTTCTCTCTCCCATACGTACTATCCCATACATTGAAATAATATTAAGCACCTCCGAATGTAGCTTGGGTTACAGGTTAGCTATGGAGATGAAAATTGTTTCATAAATTAGTTCACACCTTCATCTAGGTCTGGTGAAAATATCAAGTTGACACGCCCACTTTCCCATGAGCTATTCAAAAAGGTGCTTAGCGTTTTCTCTCCCATACTATCCCATACATTGAAATAATATTAAGCACCTCCGAATGTAGCTGGGGTTACAGGTTAGCTATGGAGATGGAAATTATTTCATAAGATAGTTCACATCCACAGCTAAGTCTGGTTCAAATATCAGGTTGACACGCCCACTTTCCCATGAGCTATTCAAAAAGGTGCTTAACGTTTTCTCTCTCCCATACTATCCCATACATTGATTCAGAAATAATATTAAGCACCTCCGGATGTAGCTGGGGTTACGGGTAAGCTATGGAGATGGAAATTGTTTCATAAGTTAGTTCACATCCACAGCTAGGTCTGGTGAAAATATCAGGTTGACACGCCCACTTTCCCATGAGCTATTCAAAAAGGTGCTTAGCATTTTCTCTCCTATACTATCCCATACATTGAAAAAATATTAAGCACCTCCGAATGTAGCTGGGGTTACGGGTTAGCTATGGACATGGAAATTGTTTCATAAGTTTGTTCACATCCACAGCTAGGTCTGGTGAAAATATCAGGTTGACACACCCACTTTCCCATGAGCTATTCAAAAAGGTGCTTAGCGTTTTCTCTCCCATACTATCCAATACATTGAAAAAATATTAAGCACCTCCGAATGTAGCTGGGGTTACGGGTTAGCTATGGAGAAGGAAATTGTTTCATAAATAAGTTCATATCAACAGCTAGGTCTGGTTAAAATATCAGGTTGACACGCCCATTTTCCCATGAGATATTCAAAAAGGTGCTTAGCTATTCTCTCCCATACTATCCCATACGTACATTGAAAAAATATTAAGCACCTCCGAATGTAGCTGGGGTTACGGGTTAGCTATGGACATGGGAATTGTTTCATAATTAAGTTCATATCAACAGCTAGGTCTGGTGAAAATATCAGGTTGACACGCCCACTTTCCCATGAGCTATTCAAAAAGGTGCTTAGCGTTCTCTCTCCCATACTATCCCATACATTGAAAAAATATTAAGCACCTCCGAATGTAGTCTGGGTTACGGGTTAGCTATGGAGATGGGAATTGTTTTATAAGATAGTTCACATCCACAGCTAATTCTGGTTCAAATATCAGGTTGACACGCCCACTTTTCCATAAGCTATTCAAAAAGGTGCTTAGTATTTTCTCTCCCATACTATCCCATACATTGGAATAATATTAAGCACCTCCGAATGTAGGTGGGGTTACAGGTTAGCTATGGACATGGGAATTGTTTCATAAGTTAGTTCACACCTAATATTTTCAAATAATCTAGCTGGGGGTATGAGCTACGTTATGAAACACTTCCCATCTCTTTGTGTGCTTTGTAACCCTTGTTATTCAAAGTGGTGCTATGACCAAATTTCGGCCATAGCACCACTGGGTCAATGTATGGGAGAGAATAGGAAAAAAGCACTTAGCACCATCTCGCGTACCTCGTGGGAGAGGGGGCGTGTCAACCTAATATATTCAAATAATCTAGCTGGGGGTATGAGCTACGTTATCAAACACTTCCCATCTCTTTGTGTGCTTTGTAACCTTTGTTATTCAAAGTGGTGCTATGGCCAAATTTTGGCCATAGCACCACTGGGTCAATGTATGGGAGAGAATAGGTAAAAAGCACTTAGCACCATCTTGCATACCTCGTGGGAGAGGGGGCGTGTCAACCTAATATTTTCAAATAATCTAGCTGGGGATATTAGCTACGTTATGAAACACTTCCCATCTCTTTGTGTGCTTTGTAACCCTTGTTATTCAAAGTGGTGCTATGACCAAATTTCGGCCATAGCACCACTGGGTCAATGTATGGGAGAGAATGGGAAAAAAGCACTTAGCACCATCTCGCGTACCTCATGGGAGAGGGGGCGTGTCAACCTAATATTTTCAAATAATCTAGCTGGGGATATTAGCTACGTTATGAAACACTTCCCATCTCTTTGTGTGCTTTGTAACCCTTGTTATTCAAAGTGGTGCTATGACCAAATTTTGGCCATAGCACCACTGGGTCAATGTATGGGAGAGAATAGGAAAAAAGCACTTAGCACCATCTTGCATACCTCGTGGGAGAGGGGGCGTGTTAATCTGATATTTTCAACAAATCTAGCTGGGGGTGTGAGCTAAGTTATGAAACACTTCCCATCTCTTTGTGTGCTTTGTAACCCTTGTTATTCAAAGTGGTGCTATGACCAAATTTTGGCCATAGCACCAGTGGGTCAATGTATGGGAGAGAATGGGAAAAAAAGCACTTAACACCATCTCATGTACCTCGTGGGAGAGGGGGCGTGTCAACCTAATATTTTCAAATAATCTAGCTGGGGGTATGAGCTACGTTATGAAATACTTCCCATCTCTTTGTGTGCTTTGTAACCCTTGTTAATCAAAGTGGTGCTATGGCCAAATGTTGGCCATAGCACCACTGGGTCAATGTATGGGAGAGAAGGCGTGTCAACCAAATATTTTCAAATAATCTAGCTGGGGGTATGAGCTACGTTATCAAACACTTCCCATCTCTTTGTGTGCTTTGTAACCCTTGTTATTCAAAGTGGTGCTATGGCCAAATTTCGGCCATAGCACCACTGGGTCAATGTATGGGAGAGAATAGGAAAAAAGCACTTAGCACCATCTCGCGTACCTCGTGGGAGAGGGGGCGTGTCAACCTAATATTTTCAAATAATCTAGCTGGGGATATTAGCTACATTATGAAACACTTCCCATCTCTTTGTGTGCTTTGTAACCCTTGTTATTCAAAGTGGTGCTATGACCAAATTTCGGCCATAGCACCACTGGGTCAATGTATGGGAGAGAATAGGAAAAAAGCACTTAGCACCATCTCGCGTACCTCGTGGGAAAGGGGGCGTGTCAACCAAATATTTTCAAATAATCTAGCTGGGGGTATGAGCTACGTTATCAAACACTTCCCATCTCTTTGTGTGCTTTGTAACCCTTGTTATTCAAGGTGGTGCTATGACCAAATTTCGGCCATAGCACCACTGGGTCAATGTATGGGAGAGAATGGGAAAAAAGCACTTAACACCATCTCATGTACCTCGTGGGAGAGGGGGCGTGTCAACCTAATATTTTCAAATAATCTAGCTGGGGATATTAGCTACGTTATGAAACACTTCCCATCTCTTTGTGTGCTTTGTAACCCTTGTTATTCAAAGTGGTGCTATGGCCAAATTTTGGCCATAGCACCACTGGGTCAATGTATGGGAGAGAATAGGTAAAAAGCACTTAACACCATCTCATGGACCTCGTGGGAGAGGGGGTGTGTCAACCTAATATTTTCAAATATTCTAGCTGGGGTTATTAGCTACGTTATGAAACACTTCCCATCTCTTTGTGTGCTTTGTAACCCTTGTTATTCAAAGTGGTGCTATGACCAAATTTTGGCCATAGCACCAGTGGGTCAATGTATGGGAGAGAATAGGTAAAAAGCACTTAACACCATCTCATGTACCTCGTGGGAGAGGGGGCGTGTCAACCTAATATTTTCAAATAATCTAGCTGGGGGTATGAGCTACGTTATGAAATACTTCCCATCTCTTTGTGTGCTTTGTAACCCTTGTTATTCAAATTGGTGCCATGGCCAAATTTCGGCCATAGCACCACTGGGTCAATGTATGGGAGAGAATAGGTATAAAGCACTTAGCACCATCTTGCATACCTCGTGGGAGAGGGGGCGTGTTAATCTGATATTTTCAACAAATCTAGCTGGGGGTGTGAGCTAAGTTATGAAACACTTCCCATCTCTTTGTGTGCTTTGTAACCCTTGTTATTCAAAGTGGTGCTATGACCAAATTTTGGCCATAGCACCACTGGGTCAATGTATGGGAGAGAATAGGTATAAAGCACTTAGCACCATCTTGCATACCTCGTGGGAGAGGGGGCGTGTTAATCTGATATTTTCAACAAATCTAGCTGGGGGTGTGAGCTACGTTATGAAACACTTCCCATCTCTTTGTGTGCTTTGTAACCCTTGTTATTCAAAGTGGTGCTATGGCCAAATTTCGGCCATAGCACCACTGGGTCAATGTATGGGAGAGAATAGGAAAAAAGCACTTAGCACCATCTCGCGTACCTCGTGGGAGAGGGGGCGTGTCAACCTAATATTTTCAAATAATCTAGCTGGGGGTATGAGCTACGTTATGAAACACTTCCCATCTCTTTGTGTGCTTTGTAACCCTTGTTATTCAAATTGGTGCTATGGCCAAATTTCGGCCATAGCACCACTGGGTCAATGTATGGGAGAGAATAGGTAAAAAGCACTTAGCACCATCTTGCATACCTCATGGGAGAGGGGGCGTGTTAATCTGATATTTTCAACAAATCTAGCTGGGGGTGTGAGCTAAGTTATGAAACACTTCCCATCTCTTTGTGTGCTTTGTAACCCTTGTTATTCAAAGTGGTGCTATGGCCAAATTTCGGCCATAGCACCACTGGGTCAATGTATGGGAGAGAATAGGTAAAAAGCACTTAGCACCATCTTGCATACCTCGTGGGAGAGGGGGCGTGTTAATCTGATATTTTCAACAAATCTAGCTGGGGGTGTGAGCTAAGTTATGAAACACTTCCCATCTCTTTGTGTGCTTTGTAACCCTTGTTATTCAAAGTGGTGCTATGGCCAAATTTCGGCCATAGCACCACTGGGTCAATGTATGGGAGAGAATAGGAAAAAAGCACTTAGCACCATCTCGCGTACCTCGTGGGAAAGGGGGCGTGTCAACCTAATATTTTCAAATAATCTAGCTGGGGGTATGAGCTACGTTATGAAACACTTCCCATCTCTTTGTGTGCTTTGTAACCCTTGTTATTCAAAGTGGTGCTATGACCAAATTTTGGCCATACGTAGCACCACTGGGTCAATGTATGGGAGAGAATAGGAAAAAAGCACTTAGCACCATCTCGCATACCTCGTGGGAGAGGGGGCATGTCAACCTAATATTTTCAAATAATCTAGCTGGGGGTATGAGCTACGTTATGAAACATTTCCCATCTCTTTGTGTGCTTTGTAACCCTTGTAGCCCTTGTTATTCAAAGTGGGTCAATGTATGGGAGAGGATAGAAGAAAAAAGGACTTAGCACCATCTTGCATACCTCGTGGGAGAGGGGGCGTGTCAACCTAATATTTTCAAATAATCTAGCTGGGGATGTGAGCTAAGTTATGAAACCCTTCCTATTTCCTTGTGTGATTTGTGCCTTTTTATTATGTGTTTCAATTGATTAACACCTGTATCATACAGGTATATAAATATGTATAAATATAAATTAACATTTATATATATAGTATACGCTAAAGGTACTATTAGGGTGCATAAATATAATATTATATATATATATATATATATTGAATCAAACATTCGATCTAATTATATCAGATTTTTATCTATTGATAGACCTATTATTATTGATAGAGCATTTTGTTACATGTGCAAATGCCTCTCAATATAATATTATTATACATGCATACAATATAGATATATCAATGTAGCCAAGATGCAAGTATCTTAGACAATAAGAAATTGCAAAAAATTATATAATTCGGAAAAATGATGATACAATCAAGAATGTACTAATTAAAATTAATGCAGAAATTACATGACATTGTTCAGTTATTTAATCTTGAATGGTGAGGTTATGTAGCATTCATGAATTAATATACAAGAAATATATAAAACTTTGTAAGGACTTAATCATGGATTGCATTGATGTAATGATTTCAAAAGGCAAACATTGCATGAATTCGATCAGTCTTGATCATTTTGGCTGAGAAGCGTGACAGGCACATCATGTGAGACATTGTGGCATATGTGAGAGTGTGTTCAGAAGGTGGGACACATGGTGAAACAAAAAACAAGTGTGAATTGAATAAGGACCCTAGCTCACGGGAGGAAATGGAAGTTCTATTGAGTACAAAACATTGTTGAAATGATGTCGTGTTTACATGATGTAGGAAATATCCATTGATACAGGGATGTTCAATACCAAGTCAAATAACAGATTAAGTGTGTAATCCTGAATGAAACAGGCATTTCCTCCTGTGAGCATTGTGTATGATTCATAGACTGATTTACTGACAAATGACCAGTGAGTAGTGCAAGTAGCAAGCACGTACTAATGACTCAGAGCAAAATAAACACATGAGCACATTAACAAAGATTTACTGGAGTATTGTGTTGCATTAGTCTGCTTTTTCGTCATTGTTGGACACAACAAGAGGACTAGCTTCTGGTATTTCAACACTTGATTCGCTAGCTTTGGACTTTTTCATGGAATAAAGGATTTTGTGGATTGAGAGAGCAATAACAGTGGTACCGAAAGTGCTCAACAAACTCAACAAAAATGGAAGAACAGAAGAAGGGTCTTGGTGTGTTCCATTGAACAGGATTAGCAAAAAGTACCCCAGAATGAGAGTGGCTGACATTCCTGCTGTTATGGCACATCCCAGGATAACTACGTCCCTCACAACAATCAGTGTCCCAATAAAACAGTTTTTGTGTTCTCGACAGAAACTACTAATGGTCACAACGGCTACCAGGAAGACAACAATTATACCCCCATAGCAACAAAACGAAAGACTGTAGGCAAACAAAACTGAAGCAGTGGTTAAAAGAGGCCAACTCAGAAGAGACAGGAGAAGAAATGGAGACAGAAAACTGGCAAACTGAATGCAGGCAACCAATGATGTAGCCAAGGGAAGAGTGGTGAGTGCTGTCAACCAACTTCGATTCTGGATAAAGTTCATGTTCTTAACTGCCATAATCTCCGCTGGTATGAAGCAGATGATGTGAATAACCAGTGCACACAATAACACCCATCCCTCCCATGTGTTCAATCTCACAAATACTATAAAAAGCCACACCAGCCACATTCCCATTGTCAGAACACTGCCCAAGACAAAACAAAACACCACAAAGGCATGGTAATGTGCTGATTTGGCATATTTTAGGATCAAGTTGGTCAAATGGTGCACATGTTTGCCTATGAGACCTGCTGAAGCGACAGACAGACACACAAGAGTTAGACACAGAAATGCCAGGAACACAGGTTGACGGCTATTCATAGTATCAACGTTGTAGACTGTTGCATAGTAGGAGGCCTTCCCACCCATCTCAATGGCACTGGCTGCTCTCTGAGCTGCAAACTCAACCACATTCTGCACTGACTGATCCACTGTCGGAACCTAGTGAATAAAAAGAACAATTATAAGCAAACAATAGTATACATAGCAGAACATCCCCAAATTATTAAGATACAAAATATTTGGTGAACACGTGCTAGTTATGCTTCCATGATTAATGTTAGAGTACACCTTGTTATTCAGTCACATGTTACCGATACTGACCATACTCTCGTTGGAACAAGTTGGAACGTCTACACTCAGTTCGACACGTTCCACCGGACTAGGGTACGCCAAGCCGACCATCTGCAATAGAGGAGTGGTCACACTCTTCAACATGACGGGGTCCAGGAGAAAGAACACGACCGACTTCGCGAACACGATATTAACCGTGTTGTTGGACGTCAAGAAAGGTTCCAGATGGATAGAAACGTAAATCATATCTCTATAACTCCTCCACTCCGTTTCGTTGACGAGACTCTCCTTGACGATGGTATACAGCCCTTTATAGCAAGAATTCAAATCAGATTCGTCCAATCTTCTTTCATTCCGACGACACTCCAGTTCCTGGTCTCCACATGTGCACTTGGTAAGATTAAGATGACACAAGACAGTCACTAATGATACAAATACTGTTTCCTTCATCATCATCGTTGCTTGTTCAAGGAAACAATGTCATTACCGCTCGGAGTTGTTTTCTGACGCCGTATCACGCCGATAGGGGTATCCCCTATGACGACCTCTTCACGTGACATAGCTAGCCACGCCTCCAATGGTATGATTTTTACGTAGGAGTAGGAAATTGGAGTGGATGTACGTACGAAATGCCTCTATCTTCTTCGAAACGAAATGGTAAAAAAGCTGAACTTCCAAAGTTGTGGCTGTATCGATACGGAGAGATAGGATCCCGTATTCCCGTTCACATTAAAGTAAACAATGGGAAAGTGACCGTAACCGTTGATGATGAGGTGAGTCCTGTACCAAGTAGATAGCCCATCTTGCTGTTGGAGTATCTATGATCTAATGCACACATGCAGGCGCTAGTACACCCGATTCTACATTCCCGAGGATTTTTCTACTTACTTGTACCAGTCAACTCGATCATGCGATGTTTGCGAACCTTTTCTTCTACCATCCGTCCGTGCATTCTTCCCTTCCCGCTATCCTCTCGTGTTATCCTCAATTGCGGATAGTTCGGAAGACATGCAGTGTGTGGATCGTTCCGAGTGGTGCTCCAATGCGCTGTGCATGTTATGTATGCGACACAGTGGAACAGGTCTGTAAGTACCACCAGAGGGAACAAGAAATGTGGTCCATGTAAAAAGTTGATCTTCGTAGTATAGAGGTGTATTCAATACACTCAGGAGTATGTGTAGGCTGGTCCAAGATTTTGCACTCATTATTGGTGGTCTTTGACATAAGTTCCATGGTATACTCCAAGGACCTACGTACCATCACTACAATCCAGTAATTTGATACCCTTATTTACTGTAGCGGTATTAATGCTTGCCTTACATTGTCACCTTCCATGTGAACACACTATAACCTGTATTTTCCCTTTGTCCTGCATACTTTGTTTCTTGCTTATCATCGCCATACTGATAATATTTGGCATTTTTGTTGAATATTGTAAATTTGATACTGTATTGCCCCTCAACCTCAGACTTGGTCCCCCGAGGCTTTTGGCAATACTAGCCCCAGTGGCATGTATGGGGAGCATTTTGAATTAGACTGTAAACCAATTGATTTTTTAATCGCTCCACAACATTGGAATATTTGGAATAGATGGAATAATGTATAATAGTTGGAATATTTCTACTGAATCGGCCTTTTCAGGGTGAATGGTGGATCAAGTACATTAGAGCCGCAGCCTCCAATGTATGGTTACAAGTGGAATCTCATATTCACCTCTAGGGGGAAGGCGTTAGAGCATAAGGCCGCTGTTCTAGGCACTCCATAAGAAGTAAAAGAATGAAGTAGAGATACTGATTTGGCTTTGAGACAGTGCTGTATGTTGGGAATCAGGGTTGTGTGCAGAGCTTGTCAAATTGGAGAACTGATTTACCCTCATAAGGGAATAAATTAAATTGTTAAGGTTATATGTCATTGGCCATTTCCTTATCAGTATGTATTTTCTCATGTTACTCAGAACTATTTTGTGGATGACACTTATCGACTGGATATGGTGTGGCTCAGGGATATTGTGGATGATACATTTGTGGAAGGTGTAAGGTGTGTGTCTGTGTGTGTGGTTTGTGTGGTGTGGAAGGTGCATGTAGTGTGTGTGTGTGTGTGTGTGGGTGTGTGTGTGTGTGTGTGTGAGCGTGTGTGTGTCGTGAGTGCTATGAATAGTGTGTGGTGTGAGTGGTGTGTGTGTGTGTGGTGTATATGGTATTGAGGTGTGTGTGGTACCTATGGTGGGTGTAGTGTGTGTGATGTATGCGGTGATGCCTGTGGTGGATGTAGTGTGTGTGTGGTGTGCATATATGGTGTGTATGTTGGTATTGTTGTTGACATACATCACCCAATGGGAATAGCCTCAATAATACATCAATTTTGATTCCTCAGAATTTAGAGCAGATTCATAGTAAAATGTATAAGATATATGTACGTATAAAACTTCAGCAAAAGGCAGTGCGTAATAAGGCTAAAAATTCAAGGAAGCTGTGTATAGTGGTATGGACTAGTCTGGGACTAACGTTTGTACTCCCACAATGAACAGGATCATTGTGGCCATGTGAATATCGCCATCCACCAGTGATTGATGAGAACACAGCTGCGAGAGCAGCCACTCAAACTGAAAGTAACCCCTTTGAATTCATACTTGTGATATCAGTCTACAGCAAATACCTCCAGTATAGATGACTTTAAGGAGGGAGAGAATAGTTCTAGGTAATTGTCATACATGTACCCACTTTTATGGTAGACATACATTTCTGTGGTCAGCACTAATAAGGCATCCACACCCTTGCAGCCATGTTGTGATTGTGAGGGTAACTAGAAGCCCAGTTGCTCTAGAGCTTTACAGCTGCTTTTCAGAAATTTTTCATAATTTCTTCAGAAATGAAACCCGTTTAACATATTTTTGTGTTGATGCATTAAGGGGAGAGTATGTATTCGATTTGGATAAAGAACTTATCCAGTAGTTTGAAAGCAGTTTAGGATGTGTTTCTTGAGCACTCTGGTCCAACTGACACTATTGGATTATCTTGGGGTATTGCACAGCAACATGGAGGGAGATTTTGTCCGAACCTACTTGTTTGTACAGGAAATGAATGAATGCAGAGCATTGGATGTATTTGTTGTCCACGAGTATTGGCAGTGAGTATGCTATTTGTACCATCAACACTGAACACTTTATATGAGCTGCTTTTGGGGCATATGTTTGATGTACATTAAGATAAGATATTTGCTCTCACTTTCAAAGTGTAATTCTGTCCTGTGTGTGTGTGTGTGTGTGTGTGTGTATGTGTGTGTGTGTGTGTGTGTATGCGTCTGTGTGTGTGTGTGTGTGTGTGTGTGTGTACTAAGTGGTTATACACATAATACAGATGGTGAACATACTTATGATGCGTACAGTACACACAGTATGTACGTACATGTGTATATTACTCATACATATGTACAGTACACGAAGCCCTTACATATAATATGTACATACAGTACATGCTGTACAATGCATATGTGTGTACCGTGACAGTATGTACCTCATGTATTTGCACTATGTGCACTATGTGCGTATTGTGTGTACTGATTCTGTGAATATTGATAATAATATATACAGTATATGTCAATAATGTATGTCAGGCTGCCGGTAAGCAAGAATGTAAAATCGGTATAATGTATAGCAGGGACGTTTGCAAGATTTTATTTTTGAGTTTTTCATTTTTCGTTTGATTAGCGAAATTTTCACTTCACAAAAGGTACTACAGCACATTTAATGCAAAAATGGTGATGTTTACGGTATTATTCCCCACTTTGCAGGCATGCATTCGTGCTGATCACTCCTGAGTCAGAGTTCATGTGTGTCACCAACAGCTCCAAGGATAAGGAAGAGTGGATGCGCTGCCTTGTTGTCGAAATTTTGGATGCAATGTATGGCAAAGACCATGTCCAGGAAACAACCAAGTGAGTATACATATATTGTGTGTGTGTGTGTGTGTGTGTGTGTGTGTGTGTGTGTGTGTGTGTGTGTGTGTGTGTGTGTGTACTTTATTAGTGTGTACAGTGTGTGTGTGTGTGTGTGTGTGTGTGTGTGTGTGTGTGTGTGTGTGTGTGTACTTTATTAGTGTGTACAGTGTGTGTGTGTGTGTGTGTGTGTGTGTGTGTGTGTGTGTGTGTGTGTGTGTGTGTGTGTATACGTGTGTGTGTGTTCAGCATGTGTGTGTTGCACATAACATGTGTACATGCATGCACAACCACCTATTTGTCTTAGTCTGTATGGACAATTGACTTTGGAATTTCAGCCCAATAATTACTGGTACACCTGGTGGTTTCAATGGCACCTTCATCTATACATATTTGCTGAACCATTTCTATAGAAACTCTCAAACAATAGCAGTTGCTACAACGCCAATCAGTTTCTATACGTAATATACGTACACTTAATATAATATATGGAATTACATGGTATTTTTATATCTTCACACACAAATAGTATCATTACCATCTGATTACAGTGACCTTTATTCAATATGTTTCAATGTAACATTGAATGGGAATTTAGAGGGCAAAGATCCTTTTAGTTCTAGTTAAAGTAAAACTGAAGCTTTTCAATTATGTGCAATGTGACAAGCTAATAATCATAATATTATGATAATTAGGTCAATTCTGATAAACACATAGCTATACTGCAAATGTAAAACCAGTCAACCAGTACTCAAAGAGTAAAGCTACAAATACATCCATCAGTAATATATTCATTCAAATCTGTAACACAAGTTCATCTGTGAGACTTTTCAACTACAACAAATTCCTGATCTACGATCTGTGATATATTATGTGATCTACAATTTGTGTGTTACATGTGATGAGTAATACACCCATTCGACCTCCATTAAATCATTGTGTTCCACTTTGGGAGGAATCCTGTTAATCCTTGTATGTCTCTTGTATGTATGTACGTATGTACGTATGTATATTTGTCTATAGCTGTGAGCACGATGTCGATTTGTGTTTTTCTCTCAGAGAAGTTAAGGAACTCATTCACATGTCAAATTTGAGAGAGGGAGAGTATACGTTCTCCAAAAGAGAAGGCTTTGAGGGTGGGCACTACTGTGGAGGATTTGCTGATGGAGCACCCAAGGGAAAGTGTGTGTGTGTGTGTGTGTGTGTGTGTGTGTGTGTGTGCCCGTGTGTGCCCGTGTGTGCTTCTGCATGTGTACACATGTCAAATACACAAGTGAATACAACTACTCTCCTACTTCGTCCTTCAAGTGGACTGTTGACCTGGCCCAATGGAGATGTCTATGAAGGAGAGTTCCTAAATGGCCGTTTCCATGGGTGAGTATCACAACCAACCGTCTGCGAAACAACACACATGTATACCAGTCCCCTTCCTTGTTGTCACTGAGTAAACTTTGTCCAGCCACACACACATGCACTGTCATGTTGTCTCTGGTAGTCCAGTTTATCATAGAAGCCACGTACCATTCGAACCATATATACTAACGTATGTATGTATGTAATAGTACATAGTAATGGTATAGTGTGTATTAGTATCACGGCTATATGTTCAATGTGTGAATGAGTAAGGAAAATCTTGAGGTGTTATGTAGCGAGAGTTGATTGAAAGGAATAAAGCAGGATGTTTTGTCCTCGATGGTCTTTGTCAGCTGTGTACAAACATGTATAATAATTATTTTTTACTGTAATATGAACTTAGTATCCTCATTTCGGCTACAATCTGACAAACTGTACTGTATGTATCTAAGATACAACATATACATGTATACAATTAATGATGTTGATCTGCCACAATTCATTTTCGAAAAATAAACTGATTTAATGAGTTTTATTACAAATTAACTGTAAATTTATTACTATTTGTATATTATATTGGTGCTGGAATATTGTGGTAGATGGAAGGTTTGGCTCGATTGAGCGGTAGCAGATTAACAAGAATTTACTGTATCATGAAGCATATACAGTTCTACCAGTTATTGATGTTCTTGATGTTAAACTTCCATACGGATTCGGAATAATTATATCAAAATGTAGTCAATTGCACTAGCACACATGCACCCTTACTTGAGTCAGTTGTCTCACACTTTCACACAAATTGAATCTGGAATTACCCTCAACTATTCGATCCGTCCCACTCGTGTAGTTACTGAAAACCTCAGCTACAAACCTGCAGATGTTCTAGTATATACAGTATGTACACGTTCACTTTTACTTAGGTATTGAATTACATGAACTGAGTTACACCTACTTGTATGCCAAATTCCTTGGGCTTCATTCAGAGGAAGGGGGCTCTTCCCCCTTAGGTCCAAACTTCCTCTCTTGCAAAACTTGTCAATGAGTAATATTTCACTGAATGTAATGTTGCCCTCCTTGTTAAAATTGGAGATTTGCCTCCCATTCATGTGCACACACACACACACACACACGCACGCACACACACACACACACACACACACACACACACACACACACACACACACACACACACACACAAACAAGAAGATACTCTCCACACACACACGCACACACACACACACACACACACACACACACACCTACAAACATGCTCACATGAAATATGTACAATCATTTCCATATAACATCCCTACACTATACAGTATGATACAGACAACTCTTTCTCCCTTAGTGTTGGCACTAGGAGCTGGACTGCCCACTCGGACTACCTCACATTCAATGGAGAATGGGAAAATGGAGAAATACAGGGATATGGGGAGATGAAGTAAGAATTAATCAGTATTGCATAATCATTCATAACTATTGCATCATACCTATTATGTACTATAAATATTCCAACCTATTCACTCTGGCCATTAGAGGTTTAAAAGTGACCTATTCAATGCTTTGTATCAGATGTTTACTCTTTAAAGGTGAAAATCGTTCCAATTAGCTGGTCACCACCAACTGTTCACCTTTCATTGTCCAAGTCATGAATCACCTTTGAGGTGATATTGTATGGCTGCATAGTTTTGATAACTTAAAAACATAAGGTTTAAGTGCTTAGAACCACAAACAAGATAGGCAGTGTGTGTGTGTGTGTGCATGCGTATGTGCGCGTGTGTGTGTGCATGTGGTATGTGTGTACATCATGAATGTGCATATGAAGTGTGTCAGTAGACAATACTTTATACAGTTCAATGCAGGTCATTTTTGTCAGGTAGTGTACCTGTAGAGTTGGCCTTCAAGATAGTTTTCGTTGAATGTGTACAATGTATTAACATACTCAAGACAGATATGTACGTATGTATTCTACATTGGACACTCTTGTTCACATGTTTGTCAGGTTTTGTGGTGGTAGTGTTTACCGAGGATGGTGGCACCAGGGACGACAGCATGGTTACGGAGAAATGGTCCAGATGGACCAGAAAACACTGAAAAAACTGTCATACTATGGTGCGTGGGTGAATGGCCATCGTCAGGGATACGGTATAGGAGACAATGAAGAATTGTAAGTGGAATATGTACTTAGGATTGAATGTTATTCCATCTCTCAATGATAAAACAGTCGTGATTCTGAGATTTGTGTAGGCTGTGTGAACAAAATTGACAAAACTGTGTTTTCTTATATGCTTATAGAAGATATACGTTAGGCTTTACTGTTGAGAGAGGAATTATTACAAATGTTTGTACATAATGTATATGTTATGTAAAACTACGTATTTGTCAGCTACTGTACAGAACTTGCTAGTATGGACATTGGTAGTGACTGTAGAGTTTGACACTTATCCACCTCGCAGAGTAACCAGGTATATCGGCAAGTGGAGCAAAGACAGTCGTGATGGACCAGGTGTACTTGTCACCTCTGAGGGTACAGTCAAGGAAGGCTACTTCAAGGACAGCGAAGTAAAGGTACGTACGTATGTGTATGTCCGTACCTAACAGTATGTATGATATACTGGACAATACAAACATGCACGCACGCAGGCACCACACACACACACACACACACACACACACACACACACACACACACACACACCTTTTTTATGTGGCTACCTATTGGACCTCAATGTTGGATGGACAGGTTTGTGTGTGTATCAATGAAGTATTCTTGGGGCAGAATTCAATGCCTTACATAGGGCTGGTGTTGTGGACTAACAGATCATTTGTGTGCAGGAATATTAGATTTTGAACGTTTCAAAACATTTACTTGAAGTGGGAATATTTCCAGCATTCATGAATGATTTGTAATACATTTCAACCATAATATATATACCATATGCGTGGAAATTTTCGCGGTTCCATAACTTTTCCAGATTCGGGAATTCGCTCATAGAGCTCTTGACAGGGATGAAATATGATCGGATCGACATCTTATCAAAATTCAGCATGAACAAAATTACTTGAATCTTGAGTCATGGCTATATTTAATCTAGCACAAAAACTATTGTCCTTTGTTCTATTGTAGTCGTGCTTTACAACATCCACTGTACGTCGACAATAGCTAGGCGGCCGTTTTATAATCACTATTATGGATACGTAATCCCGAGTACCATAACAATTTGCGGATGGCCAGGCATTCCGCGAAAACCGCGAAAGTTTAGTACCGTGAAATTTCCGTGCATATGGTATATGGCTTTGTCAGTAATAAAACTTCTTGAAAGGTTTCAATTTAAAATTCTTCACTGCGAATATTATTCTCCTCTAGAGTTATTTTTCAAATGTTTGTGTTAATACTGAACTGTGTGTGCTGGTGGTCCATTGCAGAGTGATGTTGCTGCCCCTATTGATGTGGAAGAAAAATGGGAGCCGCTTTTCAGTTCCTGTATACATGGATTGGATCTTATGTTGTACAGAAAACCGGAAAGACCCTTGATTGCCCCAGGAAGTCCGAACAAACCAAGACGCCGAGCTACTGACAGTCCGAAAATGAAGAACAAGTTTAAATTTCACAGACACTCTACACCTGTGGACAACCATTGCCATGACAATGGGCATTTGCCTCCCCCGGCAACAGTGGATTTGAAACCTGTGTTACCGTTCTTGGACGTTCGTGGTGAGAGTGGCAGTAAGAGGAGGATACAAGATGTGAGTACCTGACGTAGTGTTGTGCATCGTGTGTGGGTGTGATGTGAGGATGTGCTTGTCTCCTGGGACCACTCCTTGGTTCACCTGTATATCTATGTATTCATGTGATGTGTATGTGTAGATAGAAACAAAGGATATACACGTACGTACAAGTGTGTGTGCGTGTTTGCGATTGTGTTGTGTGTATGTGTGTTTGGGTTACATGTGTATATGTGTTATTGTGTATATACCTGTGGTGTGTGTGTGTGTGTGTGTGTGTGTGTGTGTGTGTGTGTGTTTGGGTTACGTGTGTATATTGTTCTTGTGTGTATACATACCTGTGTGTGTGTATGTGTGTGTGTGTGTGTGTGTGTGTGTGTTTGGGTTACGTGTGTATATTGTTCTTGTGTGTACACATACCTGTGTGTGTATGTGTATGTGCATGCGTGCGTGCGTATGTGCGTGTATATGTGTGTGTGCGTGTGTCATGTCCCTTTACAAACCAACTGTTACATGCTCCTTCTGTTGTAGGTACTCCAGACTACATCTCACCCACTCGGCATGCTCCTGAACAAATGGTCTCTCTGCTTCATTGCTTCTTATTCCGGAGAATTGGGGAGACACAGGGAGCTACTTACTCATGCTCTGGATGACATCAACATGGTAGTGAGGACATTGCATAAGGTTACAAGGTAAGAGTGCACACAGGTGTTGATATTGTTGTTGATGTAAGGGATGTACTGTATGTTGTACTGGTGTTGTGTGCTGTTGTTGACATAAGGGATGTACTGTATGTTGTACTGGTGTTGATATTGTTGTTGACGTAAGGGATGTACTGTATCTTGTACTGGTGTTGATATTGTTGTTGATGTAAGGGATGCACTGTATGTTGTACTGGTGTTGTGTGCTGTTGTTGACATAAGGGATGTACTGTATGTTGTACTGGTGTTGATATTGTTGTTGACGTAAGGGATGTACTGTATCTTGTACTGGTGTTGATATTGTTGTTGATGTAAGGAATGTACTGTATGTTGTACTGGTGTTGTGTGCTGTTGTTGACATAAGGGATGTACTGTATGTTGTACTGGTGTTGATATTGTTGTTGACGTAAGGGATGTACTGTATCTTGTACTGGTGTTGATATTGTTGTTGACGTAAGGGATGTACTGTATGGTGTTGTGTGCTATTGTTGACGTAAAGGATGCACTGTATGTTGTACTGGTGTTGATATTGTTGTTGATGTAAGGGATGTACTGTATGTTGTACTGGTGTTGTGTGCTGCTGTTGACGTATGGGATGCACTGTATATTGTACTGGTGTTGTGTGCTGCTGGTGACGTATGGGATGCACTGTATATTGTAGTGGTGTTGTGTGCTCTGTTGATGTAAGGGATGTACTGTATACTGTACTGGTGTTGTGTGCTCTGCTGATGTAAGGGATGTACTGTATATTGTACTGGTGTTGTGTGCTCTGCTGATGTAAGGGATGTACTGTATACTGTACTGGTGTTGTGTGCTCTGCTGATGTAAGGGATGTACTGTACTGGTGTTGTGTGCTCTGCTGATGTAAGGGATGTACTGTACTGGTGTTGTGTGCTCTGCTGATGTAAGGGATGTACTCTATGCTGTACTTGTGTTGTGTGCTGCTGTTGGTGGAAGGGATGTGGAATGTAACAAAATATTAGCATGCAAAATATGGCTTGTTCTGGTGGATTTGATATTATAAGGATCCAACCTGTGATGGATTCATTGTTGCACTGGTGTTGTTTAGTTTGGGATGGGTCCATCATTGCAAGGATATTTTAGACGAATTTGTCCTTGTCCTGTTATTGTTCATTCTGGGATGGATCCATCAGTGTGAACATGTTTTGTGTGATGGATTGAATGTGATAAATACGGCAGATGTCTAGTGTTACTAATGTATGCCTTATTCTTTTATATGGTCAACTCAGTACGTACTATCCAACGCTGTCTGAAATGGAGGGGGAGGTAGATGCCGAGACAAAGATCAACAAACTATCTGATTATTTTGGCACCCAGGACCACATCTGGTTGTATCGTGTCATATTCCCCCCAATTCTGAATGTCCTCATGGACCTCTACAGGGAAAGTGTGAAGGAGACAGAAAAGAACTTCACTGAGGTCTGTCAGAAGTTGATAGAGGAGACTCAAAATGACAGTGGTCTTGCAAAGCACTTTGGATTCGGGAAGTGAGGATCTTAAGAATAATTTTTATTATGAAATATGTTATTGTACTGAAGCATGTGCAGTATGGTGTGGAGAGGGTATCTTCTTGTGTGTGTGTGTGTATGTGTGTGTGTGTGTGTGTGTGTGTGTGTGTGTGTGTGTGTGTGTGTGTGCGTGTGTGAGTGTGTATACATGCACATGGTTGTGCATGTGTGTTTGGCTGTATGTTGTGTATTTAGGGACATACATACATATTATATGTATGCATCCGTGCATCAATTGGTCGTGTTTCTTTTTTCTTTTCACAGTCACTTTGACCAATTGTCTTCTTCCGGTACTCTTCGAGATGCTGGTGAAACACTGGATAAGATCAGCTCCTTGCAGACACCAACACAAAAGCTGATGGCCATCAATGACAGCTACAAAGTTATTGAGAAAGTGCGTAGGTTGATTCATTTACATCAGTGCATTTCATATTACTAGATGTTTAACCTTCCTGTTCTCCACTCCCACAGGCTCTTTCAAGAATTATTGTTGATGAAGAAAGTGTTAATGATGTTGCATCTTCTGTGGTTTGTTATGTACTGGTGTTATCCAAGTAAGTATGTTACGTTCTCATACACACATATAGTACACACGAACACACACACATGCGTACACACACACACATGTACACACACCCACACCCACACCCACACACACACACACACACACACACACGCACGCACGCACACACACACGCATGTACACACACACACACATGTACACACACACACACACACACCCACACACACACACACACACACACACACACACACACACACACTCATGCACAAACACACACCTCATGCACAAAATGTACACATAACACACACAAAACAAGCATATTTTGAGCATACATTTCACAACCCCATACATTTGATAGGGTCCCAGACTTTGCATCACAACTCCAATTTATCCAAGATTTCGCTGGCATGGCTCTCACCTTTGGAGACATGGGGTTTGCTTTCAAGAAGTTAAAGGACAGCTATCACCTACTACTCCACAACTCCAAAGTATAATCATTTATTTTATTATCCTATAATTTTGTATTGCAATAATTGATCTCTTTTTTGAAGTTATATTCTGTACATTCTGTATAATATCACAATGTAATGAAACAAGTGTGTATATAAAATTATGAATTAAACTCATTTGTGTAAAATCATAATCAAAACCATTAATCTTTATGTAATAATGATAGTAAAACATTATAAGAATTTTATTAATGTCATAATAACCCAATGCATGCAATTTACTTTCACAGTGCGTGCAGCTAAATAAATATTTAATTTTTGATATCGATGTATGGGAGAGTATAATATAATATGGGAGAAAATAAGGCTTCAAGCACTTTAATTTCTTACATAAAATCTAAAATTATGAACAATTGTCATGCATATCTCCATGTGTTGCCTGTCACCCATACTACATTCGGAGATGCTCAGTATTTTTCAGGGTATATAGGTAAAAATAGGAGTCACTGTGGAGAAAATAAGGTTATATAGGCACATTCATATAGCTCATAGGAAAGGTTGCAGTACTAGTGTCAATGTGCAATTTTCACCAGACCTAGCTGGGGATTAAAACTAAATTTTGAAACACTTCCATCTTGGTTTATATATTATGTTGCCCGTAATCTTAACTATATTTGGATGTGCTAATGTATAGGAGAGGAGAGGAGAAAATGAGGCCGAGCACCTTCTTGTATAACTCATTGAAGAGGGGCAATTCAACCTGATATTCTCAACAGATCTAGCTGGGGCTGTGAACTGAATCATGAAAAATCTCCCATGTCCATGCATGTTTTGTAACTCAGCTTATTCAAGGTGGTGTATAGAGTAAAATTATAGCCATATCACCACAATTCCCATGCAAACCCATAAAATTGCGTGATGCCAGTTAGTGATTCGAAGGAACCAGAAAATCTAAACATTCAGCGAGTGTTGATGTTCGGGTGGAAGGGAAGAGGGAAGAAGAGGCCGAAATTTTATGATGCTTTAGTCCTGAAAATTTTGAGTGAGTTATTGGAGTTCCGTTTGGTACTATTCGGTTTATTTGGAGCCGTTTGCAGTCATCACAAATCCTTGTTGCCTTCTGTATCACTAACATATTAGCCTGCAGGTGTACATGCGTAGTGCAAAAAAGATGCAATGTACAACAAGTAGTGTAATCAGTCATTAATCTTACGGTTTCCATAGTGACGGATGATATATTATGTTCTTAATTTTGGTTATAATGAATGATAATGTGTACATTACTACATGGTTGAATCGATAATTGCATGCAATTGCAAAATGCAACATGCCCACATAGATCCATGATCACACAGTGCATGTGAATTAATCATATGATACATGAAATCCAGTCACAACTCAATCAATGCAGATGATTTGTATTCAAATATGGGAAAATGTGTCACATGCATGCCATAATAATATTATATAAAGTTGAAAATATAATAACGTGACCAATGCTTTTGGGACTGTAATGATCCATATCCAATTACAGAATGCTGAAAATGGAGATTAATGAACAACATCAGGTGTGACAGTCATGTGTTGTGGCAAATTATCACTTTAGTTAGTAATTCCATATAATATGAACTGCGTACGCATTACATTTCACTCACTTTTCAAACCTGTGGAGCCTGAAGTGAGAGAGACAATGTATGTAGTCTATACAGTGTATGGACTATTGGCTGTTCTACTGGTGTGTGGAGCCCATGATAACACAACAGAAAACAACTGTGTCTCCAGCTATGAGGAATTTGAGAAGAAAACCTTCCTCAACAACACTCTGAACAGAAACAAGTTGTTTCAGGTCTTCTACCCCCAAAATGAACATTCACCATATGCAGTGGACATAACCTATCAGACAGTTCTACCCAATGGAACAGAATCAAATATCACACTGGAGGGTTTAACATATTGTACCATCATCAAATGGAGATGGGTCTCTTCTCCAGTTTTCCTTTTTACTAGACCAGAGTACCTAAATGCTATAGTCTTCTTTACACTTAACTATTTCAAAGAATGGATCACTCCCTCTGTTACCCTCAAGATACCTTATCCCTGTCCATGTAAAACACACGACTTCCTTATTCAGATGACAGGTTTGGTGAGTTGTACAAATTGAGACATTTATTAGTACAGTCAGACATCACTTATCTGCACACAACTGTTTTTGAATTTGCAGTTAAAGTAAGAGAAATGGATATTAAGTGAGGGTGCAACATTCTTAGGGGCTGCTATGTTATGCATGCCATATTATAGACATGGAATTTGTGGTCCTATGCCAAACTGCAACAGCGCATTATATTATATCATAACTTATATCGCATGAGATGGGTAATCTTGAAACAACTAGAATTAGAAATTGAAAATTATGTGGGTTAGTATACAATATTATTTTACATAAACATGACCGGATGTGTATAGTGCAGTTTCTGGTTAACAGAGGTACAGTACAATGTATTGTGCAGACCCATTGAAGCAGAGAATGAATTGGATGGTGAGGGATCGAACCAGTTATAAATATGTGGCACTGATGAGTGAGGTCTGACTCTATACTATTTGATGGGTAGCCATAATTTTTACAAGACTTAGTGTGTAAATTGATGTTTTTGCATTACTTTAATCTCGACTTCCTGTATGTTACACTCAATGTATTTATATATACCGGTAGTATATACTATGTACTAGATAGATAGATATATAATGCATGTTCCTACACATAGCCACAATGATAAATTTATTCTAAACTTATTATATTGCGTGAGAAAGGATGTCCAATTTTGAAATGCGGAGAATAAGAAATTCGGCTAGAATTCGAGCACAATGATTTCAATGAATGTAATTATAACTTTAGCGAAGGTTCTTATAACCTAATGAAGACGCCCAAGTAATTCAAGTGCAGGGGTAGTAGCCCCACAATATTTTGAACTTGAATTACTTGTTTATGTTCTGAAGTATTATGCATTATTTAATCCTCTTGTGATTATTTTATGTCCTTATATATACATAGATTGATGACTACGCTCTTGGGAGATTGAGTACCAATGCTCCTCATGGAAGTGTGATGGGATTTTGCAACCGAAATATAATAAATCCAATTCAAGGTGAACAAGTTGATCCCAGGATCACCTTCTTGATACCTACGATCTTTTTCTTCAGTGGAGTTTTTGGAGTTTTTCTAGTTCTGATGGGCACTGTTCTGGCATTAAAATGGAACTTGAAGGATGCTGTCACACTGAGCTACACTTATTCCTACAAACATTACGGACTATGGTGGGGAGTTACATATGTATGGTTTATTGCAATCCCCATAACATTGTATTCAGACCTGTCAGCAATCATGGGTAGCTTTCCTGAGTATGGGGATTCACTTAGATATCCATTGTGTGCTATTCTATTGGGGGTGACTCTTCTACCAGGATTGACCATAGCTGGATACTTCACGTACAAGACTAAACCTCCAGCTGTTCCCTACATTCTAATGATACCAGTTGCTGCACTCGTCTGTTGCTGTAATGCACAATGTGCCAAGTCACTTGTGTTCGGGACTGCACTGTGGATCAACCTAACAGCAGTTACAATTATCATGGAACATGGATTAATAATATTATTGGCAGTACTAGCTGAGCCATTTGCAGGCATCACAAATACTCTGGTGCTAATCCTTGTTGTCTTCTGTATCACTAACATATTAGCCTTGCTGTTCACCATTTCTGCCTACCTCTTCACTCCAAAACATCTCAGACCACAAGGACAAGGGAAAACCATGTTACGTGCCGTAGTACTCATTCCACTGCTTGCCATGATCGCCTGTCTGTGTTTTTCCATTGGATCTGTGGGCTACCTGATGAAGCGCAATACCAAACAAGACAACATCATATCTCTCATGGGCTCTGTTGCTCTTCCTGTCATCCTGGGAGCTGTTACCTTTGGTCTCAAGAAACTGATAACAAAATGGCTGGACAAGGCTCCTAACACAGAACAGCCAACTGAAAGAGCTTTCAGTCATAACAGTAACGGGAGCTATGAAATGTTGCAAGAATAAACAGATTGAATCACACAATGTTTGCTTGCATGCATTACAGATGATCTTTTTGATACTCATACAGCTCTATTATCACATGTATCATCACAGACAACTCAATAGTTATTAGTTACTATAGAATACAAATAGACTAAATTGCACAGTACGGCAGATTGTCTGTAGTGAAAGTACTGTATGTATATATATCATTAAAGGTTTGTATATCATGCATCAGCAGTATCAATAACATTTAAGCTTAATTATAAAGCTCATTTTAAAATTTGAATGCATTATATCAAATGAATGACAAATCCGGCAGATTACCACATGGGTAATGTGGAGAATGGAGTATAAAGTCACTGTTTGCCCAGTTGATACAGACATTTAATAAGTATGTATCATTTCAGAATGCTAACAGATACGTACAAAATACTTGATATACAGTTTACAAACAGACATACAATGTGACACAACACAAATCAATGAAATTGGTTAATTGGCAGTCATTCTCTGGTTGGTGGCAGGAAATATTGAGGGAAAATTCCAAACAACTGCCAGACCAGGCTATTGATAATATTACATACACAAGTGTACCTACATATGTATGCATGTACAAACACAATCCTAACTTTTTATACAATACATGCATTTTAATGCATGGATAAAATCAATATAATTGACATCAAAAGGTAACAGTTCATATTCACACGCACACCAACACACACACACACACACACACACACACACACACACAAACTGGAATTATATATACACAGGGAGGTTATGTGCGCTGGGCAGTGTCTGTGGTGCTATACTGTCAAAGTGTTGCGCACCACACTTCCAAATCTTCTAAAATATGCATGGTCATACATGGTATTTTCAATGTATGGGAGAGAATAGGAGACAAAGCGCTATGCATCTTCTTGCATAACTCAAGGGAAAGGGGGAGTGTGTACCTGATATTCTTACCAGACCTAGCTGGGGTTGTGAACTAAATTCTAAAACAATTCTCATCTCTGTACAGTGCCCATCACCCAAAAACAATTACAATAGAATGTTCTTTGAAAAAAATACAAATACAGCAAAACCATATTATATGCAAAGAGTAGTTGGAAGTAGAGTCTAAATCTGAGTCACTGGAAAACAAAATACATGCATGAAATAACATAATAGATAGCTAAAAAAAATTAAATATAGTACATGCTGTTATAATTGCTCCGATATTCAGTACAATACTTGATAGGGCCTTCATTCTTTTCAGAGCTGGATCATCCGATTCGGCATATTTGAAAGACAGCACAATACCAGGGATTGCACAAGCCACAGGTACAACACATGGCAACAAGCAGACCCCGCAAACGATTGTGAAACAGCTCAGTAATTGTGCAATCCAGGGAAGTGTCCATTTCCTGGGTTCTTGCCTCAGACTGGTTATGTAGTTTGTTACCACATATCCGGATATGGAGGCAGCTGCTGGAGGCCTCAACAGACCTTGAAGAGGTTTATGTTGAGGTTGGACAAGTTCATATTGAAGCGGAAGTGACTGATAGCGAGGATAAGAAGTTTTGCACGGAATCTGATCTTGAATAGGTAGTAGTCGGGAGGGCTAGGTGCACGTGTTTCTAACGATTCACGACTAGCGGATTCTTACGGAGGGTTGTTCCAAGGTGGTGCTTCAGGCGGATAACTTTCGCGAGGAATAACTGAAGGATTAGATTGCCGACAAGGATATAATTACTCATTTAACGGCTTTCCTTCCGAAACAGGATCACGTAGCTAGTCTACCACTCAACTTGCTAGCTATAAGAGTCTGTGGATAAACTAATAATAAAATGAAATAAAGCAATGTGGTCCTACACGTGATAAAGGACGGCAAATCAAGTTGCCAGAATCTGCAGAGCAGTGTATGTTTTAGGCTCAGGGCCCAGTCGACGTTCGAACAAGTGCCTATGGCACCTGCCTCCTTCTTCGCGCCTGTAGGCCCTTGAGGGGAGTCCCCGGATGTTTTTTTGTCATAATAGGTACCAGTAAGCCCATGATTTGATATGTACAAAGCACATGGTAACCAGCAGACCCTGCAAACGATTGTGAAACATCCCAGCAATTGTGCAATCCATGATGTGATATGGCTAAAGTATTAACAGGTTATATGGAGACTTCTTTATCCACAAACAATGAACATCAGCTCTTTCTTAACAATAATTTGTCGTTGAATCTAAAACGATCGAAAATAAAGTGTAGCTTACTTAATACTGAAGTACCCTGGCTGGTTAGTTTGCTGATAACTCTGTTAATGCATACAATTTATTCAGTCAGCCCTAACTAAGTCAATCAACTAACTCCGTTAAAGCATACAATTCATTCGGTGTCAGCCCTAACTAAGTCAATCAACTAACTCCGTTAAATCGTACAAGTCACTCATTCAGCCCAAAAATGATGTTAGATAAGTCAATGAGTATACTCATAGCAAGTATATATAGATATATGTATACAAGTACAGATTTGATGTGCCCTTTGAGGTACTTATACTAAATAGACTGTACTGTAGATTGAGGTGTGGCTGTTAATGATAAATTCTGTTATAACACCTAGGCTAGAATAGCCACATCAGCAGAGGCTGAGTGTAAGGGCATGTATATGTAGGAGATTAGTTGGCTAGGAATACATCTGAAAATATTGGGAAAATTCAATAGCACATGCATATGCACGCATTCATGCGATATTCAGTGCAACTGCATGCTTCACCAGTTTTGTGAAAAAAACTGGAAAAAAGACAGCCAAGAGGAAGCATGCAAATAAGAGAGAAAATAAAAGATATTAATATCAAGTTAATACATGTTGTATTAAATACTACATTGAACATCCAGCAAGAACCAAAATAAAATTAATGTCAAAACGATCAGTCAATCTGCTCACGAGGGAACTGATATATCATCATATCACATAGAACTTTATCGTCCAAAATGAGTTAAAAGGCTTGCTGGAATGTCCTCAAAGTTTGACACTCTACTCCAAAGACGGAACATAATGGCCCCGTGGCCACCCGGATTCGCGATCATCATGACCACGTGCGTGGCGATCACGCGGTTGTTCGATTCGCTCGGTAGTCACATGACCCTTCTCGGTAGTACTCTTAAGGACGGTTGGGATAAAATGCTTCCTAAAGATATCTTGGTGGATCTCTTCCCTAGTTTCAAGGATATTGACCCGGATGCGACTCATCTCAAGATTGGAGTTACGTCCGCTTCTTGTTTGATATCATTGGGAATCTTCATTACTACCTACATTTCGTCTCGTCCTTTGCGTGAGTTTCAACGATTGAGCCCGAGCCAGAAGGTATTTTGGTCAGCAACGGTCGTGAGGGGTTTGTTTGGGTTCTGGTCAATTCTTTTTGGCGTCTGGTATCTCTTGTTTGACGATAACCTTCATATCGACATCATAACGGAATATGACTTCACCTCGCATTTCATCTGTTATATCAACCTTGGGTTTTTCTTTTTCGAATTTTCCTGTCTGGTGTTGTCCAACCTGTGGTTCAGGCATTTCGATAAGGCTCTCTTCACTCACCATTTGCTGGGACTTGGGATGTTTTTTTGCGTTGTGTACTATGACATTGCCCATTATGTTGGGATCGTTGGCGCATTGTTGGAGATGACAACACCATTTTCCTGTATCTGCTGGCTCCTCCTGAAGCTCAAGAAACAAAACACCAAATTGTGGAGCATCAACCAGCTTGTCTTGATCCACTTGTTCCATTGTCGGTCAATGATGGAGGCATTTTGGTGGTGGCAGACGTATAAGCATTGGGACTCCATCGTCAATCACCTACCTCTTGTTTTGATTTTGGACGTGTATGTGGGTCTCATTGCAACGACATTCGTCCTCACTCCTTACTGGACGATAAAGAAGACAGAGCAGTATTTCAATCGACAGGATTGGAACCATCCGGGAAACCAGCCCAAGACGCAGCTGAACGGTGGAGGAAATGTTCCAAATGGGGATGCAGTGACGAATGGGGATGTCCCATCAGTTAAATCACGCCGTGCTGAAAAAGAAGTCAACAATGCAATCGCTGGATTGAGTGAGCCTCCCTCCAACATGCATGGGAATAAGTCTAAAAGACGAAACAAGAAGAATAAGAAGGACATGTAACCCGAAATATTACGTTTCCAATTTATTCTGATTTGTTGTATGACTTGTAATTTATTTAGTCTTCCTCCTGTAGTCTGTATATTCATATTCTTGATAATTTATTCATTAGTATTTAAATTGAGTAGATTCGATCGCAAAGGGACCATTATTCTGAATGGTTGCACATACCATCCATGCCCGAGTACACATGGGTTAATTGTTCATGCGAGTTTGCGGTACACGCGAGTGTTCGCGGTACACGTGCTACTGAGCACGCGTAGTCGTCTTTTGGCCTTATATGGTCATCATCTTGACTGTCCCTTCAGAGCTAATCTGCTTATACAAGACTCCGGAGGGAATACAGAGGACCAGACATGGCGTTTCGAATGCCTGCTTGTGTTATCGATAATGGGACTGGGTAAGTGTGTGATATACAAAGAATGTTACAAGCTGTGTGGACCTTTGTCCCCGTTTTTGAGGTTTGGCTCGAGGATATTTAGTGTCTATTTTTGCTTTGTTAGGTACACAAAACTTGGATATGCTGGAAATACAGAGCCACAGTTCATCATTCCTTCATGTTGGTTTTATGTAGTCTCACGTTTTATGAATGTTACTGCCATAATTCACTGGAGTGTTGAGTAGTCCTTCAATGTTTTGTCATGATGTATGTCTGTCGTTATACTGTACGGGTGCATGTGTACGCGCCCATGACTATCACTGCCTCCAAGTGTGTGTGTGTGTGTGTGTGTGTGTGTGTGTGTGTGTGTGTGTGTGTGTGTGTGTGTGTGTGTGTGTGTGTTTTCTGTACACACTCTGCTGTAGTCACACAAAAACGGGTCTGTTTGTCTGCCTTCCACGACCAAAAACCTAAAGGGCTCTAGTTCAACGAGCCAATCCTTTTTGTGTATCTTGGTGACTAGAACTATCTTCCTGACATATACAGTGGTATCTCTCTTACAGACCACTGAATTAAGAACTCTTGATATCAATATTGGCTTAAAGATAAATATTATTACCTAATATTTATGGTTTGACACTGGTTTAAAATTATAATTGGCCTCACGAGGTGCCTGTAATGAGGACGTGAATATAACATCGAAGGTGTTTTACATGTCCTCTCTTCCAATGTGTGGTACGTACTTACTGTGATGTTCTCTACCTTGCACATATTCAGGTATTGCTATAAAGGAAGGGACTAACGTAGGAGACCAAGCGTCGAGACGACTGATGAAAGGAGTGGATGATCTTGGTGAGCCCACTTTCCCCACATTCCCTGCTGTCACGAAGTCCTCCATGGGTAGACATTAGAGGAGCAGTCATGGGCTTGCTACAATGGCAAAAAATTACACGTGTCAAGAAATTTTTGTGTGACAAAATTTTGCAAATCAAACGTTTCATGGATAAATATTTGTGGCTTGGCACTTGAGTACTTGAAACCTCCCATTGTGCAAAATTTCGAAGTAAAATAGTTCCTCCTATCTAATTGATTTGTTAAATCTGCAAAATTTATTGTCCACAAATTCTTAATTACTGTAGTATGTATATACGTATGTTTCTACATTGCCTGATTTCAATCGAGTGAGGAGATTTCAATAGAGAGGTCGAAGTTTTACAGGTATAACTTCATTGTCACTAGCTTCAGTAATCTGTGCACGTTTGGATGTGTAATAGTTGTGTGTGCACTAGTAGAGCGTATGTATGTATGTGTTAACCTTTCTACTTGTCTGTGTACACCTAAACTGGATCTCAGCAGAGGGGTATCCTGTCATTGTATTGTATGTGCAGTGTTCAGAAGGGATTGTTGCATACTGCAGATTTCTACATTGGTGACGAGGCCTTGGACAAACCGGGATATGCGCCAAAGTATCCCATTCGCCATGGTATATGCGAAGACTGGGATCTGATGGTTAGTAGTGTGTGTGTGTGTGTGTGTGTGTGTGTGTGTGTGTGTGTGTGTGTGTGTGTTTGTGTGTGTGTGTGTGTGTGTGTGTGTGTGTGTGTGTGTGTGTGTGTGTGTGTCTATACTGCCTGTACACACAGTACTTGTATGTGTTTGTTGCTTATGTATACTTATAATATGAAACACTGTACGTACGTGTATACTGTGTATGCTGCTCGTATAATATGTGCATGTGTATATGGGAACATATGATAAGGATAGAATTTATGTAAGTGGCAGTATGTATGTTCTCATTGCGTTTATTTCTACATACGTATATTTTGAGTGAAAGGGGGCTCTTAGTTGATTCATAGATATGTATCATACTTTGGAATTGGCCATTTTGTCTTTGAATGGAACCATGTACATATGTACATACATAGTGTATAATGTACTCAGGTGGTGTCCTGTAGTCTCTCTCAATGACCCAGTTCTTGCATTTTTTTGCTGTTTGAACTTGCCAACAGCTTACCTTATCTAACTGTTCTTATCACAGGAGCGTTACTGGGAGCAGTGTATCTTCAAGTATTTAAGAGCTGAACCAGAAGATCACTACTTTTTACTGGTGTGTGTGTGTGTGTGTGTGTGTGTGTGTGTGTGTGTGTGTGTGTGTGTGTGTGTGTGTGCGCGCGTGTGTGTGTGTGGTCAAACACATCAGGTATTTTGTAGCTTCAGCCAACCCACTGATAAACCACCCACTATCTCCATATCATAACTCGTGTACATACACTACACATTATGGTGCATGTTTGGTCTATTCTTACAGACGGAGCCGCCGCTGAATACGCCAGAGAATCGGGAGTACACGGCCGAGATCATGTTTGAGTCCTTCAATGTTCCTGGACTTTATATTGCTGTGCAGGTATGCCTATTTATATTATGTATGTACATATGTACATGTTCATACCTGCCTGTGATGTGCTTTATTTAATAAGTGTACATGCATGCCCATAATTGTTGTTGGTCACGTACTGGAGCCTTTACAGTATGTAGCTTACTGACTTATATGGTATCTGTCTATGTTTGTACATCCAATATGGCCGTCGTATCCAACATATTACCCTGCCTCTGTCCACATACGTATGCTTACATGTACATACGTAATGTTCTACGTACGGTACTTTTCATAAAAAAACAACTGAATGACATTGGGCGGTCAACTATCCAAGGGTCAACATTTGGTCAGTGGTCAGTCAATCGACGATAAGCTCGTCAAGTAAATTTTAACACTTGTGTAATCGTTATGTAATCATTATTAAGTGAGACTCGAAGAAAAATGGTATACTCAAGCTTTGTTAAACAGCGAGTTTCGTTTCTTAAGCGCAAAAGGAATACTTACTGCCAGATTATAGAGATTTTGAACGATGAAAGACACTCTCTTACTAAGGCTGACATTAGTGGTTTCCTCAAGCGCTATGAAGAATGCGAGAGCATCCTCAGAAAGTGAGGAACAGGCAAGGCTTACAAAAAGAATGAAGAAATTTTGAATCATGGGTTCCCAAATGGAGCGGGATGATGCATCATTAGAGGACTTTCAGCTATTGCTGCAGAAGGAAGGAGTTGTTGTCTCGTTAACTTCCACATCACGTCACGTGATATTTGCTACTATTTTTACTCCACGCATAGTCGGTCAATTTTACTAATACGAGGCAGTCAACCGACAACTACCCGACATTGTTCAGTTTTTTATAAAAAGTACCGTACTATACTGATATGCATGTGCACTTATATTTATGTGTAGGGGTATGCAGCAACTGCATTTTGGTTTCAACGTATGTACATACAGCAATGACAGGAATGTCATGTTATGAACAGGTTTATATATTATGGTTGGCATTCTTTTGACTATTCTCCAATTTCTCACATATGTAGGCCGTATTAGCACTTGCAGCTTCTTGGACGTCGAAACAAGTCGGTCAGAGAACCCTTACCGGAACCGTCATTGATTCTGGAGATGGAGTGACCCACGTCATCCCCGTTGCCGAGGGATACGTGATCGGAAGTTGCATCAAGCACATCCCCATTGCCGGCAGGGACATCACTGACTTCATTCTCCAGCTCTTGAGAGAGAGAGAGTCTGGAATCCCACCAGCCCAGCAACTGGACACAGCTAAGGCTATCAAGGTAGGTAGGGAGGGGTATTGGTCCTCTAGCCTGTCTGGGTACTTAGTGGCCTCTACTGTGTGTGTTCATTTGTGATGTCTTTATCTGTAATGTGCATATGTACATGTGTATATATCTATGTATAAACATATGTATGTAAGTGTTTGTGTTTGTACTATATGTATGTATGTACATATTATGTTCTGGGCATTATCACCATTTTCAGTATGTTATAACTGTGCTGTAATGAAGGGAAAGATTTATATTGTTTGAACAAGTTATGTTTCATATAAAATACATTACTATCAAAATACTAAGTATTATAACTGAAAACAGTCCAGTAATGTGTAAAAGGGATTTTCTGTAAAAAACTGGGATGGCCTTCATTTGTACTGTAGTATCCAGATGAGTTTATTGCAGTCACATTTGTACATGTATGTGTGTGTGCATACGCATGTGGGACATGTCCATTTGGCCCACTAACTGTTAATAGGATTCTATTAACGCCTTAGTGCAGCCCGAGATCTTATGTCACATGACGTTCTCGTGATTTGATCGAATGATTACGAAAGAAAATCCATCGCACCCAATCTAAGATCGAAAGTACGTAACAAGAATAAGATACGTTCGGCATTCCTAGCACTTTAATCCTTACCTACTTTGATTCAAATCCGTTTCTAAAGGTTTAAATCAAAGTATTGAAATTATACATGATTGCGTATTTCGATTCGAAAAGTTTTAGGGGATGGAGCGCAGCTATCGAAATGAATTTACGATTAGAAACTGAGCATTTTTGGTTACTTTATTCATCAAAAGTGCACATTAGTGATAAAATGAAGATATAATACGATAATTCTGACATATATCGGTCCGTACCTCGATTGTCTTCGGTGCTTTGTTTTGGCTCCCGCTTATGTTCTCAGAACGATCAAAACTTCTTATCAAAGCCATTTTTTGAAATAGATATTAGGCGCTCAAAAGAAACATCCGATTGGGCTGAAGAAGTATCAAAACGATCGAAGATAATCTTACACAATAACACTTGATATCGGCGAGATAATGACGTAACCAAATTGTCACATGACATTCATGTGACTTACAGCTCTCGCTCTAGATCTTCTGTATGATATTTGCCATGTTCGCCCGCCATTTCAAGAAAGCCTCCAGAAGGATCATCTATCGTTTAAAAGTAAGTTTAAATGATTCTCCAACTTTTCCATGTGGGGGAAATTGATCCAATGATCTGAAATGAAGTTATGCCAATAAATAGTCGGCATTTTCTATTCTAAATTAGTTTTTTGAGTGATTCTCCAAAACGGTTTGAGATATCAAATTCCCCTACATACAATCGTTGACAAATCTTACTAGCTACTAGAAAATGCTCTTAGATGGTCTCCGAGGCTTTTTTAAAAATGGCGGGCGACGTTTTTCTGTATTTTGGTGCGTCTTCTAAACGTTTCAATATATTGAAAAGTACATCACCAAATCTTTCGAAATAAACGTCATCTTACTAAAGACATATCTAAAAATGCTTTAAGAACTTTAGATTTCCTCTTGAACGTTATTGAGATCAAATATAAGTCAAAGAAATTACCCAAAAATCGGCGATCACCGGAAGCCATACAAGTGCAATTGGACATGTCCCACATGCGTATGAACACAAACAACACATGTGTACACAGATACATGAGAACAAGCGTGCCCATTGTCCCGTGAGTCCATGTTGGTACACGAAATGGATACATTTGTACGTACATACACGTACATGTGTGTGCATATGAACACAAACAACACATGTGTACACAGATACATGAGAACAAGCGTGCCCATTGTCCTGTGTGCCCATGTTGGTACACAAAAGGGATACATTTGTACGTACATACATGTACATGTGTGGGTATGATCGCAAACATTCACGTATGTGTACACTGGTACATGCATTAGTGTTGGACAATAACCTAAATCTGTCACAAATAGTCGTCTTTTGTGAATTATCACCATATTGAATGGCAGACAATAAGGAGCTCATCATCATCAAGAAGCGAGATATACGTACAGTGGAAACTCTCTATTGCAAACCTCTGAATTGCAGAAACCTCTGTTTTAAGGACACTATTCTGTGTCCCAGTGTAGTATTGCAGTGTATAAATTGACCTCTGAATTGAGAACACATTGATAATAAGGACTAAAATTAAGATCCCAAAGTGTCCTTAATAGAGAGGTTCCACTGTATATGTTGAAGTAACACTGGATGTCCTCCATACAACCTTCATACAACTAACATCAACTCACACTAGATATAACATAGGACAGAAACATTGGATAGGCACGATATCAGTTGATAGTTGTGTTCCAATGACCTTTGTATTATTTCAACACCCTGCACTACAGTGTACATATGTATGTATCCCTCCTGTGTAGGAAATGTACTGCTACGTGTGCCCGGACATCGCAAAGGAGTTCAGCAAATACGACAGTGACCCCAGCAAGTGGTTCAAGGTGCATGACAGTATCAATCCAATCACTAAGAAGCCCTTCAAGGTGGATGTTGGCTACGAGAGGTTCCTTGGGCCGGAGATATTCTACCATCCAGAGTTTGCCAACCCAAATTTCACCACCTCGATTTCAGAGACGGTCGATAACGTCATACAGAACTGCCCCATTGACTGTAGGAGACCCTTGTACAAGGTAAATGTCAAATAACACACGTGCATATAACATGTACAAGGTGATACTCTACTGACTTACACTCACATAATGTACATACAAAATTATGTACTGACTTGCACACATGTACAGTATGTACAAGGTAATGTACTAACTCACACAACTGTACACACGTGATAAGTGATGTTGTACTAACTTACACATATACTGTACAATATATTGTTGTCTCCAACCTGTGCTGTGTAGAACATTGTGCTCTCTGGAGGTTCCACTATGTTCAAGGACTTTGGACGTCGCCTCCAGCGAGATGTCAAGAGATCTGTTGATACTAGATTGAAAGTCAGTGAGGATTTAAGTCAAGGAAGAATCAAGGTGAGTGTACTTACGTACATGTACTTATGCACATGTTGATGTAAAAGGATGTGTATCACACGCACGCACGCACGCACGCACGCACGCACGCACGCACGCACGCACGCACGCACACCTCCATGCACACACACACGCGCACACACACACACACACACACACACACACACACACTAGATGTACTGATAATTATGTGTATTCCTGCAGCCCAAGCCCATTGAAGTACAAGTCATCACTCATCACATGCAAAGATATGCTGTCTGGTTCGGTGGCAGCATGCTGGCTTCCACTGTGAGTATGCCATGTACTGTACACAAACATAACTTTGCTGGAGTGTGTGCAAATGTTCCTGTATCTGGTTCAGCAACTACATACATTCACAATGTTGCTGCATGTGCACTCACATTTGTCCTGCATTACTGGTTCACACAACTCATCACATGCAAAGATATAGGTACAATCATAGATACTCTATACCCCACCCAGGGTAGGAAACTGTTTATATTGTGTATGAAATTGATACATTAAAACATGTGTTACGCATATAAATTATTAAACCGCAAACACGGAAGTGTCTCGAGGCTTGACCGAATCGTTGAAGAACGATGAAAAATAGAATCGTTCGCAACAGACTATGGGAACGTTTTGAACCAAAAGTATCAACTTCGCTGAGGTATACTAGCCCCAAATCATCATCAGTACTTCCGATTAACTCGTTCGAGGCTTGAATTACTCGTAAAGAACTGATCTATACTACTATATGTGTTTTATAATGGTCAGCCCAATCATTGTCGAGGTAATCTGGACTATTTGGAGCACACCCCAAGAATGAACTGGCGGGCAAACATCTCAAATTGATTGGGCACGCTAAGCCTAAGTAAACTTTACTGACCACAAAACAAACTCCACCCATGTTTCCCTAATTTTAGGATACGGGCAAGCAAAAATTCTGACATCATCTAATGAGCTCGCACAAAACCGCAAACATCCGATTTGGTCAAGCCTCGCGCCACGCAGTCAAGTACAGTTTCCTATCCTGGTGGGGTATAGAGAATATATATCTATGGTACAATGTATATAGGATTTTTGTTGATTCTGTATGTCTACGAGGAGTAATATTTTACATCTTTTGTGTCATCACTAGGGGGTAGCATTGGTGTATTACATTCACTGTCAGCCATGAGATGCATTGGTGACCATCATTGGTATCAATTCAAGGCTAAATTGATCGTCACTACTTAAGTTCAACTATGAGGGTACATAGATGGTTGTCATATTTTATCAATCACATGCATTGATGACCGTCACTCACTACTAAGAGTACGTACATTGATGGCCATTAATTGCTATCAAATCAGCGGAATTGATGGTCACAACTTGCTATCAACTGTGAGGGTACATTGATGGTTGTCATTTTCTATCATTCACGTACATACATCGATATCCGTCATCCACTAACAACTCAAGGATACATTGACGTCTACTACTCTTCATCAATCACATGTACACCGATGTCACTCTCCCCCCCTATTAGTGATCTTTGTACAAAATTAACAGTCACCATCCATCTCTGCCTCTCGCTGCAGCCCGAATTCTATTCAGTTTGCCATACGAAGAAGGATTACGATGAATACGGACCTAGTATCTGTAGGCACAATCCTGTCTTTGGTACCATGTCGTGATTGTTGCCATGAAGACATCCAATATTTGTACAATTTGTTTGTTTAGTGTGCGATGGTTTGCCTCAATGGATGAACGGACTAGGTTAATTATGTTATATTCACTTTAAATTGTTAGGTCGTCACAGCTAGTGTGCATATGAATGTATAATTGTGGAAAATTTATAATTATTTTGTCAACATTGAATAATTGATCATTGTGTCAATAGTGATAACATTGTATTGTAATAATATTATTTGCTTGAAAGTATTAGACGATACGTAGGTATGAACTATTACAGTGGAACCTCTGAAATGTGTAAACCTCCATAATAAGGACATCATTCTGTGTCCCAGTATAGTACTGTAGCTTATTGAATGACCTCTGAATTGAGGAAACCTCTGTATAATGACTAAACTTAAGGTCCCAAACTGTCCTTAATAGAGAGGTTCCACTGTAATAGGTAGGTATATATAGTTGCATGGCCAAGTAATGTATACTGGTAAAATTTCATGGTATACATATCAAATTTATCATTAATTTTGTGTTTTGATATTATTTTTTCACTCTCTGTACTTGTAAGAATTTCGTGAATAAACTCGGGCGAATGGCAAAAATCATGAGATTTCAACAAAGCAAATTGTTTCCGCTTTATGATGTACTTCGGCGTATAATTTATTGCCTGAGTCCTAAGGATGAGCATATTTGAGCTAATTCTATAGTGCACACTGTGATGTACGTGCACTTAACTTGATTGTTGTACATGACATGTAAGAACCGAATTGTATTATGACATTCCCAAGGCAAACAACATCAGAACATGCCCTCCAAAAAGGTTTTACTGTATGATGGTCACTGTGTTCTCAAGTGTCATTATCTTATAGATCAAGGGAACTAATTAATAGTACAATGCATTAATTTGAATTAATGATATTGAACAAAAATTTATACTAAAAATACATAATGTACATACTCATATGGCATACAAAGTTCCACATTGAGAATATAATATATGTAAAGATGATTCCGTGGTTGGATATATGTAGTTTTGTTATAATAATAATTGTTATAGTAGGGAGTACTTAATTTTGTGCACACACGTATTATACGTACGTATGTACACTTGCAAGATCGAAAATGTATAAATATACAGACAGTGTAACCTGTTATTATATATAACACAGGAAGCGTGAATACAGTGAATATACGTATAATATGCATACAGCATATACGTATTTATAACAAAATTGATTTATTATCTCATCCAAACCACATGCTTGGGTCAAACATAATATACAACGTTTTGAGATGAATGCATTCATACTGCAAACAGGTTTGTAAGTAGCTCAATCCTTTGACTGTCATCTTAATTATATTCATGATTTGAACTGGTTGCTAGGTAACAAAATTGTGAAAGCTGAGGATGCATATATAATAGGCCTAGCCCACACTATCAACACCGGGTTACATGTACTGTACAGTGGTTAGTGAAGCAGTTCAGTCCCTCTGGACTACTCTCATGGTGAGTCCACATTGTGAGAGATTCCTCACAATCAATACACGGTATAACAAAATTAATGATGTTACAGTGCAACTTGCTTAGTATAAGTACCAGCATGGGTTGTACATGCTCCTGGTTAGTAATAGTGAGTACAATTCACTCGGTCCCCACCTCACATACACCATGTCAACCAGTACTGACAGCGAGTACCTCTAGTAAGAAGTACAGATTTGGTGTGCCTTCAATGTAGTTTGTAAGCATGTTGAATTGTATAATGTACTCCGTTTTTCCTGAAAGATCGAGGAAATGTGCTCTTCTCACACTCTCCGCGAGACATGGAGTGTACATAGACTTTTGAAACCTTGTGTTGTTATCCCGCAAGAGGAAATGCTACAGGAAGTAATTTGTACATTCGAATTCATCAGGTTCGACTTGGAAGGAAACATTACATCACCACAACCAACCCCAGATAAGTGGATGTGTGTTGCTACAGACATATATATATAGGACATCCACCTAACTTGCAATCAATAGTAATTTAATTGTGATCCTGACGTGAGGGAATTGTCCAAAATAAGATAAATCCAATGGAAATGAGATTATTGTCCGATTGAATAAATAGGATGACTGATCATATACAACAGAAAAATTCTTGTTACATGGCAATGGGATGTATACTACAGACTTCTCCTCAATTCTGACTTCACTATGCTACACTACAAGTGAACTTGGTATGAACTGTACGTACTATAATTTACAGTCACATGCAATCACATTTCTCTTTCTGACCTTATAACTAGCTAGGTTCTAATGCCTGTCCACATGACATTGTGTACACATGACAAACACACGATGCCTGCTTGTGTAGAATTAATAGATATTGGTTACAGGTACTGTATCAATGTAACACATATTTTGTCCATGCCAGCATACTACACTGTACTGCTTCACTTCTAGAGGTGAAGGATCAAAGGCGATATCTTCCTGATCTTCCTGGAGGAAGTTTGATGATCTCAAGTGTAGGTTCTGGTGAGCTGTTTGAAATAAGTGAACACTCAATTACTAAACTTCAGGTACTACTGGCTATAAAAGCACTGTGTGAAGCACGGGCAGAATTGAGAGTGAACCCTGTCTATTAAAGAGTCTTTGTTGCAAAGAGGAGAAATAAATACAGCATCAAGTACAATGCTTGGCTACACTGTTCTTCTGATTGCAATTGGATTTTCGTCGGTGGAATGCTCGGGAGGATTTTGGGGAGGTCCCATCATCAGAAACCACCCAGTGACCGCAACGGGTCAGGTTCGCTGCCTTCTCAACAGAACCTACCAACCTCTTCCTCACATCAAAATAGAACTGGTTGACGAAGATGGACTCATTGATTCTGTGATGGCCTCGACCACAACCAATGCCACTGGATTCTTTCACGTTTCTGGAGAGGGAAGGGACGGCCTGAACGGGAAGCCAGACCCAAAGATCAGAATAGAGTACGCTTATTCCGGCAAATTTGGTAGATTGCACATCGAGAAAGATACCATATTTGGGGTGAACCGCAAAGAGGAGACGGGAGTAAGGAGCAACCGTTTCTCCAGCTACATCCAGTTCGGACAGTTGGATTATGATAACGAACACTGCAGAGCATATTATAGGTTCTACACAGCACTGAAGGATTACTACGCTCTGGTTGGAGAAAAACCGCCTTACAGGACACTTCACGTGCGTACGGATGCAAGTCAAGGAGACATATCTGCCAACACCGATGTGATTCGTATCCCTACCTCCAAGGACCCCATCTCGCAGGAAGTAGCCGACAAATACTTTGCACATACTATCAGGAATAGTTATGATGGCAGCATCTTCCACTTCTGGCATTACTCGCTAAAGTACAAATACTCACAGGATCACTCCTGTGACACGAGGACTAATGGAGGCTTAGCATTCAATGAGGGTTGGGCTCTCTACTATGCTGACCTTTGCACAAGTGAGTGTAATGCTATATATACATATATTCATAGGCGATATTTTGCGAAACTGTTATGTATGTGAGGTATAGGGCCGCCATTTTGTTTTCGCGTCATCCCTACATAGAGTGCTATCGCACTCTATGATATTATATTTGTTGGTTACTGTATATACACACCATATACACACTGATACAACGCATATTACCGGTGTATTGCGCACAAATCCTGAGTCCAACGAAACGTGTGTTGGTGTTGTGAACATGGCACCCACCAGTGAAGGATGTCATTGAAGAAGCATTCTTTAGGGTATACTACACACATACAGATCACATTCAACTCACTTTATGTGTACACGAATATACATGTATGGAAACATGTGTTGTATATGTATGTAGAGTATCTCACGCATGTGTGAATAGGCTTCATGGAGAGGTTAAATGTACATATGCGCATAGCAGTATACGAATTTGTATCCCAGCTCCATGTTTTTTCTTCCCACTACCCCCATCGCCTCCTTTTCTCTTGTTTTCATGGTTACAGGTTACACTGGTACAGACTACAATTTTGAGGGTAATGTGGCATCCGCTTTGAAGAGACTGGCACTGGCGTGTGGGTCCTCCAAGGGACAGATGGTCAGTGTACTCAAACGATCTGGAAAGGGCACCATCCACAGCTTCCAAGAATTCAATGCCAAACACCAAGAATTCTTCCAGTGCAGCCTGTAGAGCGATGTGTACTCCTGAATTTTGGAACACATCATATCTCAACATCATAGAATGATATTGATAGACATCCATAGCTATTAATTTATAGATGTGAAACACATTACATTGGAATTTATTGTAGTAGATCATACATACATACACATGCATTATGAATAGGCCTATAATTTATCAGATTCAAAGAAATATGTTGTTATTAATGAGAGATCAAATTATTATTACAGTGCAATTTGCTCGGTGAGCACCCTGGCTAGTACATTCTCCTGTTGATATTATATACACTTCACTCAGTCCCTGGCTCATGTACACTATATCAACCAGTACTGATACTAAGTACCTCAGATGCAGAATTAGTGTACTCTTCAAGGTACTTTGTAAGCAAGTTGCGAACTGTATGTTGTATTCCACTGTTCCTGTAAGAGGAAGTGTGCTCTTCTCACATTCTCCAAGAGACATGGAGTACAAACGTATTTTGAACTTTGTGTTGTTATCCCGCAAAGTTTAAGTGAAGGAAATATTACATCATTGCAACCAACCCCAGACGAGTGGATGTGTGTTGCTATGACATCAACCTAACTTGCAAGGGTTGTGATGAAATAAGAACTATCCCAAAGATGCCTTGGATACGGTTGCTTAGCAACCATATCTTAGTTATAGTTGTCTAGCAGCTGTGGCATGCAAGTAAGGCTTGTACGTTAGCTCTTTCAGGCTTCTATTGGCTCTTTGTTGAATATACCATAATTGGAAGTATTAATTTCAAATACACACACATACGGTCAACATAGATACATGCATACATGTACAGCACAATATGTTATGCTCATACATATTATGTGATATATACATGAATATGATTGGGTGTACTACATCAACAAGGGCTGAAATATTGTTTACATTGAGCCTTAGGTAGATGTACAAAGGTAAAGTACTGTGAATATTTCTATATGTACATATGTACATGATATTCTGTCGTGTATGTACATATGTACATGATATTCTGTCATGTGTATGTACATATGTACATGGTGCTCCATACATTTATACAAGCATACATGATGCTCTGTACATGTGTTTGTACATTCGTACCTGGATACTGTACTGTATATACATATACTAAACCTCTGTGTGACATACCAGCTACCTGGCAGCTAACAACATACCACCTAACAGTAGTCTTACATAGCCAAACTAAATAGTGGCAGCCATTTAAAATCGCAAGAACATACAATTATTGTTGGTCTGGCTATGTACGACTGTTAGACTAGCCAACAAGCCTATCTGATCTCTCACCATAGCATGTTGTGCTGAGTGTGATGAATGTTTTCACAACCCACAAGTCTAGGAATGTGCTGAGTAAACTATTCAACGATATTCATAGTCCCTCCTACCACCAATGACAGCCCACCCGTCCCAACACATGACCATGTGTAGCTGTTGCAAGCAGCCCACATAACATAACAAACATAACAGCGTACATATTATGTTATATACTGTACTTCGTATCTGTACCATAGTCTGTAGTATTGTATAGGACATCTCTAAGTCACTACAGGCTGTACACCAGGCCTGACTCTTTGAAGTTTGGATATTACAGAGTGAATCAGTTAGATGGTTTGTGTTTGGCTTCTCCTGTTGTTTTGTACAGCTGCTGTAGTTCAAGGGGAGTCTGTTCATCGGGCAACAGCCACTGGTACAGTGAAATGCTTCCTGGATGGATCCTTCCAGCCAGTGCCTCATGTGATCGTTGAACTTCACTGTCATACCAAGGCCAGTGATGACACAAAAGTGACTGAAGGAAGAACCAGTGAGAGTGGTAACTTCAGTTTGCCCATGAGCAGCAGGAAGTGCTTCAAAAGCAGGTCCACCTGGCCTAGAATCAAGGTCATCTACAACTACTCTGGGACATATGGCAATATGGAGGTGGAGGCTCTACACGGCAAGCGTTACTACACAAGTACATCTAAGGACTTGAAAATTGAGTTCGATATCAAAATGAAGAACAAATTCTGCCGAGCATACACCAGGCTGTATCACGATGGTCTGAAGTACTATTATAACATTGTAGGGAACACACCACCTTACAGCAAACTGTACGTACAGCCGAACAGTGTTATCCATGGAGGTGTCTTCCACTCCTCGGTTTACATCCTTCGCTTGTCAAAAAGAAAGGACTACGTTCAGAGTTCAGCCAGACATGAATTTGCACACACAATCAGACACAGCTATGATGGGAACCTCTACCACTTTCTCGGTGATGTGGCACGATACCGATATTCGCAGACCCACTATTGCTCCAAGCTGACAAATGCTGGATTTGCTTTCAACGAAGGGTGGGCAGAATACTGGGCAGACGAGTGCTATGGTTAGTCGAATACAGTGTACGCATGGTATCAAGCATATACAGGCATACATACAAAACTCTTTATGTGAGTATATATACTATAGTATACACCTAGGAAGGTATTGTACATATGTATGTCCGTAGGTGTGTATGTACAGATTGTATGCATGCACACATGTTTGGATGTATGTATGTATGTAATACATGCATGTTTGTATATGTAGGTATGTATGTACACGGTAACAAGCTTATTTACATACGTATAGGAGGGTATCATCTGTATACGTATGTATGTACCATCAGCAAATTCATGAGTGTACGTATACACGTTTATATGTATGTGTATGTACATGTGTATGCATGATGAGCACATTCGCATGTATTTACATATGTATGTATGCATAATCAATTTATTATGTTTATGTATGTATGTATATGCATATGTACAGTATGTAATATAATATGTATGTTCATATGTTGCATATATTACAAATATTATATAGCATATAATATAGTTGCTTATGTGCTTTGTTGTTAGTGTACACTGCAGTAAATAATTCACTGCACACTGGCCAGCACCCGTTGATGTACATTGATGTTGATGTTCATCATTAGATGAATTCCCATACTTTTATATCATTTTGCAGGGTCCACTGGTTCAGACTACAGAGTTGAAGGCAACGTAGCCTCAGCACTGAGGAAGCTGGGTGTAGCCTGTGACACAAGCAAGGCTGAAATGGTGGAGGTACTCCGGTACAATCCAGGACGCATACACAGCCTCTGTGAATTCCAAGACAGACATAATGTCCGCTATCGATGCAATGTGACTCTACCATCTTGTTACTGACACTATCGACCCTGTACTGTACCTGCACATCACTTGTATGCATGTACTGCAGTAGTTAGTGTATATTTTGCATGTGTATGTATATAATAGCTATGACTAATGCAATCATTTTGTATGGATGCTTCTAAACTGACGTGTGACCACATCCAAGGATTTATCGCATCTGTATATTTCATACAGATCTATATTGCCCAATCTTTTAGTATAGTGGGAAAATACAGATAAGTGTCATTTTCTAACACGAAAACTACTGATTAACCTTCAAAAAGTATCCATTGCTGAAGTATTCGAATAATTTTCAGTCAATTGGAATCTTCAGAGCTCTTAGCATCTGTTTAGTTGCAGCATAACCATACCTCCCTCCTCATTGTACGATATCCACGTATGGAGGTGCTTAAAAGGATCGGTTTAGAAGCCAATTATAACCTATACATATAGTGCCTACTAGGAAATATTCCAACAGTATGGAACATTGCATTCTCATATATAACTCATTGTAACTAGAGAGTCATGATGATCCCAACATTTGGATACTTCTCAACTTCAATCTCACTCTTTATAACTACATTATCCTGTATGCATACATTAGAGGACATGCAGACACACGTACACAGACGTGACATGCGCAAAACACATTTTGACTAACCAATTGAGTAACCAACAGTCCATCTGATATGCCTGAAATGGTGTATTCTCTCAGGATTCTCTGAAATGTTAGTAGGTGCAATATTAGTATGGTTTCAAAGTCACCAGCGAATCAACATCTGATATGCCCGGTGTGTCCAATTACTAAAAGCAAGTATACCAGCTCCCACACAGAACCCAATGATGGTACCACATGTGTACGTACTCACACATAGTTCGTAAGTACGTACACACGAACTATATGCATGTGATGTGTGTGTAACACGTGTATTTAGAATCAGTACTGTACATTATATGCACATACACACCATTTTCCAATGAGAGGTACAATGACTATAATAGTCACATAAAAGATACACAAGGCACATATCCACATGACATTGTACTATGCCTAGCCTATCATGTACATGCATGTATGTACTGTATGTAAAACAATATGGATGTCTATTATGTTTATTTTATGCACATGATGAGGTGAGGTAATAATATTATAATATAATATTTTATTATGTCAAAATGTTAGTTCGATGCTGTTAAAAGTACATTGATTTCCAGTTCCACAGGTGTTCACTGACAAGCTTAGGTGGACCCCTTGGACTCAGTCTGGAATAGTTTGAGTTTTAGTGACTATGCATATATTATAGTTGACATCCCCATGTCAAGGCGATTAATGTACTTACAAATTGTAGCTCATGCAGTACCTCACCTATGTAAGAGATGGCAACAAACTATTACGTTACATGAACACGTTGACTATTGCTAGTCTAGAAGATTTTCAGTCTTAACTTTTGAAGCATAGCTAATTGCATGGCTAATTGCTTGTCTGCATGTGAAGGGTAAACAGAGTCACTAATAGTGATGCTTCAAAGTAACCAACAGCACATATGATATGCCTGAAATGGTGTATGTGTACAGGATTCTCTGAAAGGTTAGTAGGTGCAATATTCTCATGGTTTCAAAGACACCATCAAATCAACATCCGATATACCTGGTGTGTTCAATTACCAAAAACAAGTGTACCAGCCCCCACACAGAGCTCAATGGTGGCACCAAATCTTAAATGTGTACTCATGCAGGTGTAGTTCATAAGTATACACTAACTATAATGTGTGCTTGATGTACGTATGCCATGATAAGGAATTTATAATCAGTACGTATATTATATGCATGTACATACACAACATTTTCCAATGTGGGGTACATTGATTGTACATATTGTATTTTTGGTATTTGTATAATCTTATTTATCCTGGGTGAGAGGCCTTTAGTCAAAAGACTACTTTACAAGGTACCCAGCAAATACACAATGTCATAAAATATACAGACATGGGATAACAGCAAAAATGGGTGGGTTAAGATTGACATAATATTATAATAGATACATGTGATATGTGTATATATATTAATTCCCATGACATTGTATACTAAGAACATAACAAACATGCATGCCGGTACTAGTACTGTACATGCATGTAAAACATGCTGGCCACAATCACATCATAGAACAATGAGAACGCCTAATCTGTGGAATTATTTTCGCAGATGTTAGGCCAACTGCGAAATCTGTGAAAATATTGTCCCATGAAAATTTCCCACTATATATATGGTATATATACAACTACTCGAAACAAGCCTTCATTTTCCGCTTTATATAGTCGGAATGTGATGTCCAAATGAGCAATTATGATCCTCTTGTGCATGTAATCCCCTAGTGCAAGGAAACAAGGCATGATGACCAAACAAGTGGACTTCCATGTCCTATTCATACTGTGTGAAGGACAGATCTAGAAGGTTGGCTTGGGATCCAGAAATCCAAATAACATCCTCCAATGTTACAAACAAACAGACACTGGTTGAGGCATTATGCCTTACGTCAAAATTGATACAGTATGTACTATAATGGATACATGTAAAGCTCAAATTTGGAATATGAATACCATGTACAGCGTACAATTAGGACTAGAAGTTCAGAAACCACAGTAATTCCCTCAAATGTGTAAACATGTTTTTACACTTGAAAGCTCAAGCATGAAAGTATAACCCTTTGAAGCACTCCATATGTACACATACTGGTCCCTTCAGGTGATTCAGGTGAGGCTTACTAGTAAGGCTTACTCAATCAGCTACTCAGTAGTGAACTCTTCTATGGTTGAATATATACCTAATATACCATAATAATAATAATAATAATAATTATGGTTATGATATAGTTGTACATGGAAACACAATGTCGATATAGGCATTGTTATAATATAAATAAAAGTATGCTGTATATACCAATTAATACAGTCGAATATACCAGTTTGTGCTTTATCTATGAATATTATTTTGAAATGACATCACAATAATTATAAGCACAGATTGGTATAAAAGGGGTGCACCTGAGCTATATAGCTAGTCATTCAACTTAGCAGTGTTTGAGAAGGAAATAAAGTTTGGCTTCGTTATCAAGATCAAAGAACCAAAACTCCTGGAAATTCAACAGCTTGCCTTCAAAATTGTTGAAAGGGATTTCAGGATGAGGCTCATATTAGCTCTGTTCATCTGCTTTGTAATCGCTTCTCCTGAAGTCCAAGGACGCACATATTACATAACAGCCACTGGGACAGTCAAGTGCAAAGTAGGCAACCAGTACGAACCATTGCCTCTTGTAAAGGTTCAACTTGTAGGCAACTCAAAAATGGCTGATGGACGTACAGATAGTAATGGTGAATTTTCACTAACTGGCAGTGGACAAGATAAACCGGATCCCAAAATCAAGGTTGTCTATGACTATTCAGGTTCTTATGGGTCTATGCGCATTAGAAACCGGCTTGGACAGACTCGTGATCATTGCGCTGACAAAAAAAGTTATTCACGCAATGTTAACTTTGACATTAAAATAGATGATGAACACTGCAGAGCTTACTATAGATTTTATCATTGTGGTCTAAAGTATTATTATGACACTGTAGGACGTAAACCACCTTATGGGACGCTCTACATAACTACAAGAGCTGTCCTTGCAGATCTTTTCCGAACTGCTTATGCACCCTATACCAAAATCAAACTATCACATTCAGTAGACCCAATTACTTGTACTAAAGCAAAGCATGAATTTGCTCACACTATCAGGCACTACTATGATGGGACCTACGGGCATTTCTTGTCGGATGCTGTAAGGTTCTGGTATCCACGCAAACACAGTTGCACTGATGAGAAAAATGCTGGATTTGCCTTCAACGAAGGGTGGGCAGAATACTGGGCTGGCAGATGTACTAGTAAGTTACCTCTAGCACTCACTATAGGTAATAAAAGAAACATTATGTGCATGTCATACATCATCCTTATTTTCTATTATACATGGTCAATATTAATTTAATGTCAGTTATAATTTTGCTGTGGTAGTTACTCATAATATAAACATTGTACATTTATACAATGTTGATGCCTAAAATGGGAACAAATCACCATATGCATGCACACACACAGTATATGAAAGGAACAGAACATATCAACCATATTATTTTGATAGATGCTCGTGGCTCTTGTACATTGGCAATATATTGTGTGACATTAATTTTAGGAATTATACCTTCTACTAACACTGTTAAGGTTGAAAACTCCTACAGTTCAAAGATTTCATCTTTATTGATCCAATTTTTTTTCCATAACCATGTGGTCACAGTACTGCAGAAGAACTCCTCCTCAAAAATCACATTTTATCACATTGCAGGTTATACTGGTTCCAATTACAGAATAGAAGGCCATGTAGCCTCAGCATTGAAGAGGCTGGCAACAAAGTGTGGCACAAGCAGAGCTCAAATGGTGGATGTGCTGAAGTATAATCCAGGAAACATTCACAGCTTCTGTAATTTCAACTACAGACATGGTTTGCGTTTCCAAGGATGCAAGCTGACACTCCCAAGGTGCTCCTGCATGAGCAAATTTCGTGAATATTGGTGCAAGAAGTTGGGATAATCACTTTTGTGATAATATGCATAATATCTTGGCAAGAGTAACAATATAACGATAATAATGATATAACATATAACGATATAATCTAAAAATTCATAGTTTCCGCTACAGTAGTTATTCTATCAATGTTAGGCATAAATTCACATTATTATTATTATTATTGCACTAGTGTATTATTACATACTTGTTTATATAATATAACATGTGAAAATAATTTAATATTAGACTAATATAAGTTGATGTGAAAAGAAATATGAACTAGCTATACTTGCAACATACAAGACAAGTGCTTTTCAAGAAAATTATACTTAATGGCCTGAGCCAGATGTCCAACCGAACCAACTGAAGATCAATTATTAATAAATGTACATATATGTAGGCTAGATACGTGTGTGCAATTATATTATATGCAATTCAATAAAAGGGGAAAGAGAACTACTTACCATTTCCAAAATTGTACAACAATGACATACTATACTAGTCTAATTAACTGTATAATATTATACTTGATCTTATTCATAATACTGTCACGTGTGATGTCAATTAATTAAGATTCTGAGGAGAAGAGTTCTGAGAGATAGGTAGGAGAGTGTTAAACGTCATTTTGGCTAAATGAAGCTTTCTCCTAGAGGCAAACCAAGTTCCTTACAGACAGCAAAAACAGAAAAATTCCCATTTCTATGAAGAACAATACGGCAGCCAAAGTCGAGAAGATTTTCTAGGTGAAGAGATTGCTGTTTTGTGCAGCCAGATCAAACAATGTTGCAATAATCAAAGGAAGTTAGGATGTAAGATTTTAGGAATACAAGTAGTAGATTTTTGGAAAAAAAAAAACAGACAAGCACTAGCGATGGACGCAAGTAGATGGAGGCTACGAGTTACCTTGCTACACAACTTGTCAATGTGGTCACACCAAGTCAAAGTATCATTTATCAACACACCAAGAAACTTGAAGCACTGGCTGGACTTGCTCAACAGCATCCCCATCAATACTTAACTGCAGGGTATCCTCTTTCTTGCGTCTGCTAGAGTGGATCAGCATACTCTTAGTTTTGGAAGTGTTAAGCTTAAGACTGTTCTTCCGTAACCACAGGTTGGAGAGGTCAAAGCAAAGCTGGAGGGAAGACTGAAGAGTGGAAATGTTGTCGCTGACTATGTAGGTAGTTGACTACTGTGCCTATACCATATAAGGATTCCTTTTACTCAAGTTACTTTAATTTGTTGTACACATGATTTCTAATCTATCAATTAACAACTACAGTAACTGATAAGGTTAAAGCAGAAACTTCCAATTTGTCAGTTTGTGTGACTTTAACTCTTATACAATGGCTTGTGTTGTCAAACAGACTCTGTGATACCATGAAAAAAATTGAAGAATGTGTACAACTGCTGTGACTACTAGGCCTTCATGGGGATTTTCGTGTATCACTCAAGTTACTTCACAATGTACCACTTGTGATCTAATCAACAATAGAGGCCATAAAGCTTAGCTAAAATTTTTACCACGCAGTCATCACGACACAATCCTGTAGTCTTGCTAATACAAGCAAAATTATTCTAGTATATAAGTTAATTTGACCTAATCAACAAAAGGTCTCTTTTGTTGATTAGGTCAACCAATGATTTATGACTGAGTTTTCTTTTGTATGTCAGTTTTTCACAGATAAAATGAAAAGTTTGAAAAGATGTCGAAGCACCAGAAATCTCGGGGTGATCAAAAGCGGGTGAATTTCTCGAGAATTGCCTATTTGCGATCACATGGACGCAACCTCACTACCTACTGAAGTTCTAGCTGGCAGAGGAGTTTACAAGGGCATTAAGGATAATAACATAAAAGACAGGAGTTATTTTGATGTATTAATTGGATAAAATACTGTTTGTTCCATTCAACACTCATCCCGTGAAGTTTTGACACTTTTTGTCTTATATTAACGCCTACTTGAAGATAATCAATAACTCAAACACATCGTGGAGAAAGACTTAACAGAAAAAAATTGCACCTTATACTGGTGAAGGATAGTAGATACCTGACAGCTGTACTCTTTCTCCGCTTTTATGAAGTAACTGCCGGCCGAGAATGCTAAATGATTGGAATTAGGACAGTTTATTTTATACAATATGATTTTCATATAATATTGCCACTCCTATATTGTTGCATAAAATTTATCAGATGTACTAAGGCTGATAAGAGTATTGATCAATTCTTGACTACTGTACACTGTAATTTTTAGTATGTAAGCTGATTTCGAATTTGCAACAATAATCACAACTTTACATGTTATGACACGGTCTGTTATGAAATACAATTACATCATTTAATCACTACAATATTATTCAATACACTGCATGGTTTACTGGTTCAGATTACAGAGTTGACGTAGCCTCAGCACTGAGGAAGCTGGCAACAAAGTGTGATAAAAGTAAAGCACAAATGGTGGAGGTACTCAAGAGCAATCCAGGGAGTATTTACAGCTTTGATGATTTCAACAATAAATTCTACTCAAAGTATCGCTGCAAATTGTGAACCATCCACACTACAGTGGTCTATTGGGTATATTCATAGATCCTAATTATAATTGAATAAAATCAAATTCATACTAAGTGTCACCATTTTTTCATAATTGCACAATTCATCAGACTATATAGAGTGAGCCATAATAATATGAATATACAGTATGGACAATAAATATAATATATACATTATTCATAAAAATTACACAAGGGATAACTATTATACAGTAGAAAAGGAGTGTATAAATGTGCATGTGAAAAAAATTTGCTTGAAGGTATATAAGAATAAAGTGGTCTACTGTGAGACATGTGTGTATGTGTATGTAGGTGCAGTTCTCTACATCATGTCCTGTAATCATCCAAGTATACATACCCACGGCATTCCTGATATGTATGTGAAGGCTTACATTATACGTATATAATATTATATCCTATTTTGAAGGAGATCCTCCCTCTTCAATTGCAATCTCTAACACACCCAGAAATTGAGGCTCCACTCAATATGTGAAACAATGACCTCAGAGTGTCTCCTCCCACTGCTCCAGACAACTCCCGAAAGAAAACATGGGATAAACCCAAAATAGAGCCACCTTTGAAAGTCTTCTTGAAAAAGCCCAGGACTCTTTTACAAAAGCGAGGCACCTGGGTGCTGCCAAGAGTCTGGTGCATGGTTAAATGTCCCTCCAGTATCATCATTAAGTCTCAGAATGGATGATGATGTGGTTACCATCTCTATAGGTTTACACCTTGGAGCTCCACTTTGCCACCCTCACACATGTCTTTTATGTGGGAGTACCATAAACCAGTTAGCAACTCATGGACTGAGCTCCCCAAGAAGTCAGGGTTGGCACCCTCGCCACAACAAACTGAATGTTATAATCCACAGGTCATTGGCTGCTGCCAGGGTCTCTGCTCAATGGGAACCTCTCAGACTCAATCGACAAGATGGCAAAAGACCCGACGGAGTGACTGTCATGCCATGGAAGCAAGGGCATTCCCTTATATGGGATGCCAACTGGTCAGATACATTTGCAGTATCCTATGTCAATTTAGCATCAACCAAAGCTGGTGCTGTAGTTGACCAGGCAGAGAGGAGGAAAACTGCCATGTACAGTCATCTTCTACCAACACATTTGTTCTACCCTGTCACTATTGAGACTTCAGGAGCCTTTGGGGAAGAAACAGCATGCTTCATTCAAGATATTGGTCATCGCCTCCAAGATAAGACTAATGATCCATATGCCTATCAACGCCTGCTTCAAAGACTATCAGTAGCTGTACAGCGTGGCAATGTTCTTGCTGTCCTTGGATCAATTGATTCCAATCATAACTATGTTGATTTTAAAATTTGCATAGTGTGGTTCTATGATTGTACGTTAATTATTCAATAATGATTATAATAATATATATGTATTATTGTAGAAAATTGATATGCTTATAAAGATGAGAGAAATAAAAGGAGAAAGCAATATGCAATGTATATATATATATATGCATATTGATAACCAATTTGTCAAATTTGCATGTATTGGATGTAGTTATAGCAGAATCAATATCGCACCATAAGAAAAGACCGATGGGAAGAATTATGTTATGCACTGTACACCAGACTGTTCATGAGTACATATATACAGTATAGCCTAACGTTACAAATATCAAGGAACCACAAAGCTTTGTTGTGACTACTGTGACTATACCATATACGTAAGGATTCCCTTTACTCAAGTTACTTTAATTAATCAAAATTCATTGTACACATGATTTCTAACCTATCAATTAGCAACTACAGTAACTAATATGGTTGAAGCAGAGACTTCCAATTTGTCAGTTTGTGTGACTTCAACTCTTATACTTATACAATGGCTTGTGTCTGTCAAACAGACTCTGTGATACCATGAGAAAAATTGAAGAATGCGTACAACTGCTGTGACTACTAGGCCTTCATTGGGATTTTCATGTATCAGGCAAGTTACTTCAAAATGTACCACTTGTGACCTAATCAACAATAGAGGTCATAAAGCTTAGCTAAATTAATTAAATTTTTATCACACAGTCACCACGATACAATATTGTAGTATTACTAATACAAGCAAAATTAATCTATTAGATCAATTTAACGTAGTGCATACACTGCTTCTGACCTAATCAATTAAAAGAGACCATAAGGTTTAGCTTGAACTTTCAACCAGTAATAATGACATAACCCTAGTATAATATTTGTATAAATACAAGCAAATCTAGTATAATATTCTTATATTTTGTGTGTTACTTTGATGTAGCTGAGCTAATCAACAACAGAGACCATAAGGCTTAGATCGAATTATCAATTAGTAATCACTATCAATCCCAGTGAAATCTATAAATATGGGCAAATCTAGTACTTACAATCATTGAAAGTGACGTTAGGATGAGAATCCTATATGCTCTGTTAGTTTGCTTCATAATTGTTGCTGAAGTCCAAGGATTCAGACTTATCTGTAGAAGGCATAATGTAACAGCCACTGGGACAGTCAAGTGCAAAGTAGACAACCAGTACAAACCATTGCCTCTTGTAAAGGTTGAACTTCTTGATGGTAACCTCGTAGGCTACTCAAAAATGGCTGATGGACGTACAAATAGTACTGGTGGATTCTCACTAGCTGGCAGTATACTAGATATCTTTGGTAAACCAGATCCCAAAATCAAGGTTGTCTATGATTATTCAGGTCCTTATGGGGCTATGCTCATTAGAAACCCGCTTGAGTTGACTCGTGATCATCACACTGATAAAAAACGTTACTCACGTTATGTTACCTTTAACATCAATATCGATGATGAACACTGCAGAGCTTATTATAGATTCTATCATTGTGGTCTGAAGTACTATTATAACACTGTAGGACGTACACCACCTTATGGGACGCTCTACATAACTACAAGAGCTGTCATTGCAGGTCTTACAGGATCTCCGTATGCTGAACACACCAAAATCAGAGTACCACGTTCAGAAGACCCCATTTCATGTGATACAGCAAAGCGTGAATTCGGTCACACTATCAGGCACCATTATGATGGGAGCTACGGTCATTTCTTGGGAGATGCTGGAAGATTCTGGTATCTACGCAGCCACCGTTGTACTGATGAGACAAATGCTGGGTTTGCCTACAACGAAGGGTGGGCAGATTACTGGGGAGACAGCTGTACTAGTAAGTTACCTCTAGCACTCAATATAGGTAATAAAACAATCATTATGTGTCATACATCCATTCATATTTTCTATTATGCATGGTCAATAATATTAATGCCAGTTGTAATTATGCTGTGGTAATTAATCATAATATAAATATTATATATTTATACAATGTTGATGCCTTTAATGGAAACAAATCACTATATTATGCATGCACACACACAGTATATTAAACCAACAGAGAAGCACAGATACTCAACCATAAGTTGATAGATGCTCGTAGCTCTTTTACATTGGCAATAATTTATGTGACATTAATTTTAGGAATTCTGCCTTCTACTAACACTATTGAGGTTGAAAAGTCCTTTACACATTTCAAAGAATTGATCTTTATTAATCCAAGTTTCAGAATTGCACATAAAGTTCATAACCATGTGGTCGGTACTACAGAAGAACTCCTCCTCAAAAATCACATTTTATCACATTGCAGGTTATAATGGTTCCAATTACAGAATAGAAGGTCATGTAGCCTCAGCATTGAAGAGGCTGGCAACAAAGTGTGGCACAAGCAGAGCTCAAATGGTGGATGTGCTGAAGTATAATCCAGGAATCATTAACAGCTTCTGTGATTTCAACTACCGACATGGTTTGCGTTTCCGAGGATGCAAGCTGACACTCCCAAAGTGCTCTTGCATGAGCAAAATTGGTGAATATTGGTGCAAGACTCGAGGAAATGATGGATCTCCTGGAATTCCGGGAATTCCAGGAGATATGAGATAATCACAATTCCATGATCATAACCACATGTTGGCCAGAGTAACAATACAAATCAGATAATCCGAAAATTCCTATAGCTAGATACTGTTGCAGTAGTTATTGTATCAATATTAGGCATAGATTCACAATAATATTATTATTATTCATTTTGTACTGTACTATTACATGCAAGTTTATACAATGCAACATGTGAGATTGAGACAAGTTCATGTGAAAAGAAATATGTCGTTGAACTATGCTTGTAACATAGAACACAAGTGTTTAATTTGCAAGAATGTACCTGGATGTCCAATTGGAAAGATTGAAGATCAATTCTTATTAATTGTACATGTATAGGCTAGATAGGTGTGTGCAGCTATACAATTCAATTCAACTTATAGGGGAAAGGGAACTACTGTACTAATCATTTCCTAATTTGATCAATATAAATTAATTGCAAATGATTCAATACGAACATATACTAGTTTAATTAATTGTTATTGATGATATTTGTAACACCAACACGTGCGAAGACAATTAATTCAGATTCTGTACTGTAACATACTTAGTTGGACGGGTTAATTGTATGCTACATCACATACGTATGTACAATAATCAATATCCACATAGCTGACACAATAATTACATGTCTAATAAAATTGAGGTATATCAAACTATAATTATGGAGAGATGTACCCTATAACCATTATTTTACTTGGTGACAATCACCATATCTTAATGTACCCACAGGTGTGCACAAATCAAGTATAGTAGGAGGTACACTATTTGATATAATATGTACACATAACTAAGTAACATGTTATGACATTATACTACTGGATTATAATACAAAAAATATATAATTATATATATTTACTCATTACTAGTAATAGTATCACTGATCATACGTATTATACATACTGTATGTACTGATGCAGTACGCTGAAGTCAATTCAGTTACAACTCGTGTTCTCTGCTATAATTCCAATCCAGATATCAAACAATAATTTGGAGACATACGTTTATGTATAAACCAATTTTAGTAGAAGATAGACTCATCCACTTGCCACTCAGTACTTGAAAGTCAAAATGAAGCTCTTTAAAATGGCATTTAAAGAAGGATAAATAATATCTAATGCATTGAAAAGGAATGCACGCATACATGTGAAATGGAATTGACTGATGGGTATAAGTACAAAGGACTCTATGTAAGATGTGTGTGCATCTGTATGCATGTGAAGTTTCCACACATGATCCATAATCATCTCCTGATAACTGGCAGATTAGGTGTGATGAGACGATCGATAACATACAGGAGACCTTGTTCAGCCTGAGACAAAGGATGATATGTGCGTAAGTACATTGATACATGATAATACTATGTAACAGCCACTACATGCAATGTACATAGGTAATATGCATACATAACTGACAAATAGCCTCAAATTAATGTGTACATGTATGTACATATGCGAGTATACTATGATCATACACACATAAACATACAGAGAACATATAATCATTGTGTATATACGCACGTATGTACAAAAATCTCTATAATAGCCACCACAAATGTACGTATATGTGTTACAGTATACGTACGTAAGATAAACAGAAGGGACATGTGTATGTATGTATATGTACATCTGACACTCTGTATGATACAAAGCCTTGAGGCAGGGTTGCCTTCTTTACAACACTTAACATCCACACTGAAACCTGACACAAGTGTGAGAGCCTAGTGATTGCAGCCACTGTAACATGATGTCATGTGTAGAAGTGGACACCAGTGCCATGAACCACCTACCAACACAGTAACAAACGACAATGCATAATATTGAAATAACATGCATTATACACTAGACTGCTGCCGTATATGAGAACCCCTATAAGTGCACGTTCACATTACCTCAACAATGGAAACATGAAACCACATACGTAGGTATCAGCACAAACCATATACAGCACATACGTACATGTGTAAAAATACGTACAGTACATACATAGGCACGTGCACATACGTATGTACTTATACCACCAAATGTACATAAGTACGTATGTACAAACTTAGTAGGCACACATCATGTATATTTTGCCACAAGAAAAAAAAGAACAATATTTAGTGTAATCATCAATCTACACATGTTGGCTAGACATAGGAAGGGATGGGAAGCCCAGATTACTATGTACGTATATATGGATGTAAGTACAAAATTGAGAATCAGGATCATATTAGAGACAGGTATACATGATTTACAGCCTAGCCTCTCTAAATACATATGTGCATGCATGTACTGACAACACACAGGTAAATTTTACATAATATCTTGACAATGCATGTAGACAAGAACATATGTTTCTTCATGCAAATGATTCACTTTATCAGCATTCTTTTGATAACGTTCCTTCAAAAAATGTTCAATTGGTCTTGAAAATCCATAAATATTGGATTTAAACCAAGCAGACTTTGTCAAGCATGTACTGCAGAATACAAGAAACCCAATATAGCATTATATTCATCGCATGTAATGGATACACAATAGATGCCTATGTACCCATATACTATCACCTACACATGCACCTACGTATGCACACACACACACACACACACACACACACACACACACACACACACACACACACACACACAGACACACAGACACACACACACACACACACACACACACACACACACACACACACACACACACTTACCGCTCTGGATCACTAGGATCTACATAGAATTCACACTTCTCTTCCACTGAGGATAGCTTTGTGAGTGTAATGTTTCTTGTGTATGTTACAAATGTCTTGTTGACAGGATCTACCATAGATTCTTCAGTTATAAAAACACTGCTTGCTCCCTTGACAATCTACACACATATACATACATACGTTATGAAGAACAAATACAGTGTGTTATAGGTATATGTACAGTGCTCCCTTGACAATCTACACACATAATAATATTATACATACGTACATACGTTATGAAGAACAAATGCAGTGTATTATATATGTACGGTGCTCCCTTGACAATCTACACACATATACATACTTACGTTATGAAGAACAAATGCAGTGTGTTATACACATACGTATGTATCCCGATTGGTGATATTGTCACTTAAGATCAAAGGGACCGACTGGAGTACATTCGCGATGTACTGGGGTACAACACTGACCTTATTAGTGATGTACCCCGGTTTTTAAGTGACTGGTATTAATTAATCAACAGCCATTGTTATGTGCCCATTGTGTATTCTCGGCTGTATTTTTGGCTCGAGCCATTCTTCGACGTTCTCAACGGGGCTAAAAAGGTTGTTTCTCGGATTTTCTATTAGAAGAAGCCATAATCGTTGCTTCGTTCGTTCGGTAAGTATCCTGAGCCTCGTTGGTTCGGCAAGTTTCTTTGTTCGTTCAGTAAATACTCTGAAACTCGTTGGTTCGATGAGTTTCTTGGTTCGCTCGGTAAATATTCCAAGGCTCGTGGATTCGGCCATTTTCCTTGTTCGTTCGATAAGTGTCCTGACGTTCGTTGGTTCGGGAAGTACGGGCGGCCAAGAAGCTATCTGAATGGGTTGGTAGCCACCTCCAGCTCTTTGAGAAAATCGTCTTTTTCGATGTCGTGAACGAAATCCATCTCCGCTACTCGTAATCGTGCTATCGAACTGGATACATAATAGTTGTACCCGCTTTTGGTCGGTACATGGGAATGTACTGAGCGGATATCAGTTAATTAACCGAGGGCGCAGCCCGAGGTTAATTAACTGATATCCGCTCAGTACATTTCCCATGTACCGACCAAAAGCGGGGTACAACTATTACATGTACAGTGAATGTACATGGATACATAATAGTGTAGTAGCATAATATCCATTGTTCATGAATGAAATACTACATATTTTTGATGTATGGTATGCTGTGGTACCATTCATGGTGTAAAATATGAATGGGGTTAATTTAGGAAGGTGGGTGTGTGAGTAGACAGGAAGGTGTGAAATACATGATCAAATGAAAAAATGATGCAAATATTATCCAACTGTGGTGGCTTAACTTCTGTATAATATTACATACATACGTGCGTATGTATGCACATACGTATATGCATATATGTACGTATGTTAATACCTGTCCCACAACCCACTCCAGCCACTTGCTAACATGTAATAATTGTACCCCTCTTTTGGTTGGTACACTCCCATGTACCGACCAAAGAGTGGAACAACTATTATGTATCCCGTTCAAGGTGCAATTACAAATAGCTGAGATGGATTTCATTTATGATGTTGAAGAAAGACGATTTTCTTAAAAAGCTGAAGGTCATTATCAACCAATTCAGATGGTGTGTTGACTGCCTGTACTTCCCGAACCAATGAGCATCAGGATACCAACTGAACAAATGAGGAAACTTGCTGAACCAATGAATCTCGGGATATTTACCGAATGAATGAAGAAACTTGCCAAACCAATGAGTTTCAGAATATTTACTGAGGAATGTTGCCGAACCAACGAAGCAACGGTTATGGCTTCTTCTAATGGACAATCCGAGAAACAACCTTTTTCAACCCCCGTTGAGAACGTCGAAGAATGGCTCTAGCCCAGAATACAGCCGAGACTACACAATGGGCAAGTAATAATGTCTGTGGATTAATTAATACGAGTCACTTAAAAACCGGGGTACATCACTAATAAGGTCAGTGTTGTACCTCAGTACGTCGCGTATGTACTCCAGTCGTTCCCTTTGATCTTAAGTGACAATATCACTAATTGGGATACGTACATGTATGCATGTACCTTACACACCCACATACATACATATCCATCCACTAATGTGCACTTAGTACACCCACTCTGTCCATCCACTAATATGTACTGTCTACACACACCCCATCCACATGTTAACTACGTATGTACATATCTCATGTTACCACTCTTTTACTACATACCCACATACATACGTATATATCCATCCACTAATGTGCACTTAGTACGCCCACTCTGTCCATCCACTAATATGTACTGTCTACACACACCTCATCCACATGTTAACTATGTACATATCTCATATTACTACTCTTTTACTACATACCCACATACATACGTACATATCCATCCACTAATGTGCACTTAGTACACCCACTCTGTCCATCCACTAATATGTACTGTCTACACACACCCTATCCACATGTTAACTACGTACATATCTCATGTTACCTCTCTTTTACTACACAACTCAGTCATTTGCTAACAGACATTACTCACCCACTCTGCCCATCTGGGAGGACGAATACTATTAACTTTGGACAACAAACGTCTTGTGAATAATTTCCCATCTGAGTTTATCCTGGAAAGTAAAAGAAAAGGACAAAATGAACATAATGGGAACTTGAGAGATTGTTGATATACGTATAATGAAGAAATTCTAGACATAATAAAATAATAGCATAAAATAGCTAACATTGAGCAAAGAAGGAAACTACCAGAAACATTCACAGTGAATACTCGATAATGGTCTAGAATCCATTTTGAAAAACAAGGTGAACATAACTGGATATTTATTGCAGTTTGTATATTATATACATAGATATTGAGAAATGGGATAGGATAGAGAGGTTTGGGAGATGAAGTGGTACTGTATTAACGAGAATTCACTGCATCTGTATCCCATAAATATGGACAAATGTATGTGTGTGATGTACATTACTGTAAACTTTATCATTTAGAACCCAGCAATTCGACACTGGACAGCAATGTTTACACAACTACAACAGTGAAACATCTAAACAGGTGACCTATTGACACGACACTACACTGTAAACTTTATAAATACACGTTCCTTCAGCTGAGTAAACCACCGATAACCAAGACTTTCATCAAAAGACCAGCCAAAGCTGACCTTGAATGCCCTGCCGTGATTGCCCAAGGAATCGAAAAACATTGTATGACTAACAACGTCTTATTACACATTAGTATCACAGTACTTATTTATCACGTCATTTATATTTACATACGAATTATACTCTTTCTGCCCATTTGGGCATTTATGTAATAATACGATATATACATAGACAACAATTCAATCATGATGTGAAGGCAATCATGTTAACTTGAAAACAAATGTAATGGAGTATTCAGGTGTTCACACACACACACCATTACACAACAATTGGTACGTACCAACAGTACAAACACATAAGAGTGTACACAAACACAGATATTTGTAGCACTAAGCTAATCACTAATTCCATACAACAAGAAAATGATGGCATAAATCGAGTACACTTGAGTGCACTTCAATCTCTCATCACACAGACTTCAGTCAGTCAGTCATGATATCCCCAAAATTTGGATACTTAAACAAAATTTGGTAAATTGTACAAACTGGGGAGGAAATTCCAAAAAAATCTTTTCATGTAACGATATAATTTGAAATGAAGTCGTACCTGGTTACAACGTCTTCCGAGAGAACGTGCTTACTGTGTGGATTTGGATACCTCTTCCATAACGCCAGAGCCGTGGTCTCCCACCTACAACTGTGCGGGGAAAATACCAGTAGGAGGCAAAGAATGAGGGTGAAAATATGGGAGACTAACAATGCAATACGCTATACTGTTACACGTACCCGAAGCATTTGGTTTTTTGATAAAATTTTATCGGATTACTCATTGAAGCTGCCGTAGTAGCCGCCATTTTCGCACAAACCACGTGTGTTAATCGGTCAGAATAACGGAAGTCATGTTTCCCGGGAAGCGGAAGTGAATGGGATTGGAGACTTACGTAGGTCGAAGAAGCATTGCTACATACACGTTATAAACATAGCACCATAGCTACGCTATATAGCAAATACATTAAACACAAGGTTACTATACACTGCCAATAGGCATATTAGAAATTCCTTCATAAATACAAGACAAGTCCATTCATCTTGTGAATTTGGACCTTTGTTTGGCTACGAAAAAACAAATGACTTTGTCGGACACTACACAGTCAATATAGTCGCCAGCTTATTTGATGCATCATTATATGCTGTCAACCTGGTTCCCAAATCCAAACTGTGGATTGAGTCTGTGAATAGTCTAGATACTTGGGTCTACACTGGTGTATCGACTACTGGTTGAACTTCAACAATTTTACTCCATTTCAAATACATTTGTACATGAATAAAAATGGAATGAAAATAAGGGTTGCATCTATGACGCATGGCAAAAGACATGTCAAGAATGGCATAAATAAAAAAATAATTGTGAGTCCACTAAATCAGTACCAATAATGATGATATAGCATAGCAGCTGCTTACAGTCATGTAATGCTCCTCTGAAACAGATGATAACATCACACAAGATTGCACCAAGGTGGTGCAGACTATGTGGGGTGCTTGTTCAGTTGATTCCATATCCACTGGGAGTCGGTGTAGTATCGAACATCACCCAGTATCAGCACGGATCTCTTACAAAAGTAGTAGTAGGCCACGGAGAACACCTTGTGGATGACGAAGACGGCTACCAGGGCGTCATTCCAGCCTTCCGTGCCATTCCACCTCAAAACTAAATTCCAAATACCATATGCAATAGTTAAGCACATGTAAACTATAATGATAATGAGGGTTACAGCGAATTGTCTCAGGAGGACATACAATAGACCAGCTTTGAAAGCGAATGTGCTGAATAGCTGTAAAGAGAGGCTGACAAGAACTCCCAGCAAGCTTGCAGACTGAATGATGAAAACTACCACGAGGGCCACGTTGCTGGCGAACAGAGAAACGCTCAGCGCGTTACAGATGACATCTAGCGACAAAAGGACGAGCAGGGCAGCAGAATTCACAACATATCGAGGATTATCTACGTGTAGCGTCATGGCCACATAACGTGGGGGATACCCTTATTTGTTGTCATGGCAATACACAACTCTATTATGCGTTTTGTCTGCGTTAGAAAATGATACGGTAGTGGCTAATGAGACGGCAGATGTCTCTCCAAGAATCTACAACAGGATAAAAATGGTTTGCACTAACATGCTGACAATAGCCTTACAGTTCCTAATGATACATGTACTGTGTTACTACGTATAGGCCTACATATTTTTGATTTCTGATATGCAGTTTTTGTTTTTATTGTCTTGGCTTACCAAAGTGTACACGTGAATTTGGGGATCACTGAGCCCTTTATTCTGCTCAGATCTAGAGTAAGTCTAAAAGTGTTTTTGCATCCGTTGCTAGCTAGGGTACCAATCTTTGTCTGCTTTTGTTCTCTTTATTTCTCTTAGCAAGGTTTGAACATTATCTATGGTTGGAATGCACTCTGTGGTACACGGATCCGTGTGGGTGGATTATTACAGACTAGCTGTCTGATGGCTGATGCCCGGAGGCACCAGTTGACCATGATACCCACTCATCCATTGCAATTGATGACGCTAATGAAGTGAAACTTGAATAATATAATTGTGAAAATGGTGCACACCGTCAGTCATGATTTTTGGGAAATAAATTGCCACTTGAGCTCGCATTAAGGTGCACCCGCGGCTGGTTAATTGCATTTGAACTCAGTTTCAACTGGATTCTCTCTAGTGAGTTTTACTGCTTGTCCAAGGTTTGTACGTAAGTTTATAGTTCCATAATATGTGCAGTAAGGGTTGTTTAGTGTCTTTGGTAGTACATGCATTTTATAATGTGATCTACGTATAAGATGTATAGATAGGTGTGTGGACTTTGTATACTGTTAATATGATAGTAAAATGCCGACATTGTGTAATCAGGGACATACGTACTAAATCTTCAATTATAAAATGGTTGTTACAGAGTAGTGGTCATAAATACGTACTACCAGCAAGTAACTCCCATAGCTACATACCTTACACGTGTAAAGTAGGCTGTTACGGAGGGGTGATCTGCCAAGCAGTGACCTTTGTACTTATATACGAGGCCGGTGTTAAACGTATCCTACCTTAAATCTCATGAAACCCGAATCATGATAATAGCCGTCAATATCGTGATAATCCTGTAATACTGTGATTTTGAGTTTCCTATTATGATCAAACTTTGTACCATATTCGCTTAGTCTTAGAAACACAAGTTAGAAGTACATATATAAAATGCATGATCAAACTTACAAAGCTACGCATTGAGCACTATACAGTATGTAACAAGTAATTTAGTCTAGTTTTTGAGCTGGAAACACTAACATAATATGCACACTCCTCTGGAAGTAAACAAGAGAGGAGGTGTTATCCCAATAATACTTAGCTTGTTATCATCACGGTAAATAGTACACTATATCAACAACAAATTATTGTTGATAATCACATTACTAATCATCACATAGGTCTGCTTTATGCATATAAGGTAGATATGAGAATTACCTGTTGGTGGTATTTACGTACGTATGTGTCAAAGGTGAATATTGTCTTGTTATAATTCACGTGTGTCACGGCATTGGATTCCTCTATTGTCACCCTTATTATTTGAAATTGAATTTAACTGGATGATGAATTGAATGTGGTCAGGCTTGAAACCTTCATTTTCCTTATTGATTGGTTGTATTTTTATTCATTTTCAAGTCCATACAAAGCAGTGATATGTGAGTGCTGTGTGCTTTTTGTGTGAGTTTACCGTTGGTTACACTCTTCATATAGAGCCCGGTTGGTTTGATAGTGCAAAGAAGATGTCTGTTTTACAGCTCCTGTATTTTCAAGCTATTTTCATTGTTGGTTCAGCAACCGTTTCTGCAGGTGTGTGTGTTTGTCGCCCCCTAAAGAATCTATATTATTGATCAAATCTGTATTGGCCGTAGTTGGGAGTAAAAACTACCTCTCAATCCCTCAAAAGTGAACCTTGGATTGTGTTTGAGTCCTGTGCATTTGTGACTGTCCAATTCCGAGTTTCTCTTGCTGTCACTCTCCCCATGTTGCTGTTTTTTCAGTGCTTGTATCTATTCTCAACACGATCTTATACAGTTCATTATGCATACTGTACTC
>OZ026570.1:1269720-1297220 GCA_964020155.1 Chondrilla cf. caribensis
AATTAGTAGGTGTCATTAATGGGTTAATTGAAGCATCCCATTGTTGAATATCTCCCCTGTTGTTGTTGAGGGTTATAGATGATGCTGTATTTTTACAGACTGCTACTATTGTACAGTGGCAATAATGTAATACTAACACCATGGGACCTTATTTTCTCCTTTAAACAGAATACCCTATAGCGGGAAAATTTGGCAGGTATGAAATTTGGCAGATTTGCCCGAAAAAGTTATTGATGGTTTTTAAATTTGGCAGATTTGCCAGAAAATATTTGGTCTTGGCCCTTTTTACCGTAGTTTCAGGCACTGAGAAGTGCCTGGTAGACCTAGCAGGACCATTCTCAGTGGTGTACTTCCCTATCTTCGATCGGGGGTATAATAAACATAGGAACCTCGAGTAACACTACGTTTCTTTCCCACCGTCGTATAAGAACTTGCCTCACGCATTCATTCACTAGCTCTGTTACTTTCTTTGCCATGTTTGTACTATTGTATCGATGTTTTGCAATGGATTAGAATAAATATTGATGGTTTTTGAATTTGGTGGATTTCCTGAAATCCACCAAACTGCCAAATTAACCCCCCTGCCAATATTTCCCACTATACTGTATGTGGTATGTTGCATGGGCAGATCAAAGTCCACATATATGGCTTTATACTTGATGTTTTTCTTCTCTTCCTTCATTCAGTGCTACCTGCTTTGATTGTCCTTATCACCGGGGTCGCTGCTCGTGAAAAGTTAATTGTCACAAGTGGAGCATTCACAACGTGAGCATATGTATTTTGTGTGTATCGTATGTATGTACAACTCACACCACACACATTGATACGTACGTATTAACACTGCTGTTTATTCCTGAATGTCCTGCATGTATGTATGTTCACTTTCATACTACCGTATAGCGGGAAACTTTGGCGAGCATTAAATTTGGCGAATCAGTCTCCGGAACGAATTGGCGAGTTTTAAATTTGGCGGCATGACAATTTCAAGTATCGTCAGATTACGTCAGAAAAAATATGGCGGATTTTAAATTTGGCGATTTTCCGTAAAATCGCCAATTCGCCAAATTAAAAACCTCGCCAAAGTTTCCCGCTATACGGTATATTCTGTGTGTAATAGCCATGGCTATATCTATGATATGTGGTATGTTTGCATATAAAATAGTATAATTGCATAGTAACTCTCACACAGCATTGTTATTATAGTTGGGCAATCGGTTACTAGGCAATTGATTGACAAATTTTCATAACAATTACAAGTGTGAAAACAAGAGGTGATGTGCCATAACATGGAAAATTACACACTGTACTGTGATCTACTCATGCAACATATTACATGTACCTAGTGAGTACTGCCCATACTGTGTATTTACCTACAGTACGTATGTACACATGACACATATGTACATATTCCATGCACTGTAGAAACTTGTTAAGACAATAAGACACACCTTCAAGACACATTGCTGCCTAATGCAAACAAGTTTTTGAGCATTGTTTGGTTTGCTGTAGAAGTTTACACATCTATTATAGTAAGCAAATTCCGATAAGAAGAACTGATTTTGCGGGTCCCTTATAGTTTATCTACATGAATGAGTTTCTACTGTAATTTCAGTTTCATCCAACACACCTTTTCCCCTAATTTCCTAATATGTGATATCTTGGTTAGTTGCAGGTGTGAGTGTAGTTACATACATGCATCTCCATAAGCATGTTAGTATGCATATACATACGTACTTTATTGGAAACACACATACACATAAGTATATACAGTATATATGCACATTTTATATTATGTATACTGTGCATGTACATATGTACATATGTACCTACATACATAGTATGTACATTTATTCTACGTACACATACTTAACACACATACTGCACATACGTACGTACATATAATACGTATATGCTAAACTGTGTTTATACGTATGTACTAACGTTAGTTTTTTTATCATTTGAAGCTAATACTGTGGTTTCTATGAGTGTGTATCTGTTCACAACAGTAACGTTTTCATTTTCTGCTTCACCCTGTACTCCTGCTTGCTGTCTCCAGGTGCTGGTTGTCTGGTGTGGGCGCCACTTATATGGCGTTCTATGCCCCAGTCATTGTGGTCATTGTGGTGAGTCATGAAGAGGTGTCTGTTCGTAGTGATACATCCAAGATTGGGTTTTACATAAAAGCACTCTATTTGTTCTCCGTATCACACAAATCTACGTTCATATGAATGTACATATGTACATACGCATACAAAACATATGTGCAGATGTACATATGTATAAGAAATGTACATATGTACATGCATATAATACTTGTGTGTATGTACAATGGGTCCAGTCTGTAAGGTATTTTAGGAGGTAATTCCTATGGTGTCCTTCTGTTGGAGTGTCCTTTAATACGGGTTACAATGTACACCATATTTATGTATGTACTGTATATAAGTGCAGTACATAAATACATAACTCTCTTTCATTTTGTTTTATCTTCTTATGAAACATAATATCCAAGCATAGTGTGCATGCAGTGTACAATGCCATACTGTACATTAAGTGTGTGATCACATACTGTACATATGTACAGTGTATGATGTTATGTACATCTGTCTGTCTTCCCCAGGGTACTGTTGCGTTTGTGGCCTTTTTGGTTGTGAGAATTTTCTTGTTAAGTCGAGGAAAAGAGCTCACACTCCAAGAAGCTGCACACGAAAAGCGTGCACTTCCTCATATCTGGTACGTAGTGGTGACTCACTGTATGTACAGATACTCTGGGGTGGTAATGGTAAACCTACTTATATACATATATCCCAATAATAAGCATTATCATCATGACAATCATGCAACACTGCACTTTTATGTTTCCTCTGATTCAAATTTGGAACAGTACACTTATTATGTGAAAGCAAGCTTGTTGTGTTGAATGTTTATAAAAACAAACTATTAGGCTGAAATTTAGTAATTGAATGAAGTTGTGTATGTGTTGAGCGGTATGCATATGAGTGTGTGTGTGTATTTGACATATTCCCTGGTATGTGTGAACATATGTACGTATGTAGCTAATTATGCATACTCCTGTACGTATGTACAGACCACAGTGGTGCTGTGAATCTTTGTTAGTGTACTACTGTTTTATCTGTCACAATTTCCAATTACCAGTATATTCTACAATCAGTAATGTATATCCAGAAAATCTGCCAAACTCATCAATCCACCACATTTTTCGTGTTAAACAGGCTCAATTGTATATTTTCACTATACATACATACGTACATACAGAACTGTATGTACTTACGTATGTGTGTACTGTACACGTATACAAGAAGTGATATTAGTGAAAGTGAATGTCCACCTGTTTACAGCACATTGGAGAGGTTTCCTTAACATTGCACTAGGAAGGTTTCCTTGGTTCAAAGGTTTTCTCATAATTTCAGAGTACATGACTTTCTTGGATTGTATGGGGTGTCATTTCATACATACACTGAGGCCAAGGTGTCTGTACAGCACTGCACTGGAGCCACAATGGTGCCCTTACTTTAGTGATTTGTGGTCAATCTAGAGGATTGGTTGATAACACCATTCAACTTTCTTAGTGAGTACCTTGAAGGGCATACCAAATAATATCAAAGTAATATCTTCAGCGAAGGTTCTTCCAAGCCTAAAAGAGACACTTCAGTGCATAATTCAAGTGCAGAGGCAGCAGCCATATGATTTCTTATCTTAAAATACTTGTTCATTTATAGGTTTGGAATTATTTCCATAGTATCAGTGGGTCCTCTGCTGATCATCAGCTGGATATTTGCGACAGCTTACTACAACAACCCAACCAGCCCTGCTCTGGGGTGGATATATTGTCTGTTCTTTGTAGCAACGGTGAGAGTTACCCATCTCTAATGAGTATACTTCCAGCTTAATTTTACCCATTTCAAAACTCTAATTGTTGTTGACGCACATTGCTATTGCTGTTGTTGTTATTGCTGTCGTTGTTATTGCTGTCGTTGTTATTGCTGTTATTTCTGTTGTTATTTTGTCAATTGTTCCAGTAGCAATCTCTTGTTCTCGGAAATTAGAGTATTTGTAAAATAGTTTTTGTTGTTGTTTATGTATCTGTAGAGTTGTGGTTGTCATTTATTTCAGTAGTAATTTTATTCCTGTCATAAATTCCAGTATCTATAAGTAGTTGTTGTTTACTCAATCACACTGGTGTTGTCATTCTCCTGGACTGCAGTGCGTAGTGATGTTCCTCGTGTTCGTGGTCTATCCCGGCTACCCACTGGTGAAGCGCAAACTAAGGGAAAAGGACGAGAAAAGTGATGTAAGGGACTACATGTGTACTGTATGTATGTACGTAGTACACCTGTGTGATAATTTCAAATCCTACATCACAATAATTAGCATCACTATCAGGATTCTCATGATAATTTTGTAATACTGTACGGTGATTTTAAGTTCCTCTCATGCTTAAACTTTGAACATTCCACCAAATCTGCAAGAGTAAGTTTAAAAGTAGATGAAATATACTATTAGATTATCTGTGGAGCAATACTTAAACCACCTTAGTCAAAGTTTTGGGTTGGAAACACTAACACACGTGCATTTTCTGGAAGTACGTATACAGGGGAGGAAGTGCTATCATGATTAGACACAACTCAATATCATTATCACGATAATGAATGTGGTCAATGATGATGGGATCATCATGATCATTGCGCAGGCCTAAAACATGCATATCTATCTTTGTGTCATAGTAGGCAGGTAGATGAAAGGAAAAAAGTGGTTTTATATATTGTATTGTTTTCATTTCGACTACCACTATGTAACGCTTGACCGATATATTATATATATATATGTGTGTGTGTGTGTGTGTGTTCCTATACGTAACAATATTACAGAAACAGGTGTACGTACATACAAACCAGGGTACTCATGTATGTACTAAGCAGGTTGTACTCAGTGTGGTCACCAGAATTGAAATAGAGAAGGGTACCTTTATGTATATGTGGAACATTTTTGAGGGGTATAAATAAAGCAGTCACACAACAATGATGGCAACAGTACAAATACATATGGATAATAAACTGTGTTAAGTATAAACAATATGTTATACACTACTCAACAGTAAAACCACGTTGGTGTACATTGATCATTTGAAGAGGGGTGCAGGGGGTATTTTGAGTCATGATGAAGCGTACCTTGGGTCTTAAGAAGGGTTCTTTACCCTTCGAAAATGACTTAGAGATCACACTGGTTACACTGTACATATTACTTATTGTATAAAATGTTGTAGATGAACTTTGTCATGTACACCTGTTATGCCCAGTCCTTGGTCGTTCTACAGCGGTCAAGTGATGTTCCATTGTCTCCCCCTGTCGAAAAGGAAAACACATTCACATTCAGACCTGGAAGAGGTACATAGTGTGACAGTAATCAGCCCTTGTTTGCAGATATAAACAAATGTGACATTTCCTGTTTACTGTACATTATATGTACATATGTATCATGTGTCCAATGAGCATGAAGATGTGAAAACATAGAAACAATGTCTTGTATATACACCCATTCTTAAATTTTACATATTGTGAAAAATTGTCTGCATATATACGTACAATATTACTTCCCCTATATTTAAATGTTTCTATGGTTATCGTGTCAATGGCTATCTGTTTGTACAGACAATGACACACAAGAAAAACATGACTCCAGCCATGATCCTGAAGAGACTGAGGGTTCTGCAAACAAACAACCTGAGCCGGACAAACCGGAAGAACTGAACAAAGACCCTAAACCCGATGAAAAAAGTAAGTACCTCTGTGTGACAACAATGTTACAATGGAGCCAGTACTGGATGCTCCAACCTACCAACAGTAAAAGATTAGTGTCCACATGTGTACATGGTCAACTAACTGACATCGTGATATAAAGCTGACCTATCAAGCTATCTTAGTCTCGGTTGGGCTGGGGGACCCCAGGTTTGCTTTAGTGGCAACCAGTACCCTGAAAAGTGGTCCTCAGGTACACTAGCCCAAATGTATGTCGATCTACTCATCTCAGCCTGGGTCAGTATAATTACAGTGATATTACACAATATAAAAGTTACAGCCTGATGCAGGCTGTAATGTATGAAATATCACCCCATCCATCTTAATCTACACTATTATATATAGCCAATACTAATGCAGTTGTATCAGTTATAACCTATACCAGTGGCAGTGGAAAATAAAAATCTTAGGGGGGGCGGTGGTCCAGTGCATGTGCAGTACAGAACACTAAGTCACCAAATTAGCATATACTAGCCACTCCTTCACTTCAGTGTTCAGTAAATGCTATGCATATGTTCATAACATCAAGGCTCGTTCAAAATTATATTAATATGTGTATATGGGTATGTGTATAATATGTTTAACAGATTCCTGTGTCCTATGTAACGTTACATGTCTCCTTAAAAAGTAGAGGGGGGGCAATGCCCCACCTGCCCAAACTTAGGGGGCAACAGCCCCCGCCCCGGTTCCACTGCCTATGTATGTATACATATATCTAACTACACCTAATTTGAATGTCTAAATGTGTCTTGTAGGGTTGGTATAATGTTGACTTACTTAGTTGATTTGTGTTCATTCCCATAGATGAGGAAGTTACAAGTGTTCCAGCTTTGGTCTCAGCTGGCAGTTTGGAGCAGGACACATCAGATGCACACCAGAACACATCTGACAGTCCACCTGATGCACAGGACCCACCTGGTGATCCTCCAAAGGCATCAAGCACAACTCCCAATACGGCTGAGCTTCCTACATCACATTCTGAAGAACCACAGGTCACTCCTGATGATCCCGGCACTTCAGGTGCTCCCACAACCACATCGAACCCCTCAAATGGTCAACACGGACCATCCAATGGCTCTTCGGATACAACACCTCAGCCCGCTGGTGTGTGATAGGTGAGTTGAAAATGACATCATACATTCGTATGTACACTCTGTTGGACACACTGCTGCATGTATAGCAATGTGTCCACATGTATGTATGTACAGTGGAACCTCTCTATTAAGGACACTTTGGGACCTTAATTTTAGTCCTTATTACCAAGTTTTCCTCAATTCAGAGGTCATTTAATACACATCAGTACCACACTGGGACACAAAATGGTGTCCTTATTATAGAGGGTTCTAAATTTCAGAGGTTTGTAATAGAGAGGTCCCACTGTATATACAGCAGTGTGTTCATGTCTATGTACATGTAGGGCAGTGTGTTCACCTTTATGTACAGAAGAGGGTCTACATGCTTGTACATACAGCAATGTGTTCGCATGTACAGTATTATATGGGCAACAGTGTGCCCACATGCATGTACAGCATGTTGCTGACATGTATGTACAGAGGCATGTCCACATGTACATATATACATCCATGTATCTACATGCAGCATGTCCACATGCACCTACTTATACAGTGGTCCGTTCATATGTCATGGTACCAGTGCATAATAAATTATTGCTCTAATGTACGTTTTGTGTAGTGTATACTGCTAATGTAACGGTATAAATCGTTAGACATTCCTGACTGCGCATTGCATCCGTCAGCCATTTTGCTCCGTTTCGCTCTGGTTACGTTTACCACCCTTCCTTTTATACGCGACCTCTACGTTTAATGTTATTTCAACGCTTAATTAATTATTATCATTTAATATTATGCAACATAGTATACACTAATAATTTCCTTTTTCCAGTGTTTCTATAGGTCTCCTCTCAACTATAGTGCAGTTGGCTGACGTATACGTGATCAGAAGCATTAAATATGAGTTCCCAATTAATAGTCAAGTGTTCATTAAAATACGTTTGTAAATTTAATGTATGTATAGAACATGCCTAAACTCTTATAGGCAGGAAAATTATTGTAGTTTACGTGTGTACTCACAGTATAATACCCCTGTGATATGTACTCATATAATGCATAAGAACCATGTACCCGTGTTTAATTATTCTTACATATATGTAATAGTGTATATACAAGTAATAAATATAATGCATTTATATAATAATATTATGATAGTTGGATTATATATGTATATGTGTGTGCAGTTTATTATATATAATGCATGTGTGTGCAATGTATATATTATAATATGTGTGCTTGCATTCGTGTAAGAGTGGCATAATATAATAATGTGTGGGTGCGGGTGTATACGTATAATACGTGCATATGCACTAGTCTTATCCATGCAGTATGTAAGTGTGTTAATATATTTTAAAAATTAAATCCGTGAAAAAAAACAAACTGTATTATGTAAATCTATAGTCTATTAGTAAGAGTGTATTGAGCCAGTACTGCCATTTATATAAGCTATATATATTATGGTGTGCATTAAATTGCTATTACGTAGAAATTGTTGCATGCGCAATATATATGTATATATGTATTATTAATATTATTATTATTAGTAAGTATTTATGCACACTATAGCTACATGTACACACCGCATGTCATAATAATCATAATATTTATTATGCACACAGCACCTCCCATATGTATGCATGTATATATGATCAAGTATGTACACATGCATTTACAAATTACATACATGTTTACAAGCATGCAAGCACAGAACACACTAACATACATGCACATACACTTCTGTGCACAAAGTTACCATTTTCCAGATAAAATCACAACTCATAATAATCATGCTTAATTATTACATAATCAAACTAGACCTATTAATAGATCAACTCCGGGATCCATGGAAACAGCACAGATATATACGTCAAATTGACAGCTGGTCACACAAACAGATACCACATCACACCTCCACCACTAAAAATGTAATTGAACAGTGTTACAAGCTGTATGCTAATGAAAAAATGCCACAGTGAATTTCCACCTACTATTATGGTAACAAGAAAGCCTGAAATCTAGCTTTGAATAACTAATATCCTGAATCAGAAACTGAAATGAGCTGGATGATGTCTTTCTCGAGAGGGACACTGATGTACTTGGGACATCATCTGTTCCAAACCATCAGATCTGGAAGAGAAGGGGAATACTGCAAAGTTGAACTCAGGCATAGGAAAAGGATATTCTTCAGTTTCCACTCTACCTGCTGAAATAGTGTCCTAGGAACAATATTCTCCGGCTTTCACATGATCAACATGCCTCCTCCACATCCTTCTTGCTCCAGGTCTATCAAATAATATGATAATGGACCAAAAGCCTAACAATCACTCCTGGCAACCCATTCATCTCCTGCTTGAAATCCTGCACCATTATAGTACTTGTAGTTATACCACCACAACTCCTGTCAACATAGAAGGATTGCTCGAAGGGACAAACCACGCGCCAGCAACCACACTGCAAATGATGAAGCCTCATTTTGCAATGACATGTATTGCATGCATGATGTCATCTATATGTGACATGTTGGGCGTGTCCCAATAATTTGGTTGATGAACCCAATTAACATTTGTATATACCGTTGTCTGGGTGTTAATCATCATGGTGTCATCATTATTGCTCCACTGTGACCTGTTGGTCACTTTATATTACTGATAGACTGTAGCAGTAGTCTAGCAGTGTGCATACATTGTAAGATGTACACTAAAAGATGACATTAACATAGTTAATACCCTGAATATATGATCCATGTACAATTGTTGGGTTGGTATATTATCGTAACACGCCCACTGTTTCATGCGTTTATGATGTCATGCAGTGTGAATTATGAAATGTGTCATCTTCATTTGCAAGCGCTCACTAGCTATAGTCCATTTTTCAAGGTTGGTCCCATCATATTATTTCTACGAATATCCTAGTAACAGATCTGAAGGTGCGTGTGTGTATGTGTATGTGTGTGTGCGTGGTGTGTGTGTGTGTGTGTGTGTGTGTGTGTGTGTGTGTGTGTGCACGCGTGTGCGTGTATGGAGGTAATTGCCCTTTGTATAACCATATTATTTAATTATTCATTATCGTATACGTACGTATCCTTATAAGGCACGGAGTGTCCTAATGACGTCATGGTATAACCGTGGACACTCTAAACAACGTAACGTTACGTATTAGAGTGTTATGGTGTAACCATAGATGCTTCGAGTATATATTGTACGCCCCTTTCGTAACCATAGATGCTTCGAGTATTATTGTACGCCCCTTTGTTCAAGATTTCAGTTTAACGTCTGAAGCAGTTCAGGAATGTCGTCGATCCAACCTTTCAACTTCTCCAAACAGTTCGCCTCCTTAGAAATAACGGGCATCCAGTTGACGGGGAAAATTCTCGGGAAAGGATCGGACGCCACCGTGAAAGAAGTCAACTGGGTCGGTACCTCGTGTGCAGCTAAGCAGCTCCATGAAATCCTCCTCGAAGATGACTCTCCCGGCGGAGCCAAGCGGTTCGTTGATAATTTCGAGAAGGAATGCATGACGTGGTCCAAACTAATCCATCCTCATGTCGTCCAGTTCCTCGGAGTGTACTTCTTGTCGGGGTCTCGTATCCCCCCCATGTTGATTATCGAGAAAATGGAAACCAGTTTACGACACTATCTGGAGAATCATACAAAAGAAAACTTTGTTCTTCCCGACAAAATACATGTTCTTTGTCAAGTAGCTCAAGCTCTGAGCTACCTCCACAGTCGCAGTCCACCCCTTGTCCACCACGACCTCAGTCCTAACAACGTCCTACTAAACGAGGTCTCCTTGCAAGCCAAAGTGACAGACTTCGGTATGACGCGAGTCATGGATCCCTCCAAGATGACTCGTAAATCTTCAGCTAAGGGTACCCAGGCCTTTATGCCTCCGGAGGCTCTTCACAGCCCTCCTAGGTATGATGAGAAGTTGGATGTGTTCTCTTACGGGAATGTAATTGTCGCCACGGTGATCCATGACTGGCCTGAGCCAGGTCCACCAACTGCACTTGAAAGAGGAGAGATAATTGGTTTTAGTGAGCTCCAGCGTCGTCAACAGTACCTGGTTCTCTTCACTCCAAATGAAATTGATCTGTTTCTTCCTATTGTTGGTCCTTGTCTCCAGAATGATCCCACCATTCGTCCAAACAGCATCCAGCTAGTGACCCAGATGAGAGGGATTGAGGAATCTCATCCTAGAAGAGTTGAAGACTCTACAGTTATCCCTCAATTGCGTCAGGATCTTCGGTTAAAAGATGAGCAGCTTGGTGAAAAGGACCAGCAGCTTTGTGAAAAGGACAAGCAGCTTTGTGAAAAGGACCACCAGCTTCGTAAAAAGGACCAGCAGCTTCGTGAAGAGCATGAGCAAATGAAAAAAATTTTCGTAGAAAGTGGTCAACAATGGGAGGAGATCAAAGACCTTCAAACAGAACGTGGGCAACATCTCCAAGAAATTGAATCTCTCCGCAAAGATCAGGAAGTACTTCGTAAAGATCGAGATCATCACCTTCAAGAAGTTGAACATCTTCATTACCATAATCGTGTTCTCCAAGAAGAAGTTGATAGATTGAGGTCAAAGTCCTCTCCAGTCACACAGGTTGGTATTGGGATGGGTATCATGTTTGTGGAGTTGTGTAACAGATACTACTTCTCACCCAAAATATATGTTGTTGTGTATAATGTGTACTTGTATGTAATGTGTGTGAGTGGTCCTATGATGATGTAATGTAGTACATACTGAATGTGGTGAATGTCCATACCTAAGGAGAAGGTACCTTGTGTCTTGTGTGGATGCTTATTACTATCATGTAATGTGTACAATGTCATGTGTGTACTGTGGGTTAATATTATATGTACGGTACATGTTAAGGAAACCTTGACATGTCATAACCAAATTACAGCGGAATTACGATAATGCAAAAGTGACTTATGATATGATGTGATGTCATTACAGGAGAATTGCGATAGTTTAGAGCAAAACTACAACCATATTAGGATTTCACTACGATAGAACCACTGACAATTAAACTAAGGATATTTCAAGTACTAATGAATAGTAAAATACCATTCTTTATCAATAAGAATTACGTTGTAATTACGAGTGAATTACAATCCACTACGATTTGTGTTGCAATATTTACGATTCCTACAATAACGTTGTGATCTTTTTCGTGATGTGTACTGTACATGTTTCACTATTGCACAGTGTATGTCAGTGTACTGTACAGACTGGCATGTTTCTGTGTGTATGTATATCATATGCATGTGTTGAAGCTTGTATGTGAGAGAGGATGAGTCCCAATGTATGTACAGCACATGCATTATGCACTTATCATGTGTTCATGTATTTATTACATTTACTTTCATATAGTACATACACACATCCCATGCATGCCCCACCACACATATCAGGCAAGGAACATACACGCACACACACACACACACACACACACACACACACACACACACACACACACACACAAGCAAATCAATTCTGACATTTTCAATGCCATAGAAATTAGTACATAAATTATCTGTGACTACAGTAGCTACAGATATATGACTACATAACACCATTGCCACTGTATATTATTAAGCTTAGGCTAGCCCCACTGATGATCATGAGCTGTCTAGTATTATTATTTGTTTATTCCTTTCAGGTTGTGAAGAAGCCACCAAGGAACTGGAAAGACATAAAGTGTCAGAAGATACTGAAATGTGGTGATTGGTGTCGGGCTGTAGCTATTAAAGGGAACCACATTGCTGTTGGTGTTCCTAATGGCATCAATGTATATGATCGGAGTAGCACTGACCTACTGCACACCATAGGAAAGGGTCAGCTGGGTGATGGTCTGCGTGATGTCACATTCTATCACCAAGAACTCATTTTAGTATCGGACTATGGCAATAACAACATTAAAATGTTCACCATACAAGGACAACATGTTCGTACAATAGACCGAGGAAATACCACATTCAGACCCTATGGTATCACTATTGGTCTGGATGGACACATTTATGTTTGTGATGGTGCCAAGGACTGTGCTTGTGTTTTTAATGTAAATGGAAAGTTTCTGTTTTCCTTTGGTTCACGTGGTAGTGGTAATGAGTGTTTTGATTGGCCTAGAGACCTATGTTTTGCCAGTGATGGCTTCCTCTACATCACTGATGTTCACAATAGCCGAATTTGTGTATATGATAAAGATGGTAAATTTATTAGAAAGTTCACCACTACTTACAAGCCACGGTGTATAGATGCCACTGATTGTGGACATCTTATTGTTAGTTCATTGTTGTCTAACAATGTCATGGTATACACCACTGGAGGTGACTCAATCCATGTATTTGGAGAACATGGTAGTGAATTAGGACAATTTGATAACCCTACTGGTGTGTCAGTAGACAGTGATGGTTTGATTTACATTGCTGATTGTCGTAACCATTGTATTCAAGTGTTTTAACTCTCAATGTCTTCAGTGTGTCCTCAGACATTTGAATGACACTCTTTATGTACATTTAACACTTTTCGATTCCAATTGTATGTTTCAAACATTATTGTGACATGAAATTATTGTTGTATTTTTGTTAATGTAAATGTATTATTTATATTTTGAGACCATAATATGCATAGTTACGCCCACCGCCCACAATAATGGGGTCACCGAGGTCAACGGTGAACGATCGAGTTCGCGCGAATGTATGGAGTAGTATAGGGCTGTGAGGGAATTCGTTTTTTTGCCATCTACTGCGATTGTAGCCCGATCGCGAGTAGATGCTTTCTTGAAGGAACACTACTTGCCAACGACATGAAATAGGACCAAACTGGTTGAAAGAGCGGCAACCTTTTTTGAAACTGAGGATTTCGAGTACACAATAGAAGCAAAGATATTCGTAGACCTTACCATCGATCAAGTGCCGAAGTTCTAAGACTTGCCATCAGTTAAGTACACGTGAGAGAGTGTCCTCATTGTGGCTAGATGCAATTTCGTTCGGCAGTTATATGTATATCTATAGGTCTCTTTGCACATAGATAACCGGTAACTAACTTCTGATCTGCTGTTGGGAGACTCGTTCACACCTACCCCACCGATGACAAATCTTAGAACTTCAGCACTTGATCGATGGTAAGGTATACGAATACCTTCGCTTCAATTGTGTACTTGAAATCCTCAATTTCAAAGAAATTTCCTGCTTTAGCAAATGGCTGGGTAATATTTCCTGTCGTTGGCAATTAGTGTTACTTCACGAAAGCCTAGCTCAAGTCAGGCTACAATCGCAGTACGCTAGTAGATGGCAAAAAACGAATTTCCCTCACAGCCCTATACTACTCCATACATTCGCGCGAACTCGTTCACCGCTGACCTCGGTGACCCCATTATTGTGGGCGGTAGGCGTAACTACTGTATGCATATTATGGTCTGAGTGTCCTTTGTACAGAGGTCATCCACAGAACTGTACATAAAGTATTTAGTGTTTTTCCTCATTTTGTTCTCTTCCACAAGACCCTACTGTGGACATTGGTGCATACAATGTACACATCACAAGTACCTCTAGTGCTGTGAAGGGCTACTTCAAGTTTTTCCCAATCCTCTAGTTATTGAGTACAACATCACAAGAGATGCTATTGTCCTTAGTATGTTGCAGTGTGTACATGTGTGCAAGTGTGTGTGTATCTGCTCTTCTTTGTGTGTGTACTAGTGTACATTTGTGTAGGTAGGTTTTCTCATAATTTCAGAGTTTATGACTTCCTTGGATTGTATGGGGTGTCATTTTATACATACACTGAGGCCAAGGTGTCTGTACAGCACTGCACTGGAGCCACAATGGTGTCCTTACTTTAGTGATTTGTGGTCAATCTGGAGGATTGGTTGATAACACCATTCAACTTTCTTAGTGAGTACCTTGAAGGGCATACCAAATAATATCAAAGTAATATCTTCAGCAAAGGTTCTTCCAAGCCTAAAAGAGACACTTCAGTGCATAATTCAAGTGCAGAGGCAGCAGCGATATGATTTCTTATCTTAAAATACTTGTTCATTTATAGGTTTGGAATTATTTCCATGCTATCAGTGGGTCCTCTGCTGATCATCAGCTGGATATTTGCGAACAACCCGACCAGCCCTGCTCTGGGGTGGATATATTGTCTGTTCTTTGTAGCAACGGTGAGAGTTACCCATCTCAAATGAGTATAATTCCAGCTTAATTTTACCCATTTCAAAACTCTAATTGTTGTTGATGCACATTGCTATTGCTGTTGTTGTTATTGCTGTTGTTGTTATTGCTGTTATTTCTGTTGTTATTTTGTCAATTGTTCCGGTAGCAATCTCTTGTTCTCGGAAATTAGAGTATTTGTGAAATTTTTTTGTTGTTGTTTATGTTCACAGTATCTGTAGAGTTGTGGTTGTCATTTATTTCAATAGTAATTTTATTCCTGTCATAAATTCCAGTATCTATATGTAGTTGTTGTTTACTCAATCACACTGGTGTTGTCATTTTCCTGGACTGCAGTGCGTAGTGATGTTCCTCATGTTCGTGGTCTATCCCGGCTACCCACTGGTGAAGCGCAAACTAAGAGAAAAGGACGAGAAAAGTGATGTAAGGGACTACATGTGTACTGTATGTATGTACGTAGTATACCTGTGTGATAATTTCAAATCCTACATCACAATAATTAGCATCACTATCAGGATTCTCATGATAATTTTGTAATACTGTATGGTGATTTCAAGTTCCTCTCATGCTTAAACTTTGAACATTCCACCAAATCTGCAAGAGTAAGTTTAAAAGTAGATGAAATATACTATTAGATTATCTGTGGAGCAATACTTAAACCATCTTAGTCAAAGTTTTGGGTTGGAAACACTAACACACGTGCATTTTCTTGAAGTATACAAGGGAGGAAGTGCTATCATGATTAGACACAACCCAATATCATTATCACGATAATGAATGTGGTCAATGATAATGGGATAATCATGATCATTGCACAGGCCTAAAACATGCATATCTATCTTTGTGTCATAGTAGGCAGGTAGATGAAAGGAAAAAAGTGGTTTTATATATTGTATTGTTTTCATTTTGACTACCACTATGTAACGCTCGGCCGATATATATTATATATATATATATGTATCCCGATTGGTGATATTGTCACTTAACTTCAAAAGCACCGACTACGGTATATACCCGATATACCGGGGTATATTTCTGACCTCATTACTGATATACCCCGTTTTCTTAATTGAAAGGAAGCAATCAATTATCGCCGCACTTGTCACTTAAGACAATCAATGCACCAGCAATGCTGATACACAATGAACGCTGAAGACCACACCAATTCAGTTGAAGGAACACAAAATCAGCGCACAAACCTAGTGTTTTCAGAAGGGCGGCGAATCGAGAGCGATTTTAACATGAATCGACTGGTCGTTCAGATCGAAGACTTCGTGGTTCGGGCTTCTAGGCTGGATAATATTTACTCAGCCTATTTTCTTGGCAGCGTTTTGGGCACATAAGGATTTGTCCATTCTTCTAAGTCGGTAAGCTCAGAGAAACGATCGCTATTATCATTATCCCCACACCTCTTTTTGCTAGGTATTAGAGAGTTGATGGGTACTCGGTTATTGTTAACTTGCCTCTGATTAAATGTTTTACTGTCGTTTTCAGCTCCCAAAGAAGTCTTTCCTCGCAAATTTCTCGTCTGTATTCACAACGCTAACATACTTTCGATTGTTTTGACGGGATACATATTTGTTATACCCCGCCTTTGCTGGGTACATGGGGATATACTTGAGTGTCAGGAAGCGATAACCTCGGGCTTCGCCCTCGGTATATCGCTTCCTGACACTCAAGTATATCTGCCATGTACCCAGTAAAGGCGGGGTATAACTAATACATGTATATATATATATATATATATATATATATATGTGTGTGTGTGTGTGTGTGTGTGTGTTCCTACGCGTAACAATATTACAGAAACAAGTGTACGTACATACAAACCAGGGTACTCATGTATGTACTAAGCAGGTTATACTCAGTGTGGTTACCAGAATTGAAATAGAGAAGGGTACCTTTATGTATATGTGGAACATTTTTGAGGGGTATAAATAAAGCAGTCACACGAAAATGACGGCAACAGTACAAATATGTATAATAAACTGTGTTAAGTATAAACAATATGTTATACACTACTCAACAGTAAAACCACGTTGGTGTACATTGATCATTTGAAGAGGGGTGCAGGAGGTATTTTGAGTCATGATGAGGGGTACTTTGGGTCTTAAGAAAGGTTCTGTACCCTTCAAAAATGACTTAGAGACCACACTGGTTACACTGTACATATTACTTATTGTATAAAATGTTGCATATGAGCTTTGGCATGTACACCTGTTATGCCCAGTCCTTGGTTGTTCTACAGCGGTCAAGTGATGTTCCATTGTCTCCCCCTGTCGAAAAGGAAGACACATTCACATTCAGACCTGGAAGAGGTACATAGTGTAACAGTAATCAGCCCTCGTTTGCAGATATTAACAAATGTGACATTTCCTGTTTACTGTACATTATATGTACATAAGTATCATGTGTCCAATAAGCATGAAGACGTGAAAACATAGAAACAATGTCTTGTATAGACACCCATTCTTGAATTTTACATATTGTGGAAAATTGTCTGCATGTATACGTACAATATTACTTCCCCTATATTTAAATGTTTCTATGGTTATTGTGTCAATGGCTATCTGTTTGTACAGACAATGACACGCAAGAAAAACATGACTCCAGCCATGATCCTGAAGAGACTGAGGGTTCTGCAAACAAACAACCTGAACCGGACAAACCGGAAGAACTGAACAAAGACCCTAAACCCGATGAAAAAAGTAAGTACCTCTGTGTGACAACAATGTTACAATGGAGCCAGTACTGGCTGCTCTAAACTACAAACAGCAAAAGATTTGTGTCCACATGTGTACATGGTCAACTAACAAACACATAGGCGTAGGAACCGGGGGGGCAGGGGGGGCACTTGCCCCCACAAATCTTTAAAAGGGGTGGCATTGCCCCCCCAAACTACATAGCAAAATGGGACTTGCAAAAATGCTAAATTACCTCAAAATGGAGTGATATAATCCTGCTACAACTCATAAACCCAAATTGTAGTATTCTAGTAAATTTGATTGAGGAGAAAGAAGATTTACTGAATTGCCTTCAACAAGCGCGTGCCGAGTTGCCCTACGTAGCTCAATAGTAGCTCCATTATAGTGTGACGCGTTATACTGCATGCGTAAGCGTGTTATCGTCATCGGTGACTCGGAGAAGCTGTTATACGTATACATAAACGTATACTACCTCAATCACGCATAATGTTCGCCCCCCCAATGCTGACCATCTTCCTACACCTATGAAACATCATGATATAAAGCTGACCTATCAAGCTATCTTAGTCTCGGTTGGGCTGGGGGACCCCAGGTTTGCTTTAGTGGCAACCAGTACCCTGAAAAGTGGTCCTCAGGTACCCTAGCCCAAGTGTATGTCGATCCACTCAATCTCAGCCTGGGTCAGTATGATTACAGTGATATTACACAATATAAAAATTACAGCCTGATGCAGGCTTAAATGTATAAAATGCTCACCCCATCCATCTTAATCTTCACTATATATAGCCAATACTAATGCAGTTGTATCAGTTATAACCTATACCAGTGGCAGTGGAAAATAAAAATCTTATGGGGGGCGGTGGTCCAGTGCACGTGCAGTACAGAACACTAAGTCACCAAATTAGCATATACTAGCCACTCCTTCACTTCAGTGTTCAGTAAATGCTATGCGTATGTTCATAACATCAAGGCTCTTTCAAAATTATATTAATATGTGTACATGGGTATGTGTATAATATGTGTAATAGATTCCTGTGTCCTATGTAACGTTACATGTCTCCTTAAAAAGTAGGGGGGGGGAATGCCCCACCTGCCCAAACTTAGGGGGCAACTGCCCCCCCCGGTTCCACCACCTATGTATGTGTGACTACATTAGTTCTCTATTTCCTAAGACTAGTATCTATAGTGTTAATCTGTACTTGTAGGTAGTCATTAGGTTCTTACGTAGCTGATTAGTCATGTGTTTATTGTGTAGTGCAATACCTATTATGGTGTGACAGGCGCAATGCCCAGTGTTATTATTATCTCTGTTTTATGATATGTGCGACCACGTGGCAGTTTTGGCCAGTTGGTCTTGTGTGAATGATTAAGGACAGTGAATGTTCATTGCGCTGACGGTGTTTGGGCCCGAATCGTATTGAGAGCGTTACATTTTTTGGGGGCCAGTCCGGGATCACTTTCCGCGACCGAGATGTCGAGAGCAGAGTCGTTGGCGCTGGAACTGGACTCGCTGAAGTTAGAGCTGGAGAAGCTCAAGGCCGAGAACGCACGACTACGGGCGAAGGACTCGACCGAAGACGGATTACGCGAGGAACAGGAATCGTACGAACAAGTAGTAGAAGACCTGTTGTTAAAAGATCAGGAGATAGCTGATTTGAATAGTAAGCTGGAAGCCGTTTCCTCCGAGCGGGACACAGCCTTGTTCGAGGTGTCAAGGGTCAAGGACGCGGCAGAGCTCGAATTACATCGAAGATTAGAACAAGAGAATGGGAGGCAAGGGAGGAGAGATGGGCTAAACAGCTAGCCAGCGTGGAACGACAGGTAGGATTATCGGGAACTCTCTGCGACCCAGTGCAGCTATCGGAACACTTCTCGCCGAAGGAGGTTAGTCCTCGTGTTCCACCTGTTTCAGTAGTGGTAACCCCTACCACTCCATGTTCAAATGTCGATGCTTCATCCTCCGTGTACGGTCCACCTACAGATACAGTTGGCACAAGCACAGTCCTTTGCAGTCCCTCTGCGGGCATCACAACAACTGTATCTAACACCAGTGATTTACCGCGCCTCGTTAGTTCTACTAGCACTACTGCTACTACTTACGTAGCCCCTACTTCAGGCTTAGCTACCCTACCAGCCACGTTGGATGTTCCCAGTGACGTGCACACCCCAGGTGCCTGGATGACCCAGCAACTACCACCTCTCAGTAAGTTTTCAGGAGACGAAGATAGTAGTGGAGAAACCATTGAAGAGTGGTTAGAGCAATTTGAACTTGTTGCTGCAGTTGCTCAATGGGACCAGTCCACCAAGCTTGCTAACTTAGTAACGCGTCTGAAAGGGTCAGCATTTGCTTTCTTCCGTTCCTGCCCCATTGACCAGCGAAGAAGCTACCATATCTTGAGCACTGAGTTGAAGAAGCGATTTACCCCTGTTCACATTGGGGCTGTGCAGACAAGTCTCTTTCATGATCGGAAGCAACTTGATAGTGAAACGGTGGATACATATGCCCAGGACCTGCGGGGACTCTTTCACAAAGCGTATCCGAGCTCTAAGCGTGGGACACCCGAGGCAGAACGGATTGCTCAGGTTGTCCTAACAAACCAATTTGTAGCGGGACTCCGAGCTAGCCTTAAAGTCAAGGTAGCTGGCGCAGAAGGATCGTTTGAAGAACTCCTAACCAAAGCCCGGTTCGAGGAAGCCAAGTTGAGGGAGTTGAAGAACACTCAGCTAAAGCAGTCGTCGACTCCAAACAACCGTGCAAGTGCCCGTGTGCACCCTGCATCCCGGTACCCTCCTGTCAGTGGACAGACGACGCGGCGAGAACAGCAACCCCGAGCTAACGGGCCCTGGCAGAACCGCAAGAAGTGTTTCAATTGTGGCTCCACGGCCCACCTTGCAAACCAGTGCCCACATCGACACCAAACTGGACCACCAGAGACCCCAGGTCGAGAGCAGGTACCAGCCTCAGGTCGACGAGTAGCCCACATTACTGGGAATCACAACGAGGTCACGCGGCCAGATCTACCTCAAGAAAGTGTGGCAGAGTTAAGGGAAAAACTGAAGCAAGCAGAAGTACGGGATGCGATGGACAAGGCCTGTGCCACTCTACATCATCTGGAAGCCGGTCAGATAGTGAGCGGTGTCAGGCTTGGACCCACCCTGAAGACTCAAGTCCTGCTCGAGGGTGAGGAGACAACCGCTCTATTAGACACTGGATCTCCCGTCACTATTGTGTCTCTAGAGCACCTGCTTCAAATATTCGCTCGGAATTGTGAGCCAGGGACGACACCAGAACAATGGCGCAGAAAGGTAGAGGAACGACTACAGCCTACTACGTTAACTCTACACAACTACGGTGGAGACCAGCTCAATATTGTTCGACAGGTGGAAGTGAACCTGGCGTATGGAGATCGTTCAGTTGTTGCTACCATACAGGTACAAGCAGTGGCTCCCACAGCTCTGTTAATTGGGACGGATTTGTTGTCTCCACTAGGATTTCAGTTTCGCCAGCAAAGGGAAGGCATTTGGGAAGACCTTCTCGGTCGGAGTGTTGAGGGTGCCGTCTCCAGTCTGGAGAGCAAAGCAGGAGAGGAGAAGCATCACCTAGCGACCACTGAGGATAGGCCCACCGTTCGCAACCTGCAAGCCATCAGGCTGCCACCTCGGCATGCAAAGTTTGTCAAAGTGCAGGTGGACGACAATAGAGGATTTCCTATGTCCCTTTTCTCACCAGCAGATGCCTCAGTCATGGAGAAACAACTGCAAATTCAAGAGTCTGTGGTTGACTTGGGTGGCACAGACAGTTTTGTCATCATGGTGGAGAACCACAGCTGTGAGCCCGTCATCTTACAGGCTGGTGACGCCCTGGGTACAGTAGAGGAGGTCAAGCCAGCTATTGATGAGAGGAAAGGAAAGGACGAAACCCCACAGGACGATCAGGACAGCGACGGTAGTCAAGGTCTGATACCTGCAGTCGCACAGGTGATACATGCTACAACCCCAATGGAGAAAGTCCCATCCTTGATGGAAACCCTGAAAATAGATCGCACAAATTTGACAGAGGACCAACAAAGGCAGGTAGAACAATTGGTGGAGGACTACCAAGATGTGTTTGCACTCAGCCCATTGGAGTTGGGCTCCACAAGCGTAACCTCACACAGCATTGACACAGGAAGCCAGCCACCCATCAAGCAAGCAGCACGTAGGATCCCCTTTGTTCTACGCCAGAAGATTGATGAGCTAACCCAACAGATGCTGGATGCCAAGGTGATTCAACCTTCAAACAGTCCATGGGCTAGCCCGGTAGTTTTGGTCCGGAAAAAGGACGGTACACATCGTTTCTGTGTGGATTATCGGCGCTTGAATTCGATAACCAAGATGGACGTCTTTCCTCTTCCCCGCATCGATGATACCTTGGACATGCTAGCAGGAACCAAGTACTTTACCACATTGGACCTCGCGTCCGGATATTGGCAGGTGAGGATGGAACCAGGTTCGCAGGAGAAGACGGCTTTTGTAACTCATTCAGGCCTCTATGAGTTTAATGTCATGCCCTTCGGATTGTGTAATGCGCCTGCCACCTTTCAACGGCTTATGGAAGCTGTGCTGGCTGGTATTGCACGTGAACGCTGTATGGTGTACTTGGACGATGTGCTGGTGATCGGGAGAGACTTTCAGGAACATCTCAGCAACTTGAAGGAAGTGTTCGATCGTCTCCGCGCAGCAAAACTGATGTTGAAGCCTACAAAGTGCTGTTTTGGGAGCAGACAGGTCGAGTATCTGGGATACATTGTATCACCGGACGGGATATCAGCAGACTCCAGGAAGGTGACTGCGGTTCAGCATTTTCCACCACCACATGATGTCAAGACTCTACAGTCTTTCCTTGGATTAGCGTCTTATTATCGGAGATTCATCCCAGGGTTCTCTGTAGTGGCCAGCCCTCTCTTCGCACTGACACGCAAGAACGTTGATTTTGTCTGGGATGCAACTTGCCAAGTTTCGTTCGATCGTCTGAAGGAACTCCTGACACAGGCCCCAGTCTTGGCCTTTCCTTTATTTGACCGTGGATTCAGGCTGGATACTGATGCCTCGGGCGATGGCCTTGGTGCAGTGCTCTCGCAAGAACAGGATGATGGAACCAACAGGCCGATTGCCTATGCAAGTCGTAGTCTTCAGTCGCATGAGAAGAATTATGGGGTGACAGAACTTGAAGCTCTGGGTGTGGTTTGGGCTGTGAAGCATTTCAAGCACTACTTGTATGGTCAGGAGTGTGCTGTGTACACGGACCATGAGGCTCTCAAATCCCTATTAAATACTCCACACCCTTCTGGCAAATTGGCAAGGTGGGGATTAGCATTGCAAGAGGTGAACCTTAGTATTCACTACCGCCCTGGCAGGAAGAACGCTAACGCGGATGCTCTTTCCCGGAATCCCAGCAACAAATCTGAATATCCCCCTTTGGAGATTGATAGCGCAGTGGTTGTCGCAAGTGTGAACCCTGTAGTTCACACAAAGAGCGGGGAGGACGCATCTCTATCTCAGCGCCAACGGGATTACCCAGACCTGAAGCCAATTATCTTGTACCTGGAGAGTGACCAGCTACCAGATGACAACAAGAAGGCTAGGGAGCTAGTCCTAGGCCGAGAGCAATACATCTTGCAGGATGGAGTTTTGTTTCACGTGGAGAAGGATAAGACCTTACGTGTTGTGCCCCCGACAGCAGATCGGTGAGCCCTGTTTGACGAGTCACACAGTGGAGTTTTCGGCACGCATCTGCGGGAAGTGAAGATCCACAGCGAGTTATCCCGGCACTATTGGTGGCCTGGAATGAGAGGTGATATCCGGGCATGGTGTGCAGCTTGCCTTACTTGTGTTACACGTGGAACTAGCAGAGCCCATCGAGCCCCTCTGACTCCCGTTCCAGTAGCTGGGCCTTTTGATCGGGTGGGTGTTGATGTTATCCAGTTTCCCAAGTCGCGCTCGGGGAAGCAATATGCAGTGGTGTTTGTAGATTACCTTACAAAATGGCCAGAAGTGTTTGCCACAAAGGATCAGACAGCTTTAACCATCGCCAAGCTCTTTGTTGAACATATTGTGAGTCGACATGGAGTTCCCGCCCAGTTGCTGTCTGATAGAGGGACTGCCTTCTTATCTCGATTGATGCGTGAGATTTGTCAAATCCTCGGTGTGAATAAGATGAATACAACTGCCTATCATCCACAAACTGATGGACTTGTTGAGAGGTTCAACAGGACGCTGACCAGCATGCTATCGAAGAGGGTAGACCTGGATGGATTAGACTGGGACCATCATCTCCCATACGTCCTATTTGCATACAGGGCTTCTGTACAGGAGTCCACTCAGGAGTCTCCTTTCTTTCTGCTTTATGGACGAGATCCCAGACTCCCTTCCCAAGTGTGTTTGGAACCCACACCTGATCGCCAGAATGTCGAGTTGTGCAGTTACAGTTCGGAGGTTGCAGAACGGATGCAGGAAGCTTGGGACATCGCTAAGTCATTGATCGGTAGTGCACAGGCAAAACAGAAGAAGTATTACGACCGTAATGCCAAACCCCCTCGCTATCGTGTGGGACAGAGAGTCTTCGTTTACATGCCCAGTGCCAAACAAGGGAAGGCCTACAAGTTTGCAAGACCCTTTCATGGACCTTTTCGTGTTGTGGATGTCTATGATACTGGTGTATCTGTTCGTCCAGTTGACAGTCCGGACCGTGATGTAATTCGTGTATCATTCAGCAGACTTAGGCCTTGTCCAGAGGAAATTCCAAATGTATTTTGGCCAGCAAAGACGAGTCCGCCTACACCAGCAGTGGATAAAGGGGAAGCTGAGCAAAATCCTTGGAGTGGACGTCTACGCAGCAAAGTATCTCAAGCTCCAGTGGTCGAGGACGCCCAAGACAAGAGCGGGGAAATGTGACTACATTAGTTCTCTATTTGCTAAGACTAGTATCTATAGTGTTAATCTGTACTTGTAGGTAGTCATTAGGTTCTTACGTAGCTGATTAGTCACGTGTTTACTGTGTAGTGCAATACCTATTATGGTGTGACAGGCGCAATGCCCAGTGTTATTATTATCTCTGTTTTATGATATGTGCGACCACGTGGCAGTTTTGGCCAGTTGGTCTTGTGTGAATGATTAAGGACAGTGAATGTTCATTGCGCTGACGGTGTTCGGGCCCAAATCGTATTGAGAGCGTTACATATGTATACATATATCTAACTACACCTAATTTGAATGTCTAAATGTATCTTGTAGGGTTGGTATAATGCACTTAGTTGCTTTGTGCTCATTTCAATAGATGAGGAAGTTACAAGTGTTCCAGCTTTGGTCTCAGCAGGCAGTTTGGAGCAGGACACGTCAGATGCACACCAGAACACATCTGACACTCCACCTGATGCACAGGACCCACCTGGTGATCCTCCAAAGGCATCAAGCACAACTCCCAATACGGCTGAGCTTCCTACATCACATTCTGAAGAACCACAGGTCACTCCCGATGATCCCAACACTTCAGGTGTTCCCGCAACCACATCGAACCCCTCCAATGGTCAACACGGACCATCCAATGGCTCTTCGGATACAACACCTCAGCCCGCTGGTGTGTGATAGGTGAGTTGAAAATGACATCATACATTTGTATGTACACTCTGTTGGACACACTGCTGCATGTATAGCAATGTGTCCACGTGTGTATGTACGGTGGAACCTCTCTATTAAGGACACTTGGGGACCTTAATTTTAGTACTTAATACAGAGTTTTCCTCAATTCAGAGGTCATTTAATACACATCAGTACTACACTGGGACACAGAATGGTGTCCTTATTATAGAGGGTTCCAAATTTTAGAGGTTTGTAATGGAGAGGTGCCACTGTATATACAGCAGTGTGTTCATGTCTATGTACATGTAGGGCAGTGTGTTCACCTTTATGTACAGAAGTGGGTCTACATGCATGTACATACAGCAATGTGTTCACATGTACAGTATTATATGGGCAGCAGTGTGCCCACATGCATGTACAGCATGTTGCTGACATGTATGTACAGAGGTGTGTCCACATGTACATATATACAGCCATGTATCTACATGCAGCATGTCCACATGCACCTACTTATACAGTGGTCTGTTCATATGTCATGGTACCAGTGCATAATAAATTACTGCTCTAATAATGTTAATGTTATTTCAACGATTAATTAATTATTATCATTTATTATTATGTAACATAGTATACACTAATAATTTCCTTTTTCCAGTGTTTCTATAGGTCTCCTCTCAACTATAGTGCAGTTGGCTGACGTATACGTGATCAGAAGCATTAAATATGAGTTCCCAATTAATAGTCAAGAATTCATTAAAATACGTTTGTAAATTTAAGAAGAACATGCCTAAACTCTTATAGGCAGGAAAATTATTGTAGTTTACGTGTGTACTCACAGTATAATACCCCTGTGATATGTACTCATATAATGCATAAGAACCATGTACCCGTGTTTGATTATTATTACATAATATATGTAATAGTGTATATACAAGTAATAAATATAATGCATTTATATAATAATAATATTATGATAGTTGGATTATATGTGTGTGCAGTTTATTATATATATTAAGGTGTTGTTTGGAAATTGAAGGTTAGGTCGTCAGCCAGGGCTTTGCACTTATGTTCTGAACTTTGGTAGTATTGCTGGCTGGTAGAGGGTTTGTTGGTTGGTTCGGGTGGTAGACTAGAATTCAGAGAGACGAACTTCCTGTTACTCTTCTTGGCAAACCTCCATTCACATGATTGGATGTTTACTGTCTCCAACTGACCATCTGGGTATTCGAGCAGTGAGGAGCCATCCGAGAGATGTTTGGCCACAGTGCATCGATACCAGCCGCGTTCCTCGTTTGAGTCCTCATTCCAAAGGACATACAGGCACGAACCGACGGGGGGTAGGTTTTCAGAAGCAACTATTGGGATGGTAATGCGGCAGCCAGGGTATTGTAGTTTTCGAATTCTTTCAATGATTGGAGAGAACACAGCGAGAAAAATAACGGGGGACATGGTGTCACCTTGGAAAACCCCTTTCTGGATGGTGAACTTAGGGGTGCTCCATGTGTCAGTACAAATATGTGCTGTGAGCTGGCTATAGCAGTCTCGTATATAGTTGATAATGCCTGATGGGATTCGGATATGTTGTAGGATATCAAATACAAGCTGGTGGGGCACTGATCCAAATGCATGTTTAAGGTTGAGAAAGGAGATGATTGTTGGGAGATCCAATTGCCGGGCCTGGTCTAAGATAGCATTCAGAGCAAATATGTGCTCGTAGGTTCCAGGACAGTTTCTAAGAAACCCTTTTTGGATGGAGGGGTCGACGAGGTGGTTATCCAAGAGGAAATTTTCCAGTCGGATGGCCAGTATCTTATGGAAGGTCTTCCCTACACACGAGGTGAGGGCTATAGGTCGGAAGTTTAGAATAGTGTCTTCTGCATTCGCGGAATGACCAAGTACATAGTCTCTGTGGAAAGTCCCTATAAAGCCGACCATGGGTTTGTTCGACCCTGGTGACCTTTTTATTAATTTTACTTTTTTTCAACTCAAGGCCATAAACCACCCATAACCATCATTACAATGTATGTTGTATGCATCATTATACAACACTACGTGCACCACACAAATGGGGAGCACTATAGGCAGCATATGTACGACAATGCAGGAATGATTGACAATAATATTATT
>OZ026570.1:1302220-1317220 GCA_964020155.1 Chondrilla cf. caribensis
GTGGTAGAAGTGTCATCACAACTGTCTCCTTCACATTGGATACCTTCCTGTGTGTTCTCTACTGTAGACTCTTGTTCGAACTCTGGAGAATATTTGTTGGAGTCTCCAACCTGCTGAACGACTTCAACTGAGTCAAGTATATTTTGGTCAACCAAATCTGTACAGGCATCCTACGGACAAACAAGATGGATGAATATAACATCTGGAGAACATACAGTGAGGCAGACACACACAGACAAGTGCTGTAACACACACAGCAGCAAATATGTACATACATACATACATACATACTTCTTAACATACATACATACATACCTGAAAGTCCTCGCCTGATCCACCTTCGAAAGGGGTGTTGAGGTCATTCTGTCCACAAATATTCTGGTTGTTATCAACGGGTTCAAGCCTAATGTCCCCAACTGGGGAGTCCTGTGGGCGGTAATGGACGTGGATGTCCTTGACAAAGTTGGTGAACGTATTAACCAGACCAGTGGCTATGGTGAGAGGCTCCTTGATGGTGGCCTCACCAAGGGTCTTCCTATGAAAGTTGAAGTTGCTGGCATCCCTCCTGGCCTACTTCGGTGTGGTATTTGGCGAAACACGTGGGCTGGTGTTGTCCGGATTAGGTCCTAGTTGGGGAATAGGCTGGGGTGGTCCATCTGGCGAGGACAGCACCTCCCAGTCTGGGAGCCCCCAATGCTGTCTTCTCCACAAATAGTGTCATTCCTGTCGTTGGTCCTGTCCTCGACAGCGTTCTGCTGAGTCTGTCCAGCAGCAGTGAGGGGAGCATTCGGATCAAAGCACGCTGGAATGACAATAACAAATTCATCACTGGAATCTGTAAACAACAACAACAACAACAATTGATTTTACATGATGGCTGTGCACATTAGAGGGTACGTACGTACATAGAGTACAAGCACCACAAACTCATTTCTTCTAACACACACTCTCCAATCGGTACACTGATGCATGTATGTAGGCTGTGCTCTTCAGTATGTAAGTATTGACATAGCAAATTGTACACAGCAGGGATGAGTTCAGAGGAGAGCTTAGAGGAGAGTGTATAAGTGAGTCTGTTCTATGTACTGTAGCAAACAAAGTCCCAGGTGAGCCACAGCAGAGGGGATGTGTGCTCAGAACAGGACATGTTGGAGGGAAGCCATCCATCACCCTCTCACTAACCTCGAAGTTCCCTGCTGGTTGCAGGCTCTGCAGTGGTGGCTCTAGACTTCTGAACTCTGGCTCATCATCCAAATTCCCATTATAATGTGTTGACAAGGGCTTTGGGAGATGTTCATGAACTACAACTGCAAGAGTAGATAAAGAATTAGACAATGCACATTGAAGTGCAGGTTGCACATGCAATTGATGTGACTACATGATGGTGTGTGTGTGTGTGTGTGTGTGTGTGTGTGTGTGTGTGTGTGTGTGTGTGTGTGTGTGTGTGTGTGTGTGTGTGTGTGTGTGTGTGTGTGTGTGTGTGTGTGTGGGTGGGTGGGTGTGGGTGTGTAACTCTTACATAGACTTTCATCAAGTTTAAGTTTTGCATCTTTCGAAGTTTCAAAAGGATCTTTTTTTCCATACTTCAAGTACCTTCTCTATGGACCAGTCTATTGGGAAAGAAGTCATATGACAGTCACATGATATATAGCAAATAGTAGACATATTCTTCTCACCATAATGGACCAGCAGCAACTCAGCCACAAATGAACGGAGCTTCATCTCTCCACATTCAGGCACAGACATGGATAGCAAAGCCCGCACGTCTGTGGGTACTGTCAGTTTTGCCTTCAACTCCTTCACAAGCTCCTCCTTCATCTCGTGCAATCCTTCTGGGTGCTGCATTGTGTAGGTCTGGCACACACGAATAGATTCATTCCTAGATGACAAGACACATTCCCACAACACTGAGTACACTAGCTGGTAGTACAACGGTCTCCACACAAAAATGGCGTAAAGCCAATTCTCGCCATTCAAATATGAGGATCAGACATATCCTTGCCCTAAAGGACAGGTCACTGTCTGTTTCCATTTCCGATTTTTCTGTTGGCTACAAATGAGAATTGGGATAGAAAAAATGTCAAAAATTGCAAGTTACAAGTAAGTTCACCATACACAGTCACTCACAGCACACTACACACAGCATTCTATACACACTTACACACAACACTCACAGCACACTACACACAACATTACATACACACACACTACACACAACACTCTACACACTCCCACACAACACTCACAGCACACTAAACACAACACTCTACATACACACACACTCACACACAGCACTCTACACACTCTACACACTCACTCACAGCACACTAAACACAGCACTCTACACACTCACAACACACTACACACAACACTCTACACACTCACAGCACACTACACACAACACTCTACATACACACACACTCACAGCACTCTACACACACATAGTCACTCACAGCACACTACACACAACACTCTACACATACGGTACTTTCAGTAAAAAACTGGACGTACTACGGGCGTACCCGTACCCGTTTTTTAACCGTACGTAGTCGACACGTCCGTAACCCGTAAATGAGTGACCCGTACTTCTACTGCATTCTTCAGCAAGTGATAATTACTTTAGGCGAAGGTGACAATGATACGTCATAATTCTTGCGCAACAACGGTGTGATTTGATTCCGCAAGACGAAGAAAAATGGCTTATTCGATCGATGTATACCAGCGAATTCGAGTGCTAATCTTTCGGAAACAGAGGATTAGCACGGAATATTCGAAACTACATGGTTTTCTAACCTTTTAGACTTACTGCTGTCGCTCTCGGACACTTTTTTGCCAGGCGAAGGCTCGTCTCTGCCTTAAACGAGTTCGAATCAACTGAGCGAGATTCTGATGGGGACGATCTTTCCAACGGACGTTACTCTTCTCACGAAAGAAGTTTTCTGGATTTCTTTTACACTTGAAAGAACGCTTAAGGTCTGCATTCCTTTCGATTATCACTTTCCCTAGAAATGTAACAACCCGTACGTATCAACACGTAGGTAAACCATACTTAACACGTCCGTTCATCCGTAGGCAACCCATAGTATGTCCAGTTTTTTACTGAAAGTACCGTACACACAGCACTCTACACATTCACTCACTGCAAACACCATCTTGGGCTCTAGTAGTTTTACTATCACAAATTGACCAGAATCTGATGCCAAATCACATAGTCTTTCCCAAAGTGTTCTTTATCAACAACGGAGACCCATAAGCCAAGAGAAGTTGGGTGTTGGCGTTAGAAGAGAGTATAATAAGCACATGTGCATGGTGCATACAGAATCTCTTGATACATTTACGTATGTACATGTACGTACGTACATATGTAGGTATACACAATATACATACATACAAAGCACACCACGTACGCACCAACACAGTACAGTTGAACCTCCTTAACGCAATACTCTATGGACAATTCCACAATTCCATGCTAAAAGCATTTCATGTTGACAGTACTCACATAATGTACGTGTACATCAGCTGAAAATGTAGGGACATAGCAACAATCTTATGCTGTAGAGATGTTGTGTTAATGAGGCTGGACTGCACATATAAATTGCACAATACATTACATACATTCATACATACGTTGGTACAGGTACACACTTACTTCAAACACATCCAAGTAGACCAGACTGAGCAGCCAGATGCAATGGTGTATTCTCATCCTACACAGCATTGAAATATGTGAACACACACACACACACACACACAACACACACATGCACACACACACACACACACACACACACACACACACACACACACACACACACACACACACACACAAACACACACACACATACACACACACACACACACACACACACACACACACCACATCACGTACACACACACACACACACACACACACACACACACACACACACACACACACACACACACACACATACACACACACACACACACATGCATACACACACACACACACACACAGACACAGACACAGACACACACACACACACACACACACACGCACACACACACGCACACACGCACACACACACACACACACACACACACACACACACACACACACACACACACACCACACACCTTGCCCAACAGACACACAGACGGATGATAAACATAACTTTTGTCCATTCCATTTCTCCTCTCGCGGTCCGAACCATTGATAAACGGTAGTTGATATTCTTTCTTCACGGGCTGGTCTAAGAGCATTTGGAGTTCCTTTCTCTTTTTGTCTGTTCTCTGACTCGAATGAGAAGAAGCACACGCTACATGAAAGGCTGTCTGACCATTGGCGTTAGTTACGAAAGGATCACCGCCAAATCGAAGGCATTCGTTCAGGAAGTTTGTGCTCGAACCTGACAGCATATATCAGAGGCGTGTCGTTGGGAGGACTGGGCCCCATGTGTTTATTAGGATTAAAGTTCTTCTGTAAGTGGGCTGACATATCGGATTCCGAAGACTGCATCTTTCGAAGGATTTCTTATTCTCCAGGTAATTTCCATTTGGATTCCTTCTTACTGTCATCTTTCCGTTCTTCTTCGGTTAGTAAAAACTGAAAGAACTTCGTTTCCACTGCACCCATCTCCAGTACGCACTGATCATTAGAATCTGTCACGAGTCTTTAGGTAACATAATGTCATAATGTGTTCCTACACGTTACTGAAACAGTGAATTTATATTATATTTTATATTGGGCAAAAAGATGGCCGATTTCAAAAGGCCGAGAATTAGAAATTCGGTTGGAATTCAAGCGAAACGGCTTCGCCGAACTTTATATCTCCAGCGAAGGTTTTTCTAAACCTAAAGTAGACGTCCAAGTATTTTGAGTGCTGGGGAAGGCTTCTGCGACTCCACTTTTATCATTTTTATCAAATTTTACACTTAGGGCAACTATAAATAGCGCAGATACTAATAATAAAATAGATAGGTCACGGTAGCCGGTTGGTCAGGTGACACGACTCTAGGCTCCAGGTCGCGGGTTCGAAACCTCGAAAGGACGGTTTTTTTCTCTGAAAAAAAAGAGCTCACTTCCTGGTGGTCAGTCGCAATACTCTCTACAAAGAATCGTAGGGGGGAGCTTTGGGACTCGCGGCTGACCTCCCAGCTAGAATAGTGTCTTCTGCATTCGCGGAATGACCAAGTACACAGTATCTGTGGAAAGTCCCTATATATCCGACCATGGGTTTGTTCGACCCCGAGTGGGTGACCTTTTTTATTTTTTTTTTCAACTCAAGGCCATAAACCACCCATAACCATAATTATAATGTACTGTATGTTGTATGCATCACTATAACAATCACTACATACATAGGCTGCCTATAGTGTACCACACAAATGGGGAGCACTATAGGCAGCATATGTACGACAATGCAGGAATGATTGACAACAATATTATGTATAGACTATTGGTAGCTACTAATAAGTGATTATTATCGCTGATTGGGTACTCTAAAATTAATTTTTAAGGGTTGCTTGAAAAAGATGCCCTATTTTGAAATTCCAAGAATCAGAAATTGGTCTGGAATTCGGGCATAACGGGTACACCAAACGTAATAACCTCGAAGCCCAAAAAGATATGCCTAAGTAGTTCCAGAGTGTGTGCGTGGGGGGGAAGGGAATACTTGTTGGTTTGGAGAGTTCGGTGCAATAGGATCGAACTTTGACCCACGTTACTACCTTTCAATGTACAAAACATAATTAAACAATGCACTAATACACATAATATGAAGTTGTATGTATCAGCATAAATTTATAAAAATCATTTTAACACACTCACAAAATTAATACATACATACGTATGTCTGAAATAGAGATATTCGTAATAATAATTTTAATATGCAGTGTGTGTGTGTGTGTTTGGGTGTGGGTGCTAAACTATGAAACATTTCATTATTATTGTGGGTAGGTAGGTGTATTACACACAGCAAGTTCAACTCTGGCGGTCGAGGAGGTCATTGACAAAAGCTCTTATGTGGTTGTTGTGCTTCTTCAACAGCTCCTCGTTCAGGTGGCGATTCGGGAATCCCATGCTCACCAGCCTATCCACGAGATTAGTGGGTTCTTTAGGAGGTGCCCACTTTGCCTGTGGAGGTGTGTACTTCTTTGGAAGCTTGAAAGCAGGCGTGGTAGAAGTGTTATCACAACTGTTTCCTTCACATTGGATACCTTCCTGTGTGTTCTCTACTGTAGACTCTTGTTCGAGCTCTGAAGTATATTTGTCGGAGTCTCCAACCTGCTGAACGATTTCAACTTAGTCAAGTATATTTTGGTCAACCAAATCTGTACAGGCATCCTACGGACAAACAAGATGGATGAATATAACATCTGGAGAACATACGGAGAGGCAGACACACACAGACAAGTGCTGTAACACACACAGCAGCAAATATGTACATACATACAAACATACGTACCTGAAAGTCCTCATCTGATCCACCTTCGAAAGGGGTGCTGAGGTCATTTTGTCCACAAATATTCTGGTTGTTATCAACAGGTTCAAGCCTAATGTCCCCAGCTGGGGAGTCCTGTCACTCACAGCACTCTACACATTCACTCATTACAAACACCATCTTGGGCTCTAGTAGTTTTACTATGACAAATTGACCAGAATCTGATGCCAAATCACATGGAGTCTTTCCCAAAGTGTTCTTCTTTAACAATAGAGACCCATAAGCCGAGAGAAGCTGGGTGTTGGCGTTAGAAGAGAGGATAATAAGCACAACCGCATGGTGCATACAGAATCTCCTGATACATGTGCGTACATAAGTACATACGTACCTACGTACGTACATATGTAGGTATACACAATATACATACAAAGCACACCATGTATGCACCAATGTACAGTTAAACCTACTTAACACGAAATTCTACGGACAATTCCACAATTCCATGCTAAAAGCATGGAATATTGACAGTACTCACATAATGCAAGTGTACATCAGCTGAAAATGTAGGGACATAGCAATAATCTTATGCTGTAGAGATGTTGTTAATAAGGTACAACTGCACATATAATTTGTACAATACGTACATACATTCATACATACATTGGTACAGGTACACACTTACTTCAACACATCCAAGTAGACCAGAATGAGCAGCCAGATGTAATGGTGTATTCCCATCCTACACAGCATTGAAATATGTGAACACACACACACACACACACACACACACACACACACACATACACACACACACACACACCACACACCACACACAATACACCTTGTCCAACAGACACACAGATGGATGATACACACACACACACACACACACACACACACACACACACACACACACACGTACACACACACACACACACACACACACATGCACACACACACACACACACACACACACACACACACACACACACACACACACACACACACACACACACACACACACACACACACACACACACATACACACACCACACACCTTGCCCAACAGACACACAGACGGATGATAAACATAACTTTTGTCCATTCCATTTCTCCTCTCGCGGTCCGAACCATTGATAAACGGTAGTTGATATTCTTTCTTCACAGGCTGGTCTAAGAGCATTTGGATGAGTTCCTTTCTCTTTTTGTCTGTTCTCCACTCGAACGAGAAGAAGCACACGCTACATGAAAGGCTGTCTGACCATTGGCGATAGTTACGAAAGGGTCACCGCCAAATCAAAGGCATTCGTTCAGGAAAAGTTTGTGCTCGAACCTGACAGCGTATGTATATCAGAGGCGTGTCGTTGGAAGGACTGGGCCCCATGTGTTAATTAGGATTAAAGTTCTTCTGTAAGTGGGCTGACATATCGGATTCCGAAGACTGCATCTTCCGAAGGATCTGCTGAACGACTTCAACTGAGTCAAGTATATTTTGGTCAACCAAATCCGTACAAACATCCTACGGACAAACAAGATGGATGAATATAACATCTGGAGAACATACAGTGAGCAGACACACACAGACAAGTGCTGTAACACACACAGCAGCAAATATGTTCATACATACAAACATACGTACCTGAAAGTCCTCATCTGGTCTGGGTGGCCTCACCAAGGGTTTTCCTATGAAACTTGAAGTTGCTGGCATCCCTCCTGGCCTGCTTCGGTGTGGCATTTGGCAAAACACGTGGGCTGGTGTTGTCCGGATTAGGTCCTAGTTGGGGAATAGGCTGGGGTGGTCCATCTGGCGAGGACAGCACCTCCCAGTCTGGGAGCCCCCCAATGCTGTCTTCTCCACAAATAGTGTCATTCCTGTCGTTGGTCCTGTCCTCGACAGCGTTCTGCTGAGTCTGTCCAGCAGCAGTGAGGGGAGCATTCGGATCAAAGCACGCTGGAATGACAATAACAAATTCATCACTGGAATCTGTAAACAACAACAACAACAATAGATTTTACAAGATGGCTGTGCACATTAGAGGGTACGTACGTACATAGAGTACAAGCACCACAAACTCATTTCTTCTAACACACACTCTCCAATCGGTACACTGATGCATGTATGTAGGCTGTGCTCTTCAGTATGTAAGTATTGACATAGCAAATTGTACACAGCAGGGATGAGTTCAGAGGAGAGCTTAGAGGTGAGCGTATAAGTTTGTCTGTGTGTGTGTGTGCGTGTGTGTGTGTGTGTGTGTGTGTGTGTGTGTGTGTGTGTGTGTGTGTGTGTGTGTGTGTGTGTGTGTGTGTGTGTGTGTGTGTGTGTGTGTGTGTGTGTGTGTGTGTGTGTGTGTGTGTGTGTGTGTGTAACTCTTACATAGACTTTCATCAAGTTTAAGTTTTGCATCTTTCGAAGTTTCAAAAGGATCTTTTTTCCATACTTCAAGTACCTTCTATGGACCAGTCTATTGGGAAAGAAGTCATGTGACAGTCACATGATATATAGCAAATAGTAGACATATTCTTCTCACCATAATGGACCAGCAGTAACTCAGCCACAAATGAACGGAGCTTCATCTCTCCACATTCAGGCACAGACATGGATAGCAAAGCCCGCACGTCTGTGGGTACTGTCAGTTTTGCCTTCAACTCCTTCACAAGCTCCTCCTTCATCTCGTGCAATCCTTCTGGGTGCTGCATTGTGTAGGTCTGGCACACACGAATAGATTCATTCCTAGATGACAAGACACATTCCCACAACACTGAGTACACTAGCTGGTAGTACAACGGTCTCCACACAAAAATGGCGTAAAGCCAATTCTCGCCATTCAAATATGAGGATCAGACATATCCTTGCCCTAAAGGACAGGTCACTGTCTGTTTCCATTTCCGATTTTTCTGTTGGCTACAAATGAGAATTGGGATAGAAAAAATGTCAAAAATTGCAAGTTACAAGTAAGTTCACCACACACAGTCACTCACAGCACACTACACACAGCATTCTATACACTTACACACAACACTCACAGCACACTACACACAACATTACATACACACACACTACACACAACACTCTACACACTCCCACACAACACTCACAGCACACTAAACACAACACTCTACATACACACACACTCACACACAGCACTCTACACACTCTACACACTCACTCACAGCACACTAAACACAGCACTCTACACACTCACAACACACTACACACAACACTCTACACACTCACAGCACACTACACACAACACTCTACATACACACACACTCACAGCACTCTACACACACACACAGTCACTCACAGCACACTACACACAACACTCTACACATACACACAGCACTCTACACATTCACTCACTACAAACACCATCTTGGGCTCTAGTAGTTTTACTATCACAAATTGACGGGAATCTGATGCCAAATCACATAGAGTCTTTCCCAAAGTGTTATTTATCAACAACGGAGACCCATAAGCCAAGAGAAGTTGGGTGTTGGCATTAGAAGAGAGTATAATAAGCACATGTGCATGGTGCATACAGAATCTCTTGATACATTTACGTATGTACATGTACGTACGTACATATGTAGGTATACACAATATACATACATACAAAGCACACCACGTACGCACCAACACAGTACAGTTGAACCTCCTTAACGCAATACTCTATGGACAATTCCACAATTCCATGCTAAAAGCATTTCATGTTGAAATGTTCCGGTTGGTCAGGTGACACGACTCTAGGCTCCAGGTCGCGGGTTCGAAACCTCGAAAGGACGGTTTTTTTCTCTGAAAAAAAAGAGCTCACTTCCTGGTGGTCAGTCGCAATACTCTCTACAAAGAATCGTAGGGGGGAGCTTTGGGACTCGCGGCTGACCTCCCAGCTAGAATAGTGTCTTCTGCATTCGCGGAATGACCAAGTACACAGTATCTGTGGAAAGTCCCTATATATCCGACCATGGGTTTGTTCGACCCCGAGTGGGTGACCTTTTTTATTTTTTTTTTCAACTCAAGGCCATAAACCACCCATAACCATAATTATAATGTACTGTATGTTGTATGCATCACTATAACAATCACTACATACATAGGCTGCCTATAGTGTACCACACAAATGGGGAGCACTATAGGCAGCATATGTACGACAATGCAGGAATGATTGACAACAATATTATGTATAGACTATTGGTAGCTACTAATAAGTGATTATTATCGCTGATTGGGTACTCTAAAATTAATTTTTAAGGGTTGCTTGAAAAAGATGCCCTATTTTGAAATTCCAAGAATCAGAAATTGGTCTGGAATTCGGGCATAACGGGTACACCAAACGTAATAACCTCGAAGCCCAAAAAGATATGCCTAAGTAGTTCCAGTGTGTGTGTGTGTGGTGGGGGGGGAGGGAATACTTGTTGGTTTGGAGAGTTCGGTGCAATAGGGTCGAATTTTGACCCACATTACTACCTTTCAATGCACAAAACATCATTAAACAATGCACTAATACACATAATATGAAGTTGTATGTATCAGCATAAATTTATAAAAATCATTTTAACACACTCACAAAATTAATACATACATACGTATGTCTGAAATAGAGATATTCGTAATAATAATTTTAATATGCAGTGTGTGTGTGTGTGTTTGGGTGTGGGTGCTAAACTATGAAACATTTCATTATTATTGTGGGTAGGTAGGTGTATTACACACAGCAAGTTCAACTCTGGCGGTCGAGGAGGTCATTGACAAAAGCTCTTATGTGGTTGTTGTGCTTCTTCAACAGCTCCTCGTTCAGGTGGCGATTCGGGAATCCCATGCTCACCAGCCTATCCACGAGATTAGTGGGTTCTTTAGGAGGTGCCCACTTTGCCTGTGGAGGTGTGTACCTCTTTTGAAGCTTGAAAGCAGGCATGGTAGAAGTGTTATCACAACTGTCTCCTTCACATTGGATACCTTCCTGTGTGTTCTCTACTGTAGACTCTTGTTCGAGCTCTGGAGTATATTTGTCGGAATCTCCAACCTGCTGAACGATTTCAACTGAGTCAAGTATATTTTGGTCAACCTAATCTGTACAGGCATCCTACAGACAAACAAGATGGATGAATATAACATCTGGAGAACATACAGTGAGGCAGACACAGACAAGTGCTGTAACACACACAGCAGCAAATATGTACATACATACAAACATACGTACCTGAAAGTCCTCATCTGATCTACCTTCGAAAGGGGTGTTGAGGTCATTCTGTCCACAAATATTCTGGTTGTTATCAACGGGTTCAAGCCTAATGTCCCCAGCTGGGGAGTCCTGTCACTCACAGCACTCTACACATTCACTCACCATAAACACCATCTTGGGCTCTAGTAGTTTTACTATGACATGTACAAATTGACCAGAATCTGATGCCAAATCACATGGAGTCTTTCCCAAAGTGTTCTTCTTAAACAATGGAGACCCATAAGCCAAGAAAAGCTGGGTGTTGGCGTTAGAAGAGAGGATAATAAGCACAACCGCATGGTGCATACAGAATCTCCTGATACATGTTTGTACATACGTACATATGTACATACATACCTACGTACATACATACGTAGGTATACACAATATACATACGAAGCACACCATGTACGCACCAATGTACAGTTGAACCTCCTTAATGCGAAATTCTACGGACAATTCCACAATTCCATGCTAAAAGCATTTCATATTGACAGTACTCACATAATGCACATGTACATCAGCTGAAAATGTAGGGACATAGCAATAATCTTATGCTGTAGAGATGTTGTTAATAAGGTTCAACTGCACATATAATTTGTACAATACGTACATACATTCATACATACATTGGTACAGGTACACACTTACTTCAACACATCCAAGTAGACCAGACTGAGCAGCCAGATGTAATGGTGTATTCCCATCCTACACAGCATTGAAATATGTGAACACACACACACACACACACACACACACACGTACACACACACACACGTACACACATACACACACACACAACACACACACACACAGACACACACACACACACACACACACACACACACACACACACACACACACACACACACACACACATGCACACACATGCACACACACACACACACACACACACACACACACACACCACACACCACACACCACACACAATACACCTTGTCCAACAGACACACAGATGGATGATACACACACACACACACACGTACACACACACACACACACACACACACACACACACACACACACACACACACACACGTAGACACACACACACACACCACACAACACACCTTGTCCAACAGACACACAGACGGATGATAAACATAACTTTTGTCCATTCCATTTCTCCTCTCGCGGTCCGAACCATTGATAGACGGTAGTTGATATTCTTTCTTCACAGGCTGGTCTAAGAGCATTTGGAGGAGTTCCTTTCTCTTTTTGTCTGTTCTCTGACTCGAACGAGAAGAAGCACACGCTACATGAAAGGCTGTCTGACCATTGGCGATAGTTACGAAAGGGTCACCGCCAAATCGAAGGCATTCGTTCAGGAAGTTTGTGCTCGAACCTGACAGCGTATATCAGAGGCGTGTCGTTGGAAGGACTGGGCCCCATGTGTTTATTAGGATTAAAGTTCTTCTGTAAGTGGGCTGACATATCGGATTCCGAAGACTGCATCTTTCGAAGGATTTCTTATTCTCCAGGTAATTTCCATTGGATTCCTTCTTACTGTCATCTCTCCGTTCTTCTTCGGTTAGTAAAAACTGAAAGAACTTCGTTTCCACTGCACCCATCTCCAGTACGCACTGATCATTAGAATCTGTCACGAGTCTTTAGGTAACATAATGTCATATTGTGTTCCCACACGTTACTGAAACAGTGAATTTATATTATATTTTATATTGCGCAAAAAGATGGCCGATTTCAAAAGGCCGAGAATTAGAAATTCGGCTAGAATTCAAGCGAAACGGCTTCGCCGAACTTTATATCTCCAGCGAAGGTTTTTCTAAACCTGAAGTAGACGTCCAAGTATTTTGAGTGCTGGGGAAGGCTTCTGCGACTCCACTTTTATCATTTTTATCAAATTTTACACTTAGGGCAACTATAAATAGCGCAGATACTAATAATAAAATAGATAGGTCACGGTAGCCGGTTGGTCAGGTGACACGACTCTAGGCTCCAGGTCGCGGGTTCGAAACCTCAAAAGGACGGTTTTTTTCTCTGAAAAAAAAGAGCTCACTTCCTGGTGGTCAGTCGCAATACTCTCTACAAAGAACCGTAGGGGGGAGCTTTTGGGACTCGCGGCTGACCTCCCAGCTAGAATAGTGTCTTCTGCATTCGCGGAATGACCAAGTACACAGTATCTGTGGAAAGTCCCTATAAATCCGACCATGGGTTTGTTCGACCCCGAGTGCACGTGGGTGACCTTTTTTATTTTTTTTTCAATTCAAGGCCATAAACCACCCATACAATCACTACGTGTACCACACAAATGGGGAGCACTACAGAGCTATAGGCAGCATATGTACAACAATGCAGGAATGATTGACAACAATATTATGTATAGACTAGTGGTAGCTACTAATAAGTGATTATTATCGCTGATTTGGTACTCTAAAATTAATTTTTAGGGGTTGCTTGAAAAAGTTGCCCTATAATTTGAAATTCCAAGAATGTGAAGAAGAGTGTGTGTGTATGTGTGTGGGTACTTGTTGGTTTGGAGAGTTTGGTGTACTTTGACCCATGTAACTACCTTTCAATGCACAAAACATATTAAAACAATGCACTAATACACATAATAATATGAAGTTGTATGCATCAGCATAAATTTATAAAAATCATTTTAACACACTCACAAAATTAATACATACATACGTCTAAATAGAGATATTCGTAATAATAATTTTTAATATGCAGTGTGTGTGTGTGTTTGGGTGTGGGTGCTAAACTATGAAACATTTCATTATTATTGTGGGTAGGTAGGTGTATTACACACAGCAAGTTCAACTCTGGCGGTCGAGGAGGTCATTGACAACAGCTCTTATGTGGTTGTTGTGCTTCTTCAACAGCTCCTCGTTCAGGTGGCGATTCGGGAATCCCATGCTCACCAGCCTATCCACGAGGTATGTGGGTTCTTTAGGAGGTGCCCACTTTGCCTGTGGAGGTGTGTACTTCTTTGGAAGCTTGAAAGCAGGCGTGGTAGAAGTGTTATCACAACTGTCTCCTTCACATTGGATACCTTCCTGTGTGTTCTCTACTGTAGACTCTTGTTCGAGCTCTGGAGTATATTTGTCGGAGTCTCCAACCTGCTGAACGACTTCAACTGAGTCAAGTATATTTTGATCAACCAAATCTGTACAGGCATCCTACAGACAAACAAGATGAATGAATATAACATCTGGAGAACATACGGAGAGGCAGACACACACAGACAAGTGCTGTAACACACACAGCAGCAAATATGTACATACATACAAACATACGTACCTGAAAGTCCTCATCTGATCCACCTTCGAAAGGGGTGTTGAGATCATTCTGTCCACAAATATTCTGGTTGT
>OZ026570.1:1324720-1359720 GCA_964020155.1 Chondrilla cf. caribensis
GAGCATGCACCCATCCCAGTGTTGCTCTGGTTTAGAAATACGTACATAATATATATTAGTCATAGTTATAGTAAACTAAAACACTAACCTGTACACACACACACACACACACACACACACACACACACACACACACACACACACACACACACTCACACACACACACACACTATGTACATAAGTACACAAACAGATATGTACACAGTCATACATACATGCACACATAAATCAAGATTGGACGTTTCACCACTGGAACCATAAGCCTGCAAGTACATTCTGAGGATGGTCCTACCTTTGCCTGTACTTCCATAGCTGCAATCTTCTCTCTGCTCTGATTTCCATACTTCACCTGCTGTTGTACCCCTTTGATGTATTGCTGAGTCTTTTTACCCTTCTTGTTCTTCAGACCAAAAGTCTTGTCCTAAGCCAAGGAGACAGAAACAGGTACACTATGCTAGGGAAGGGAGCAAATTTTATACAAATATCATAAGAGGTATAGTGAGATTTCATCACTAAAGTGATACTAGGGAATCCATACCATCCGTGTATGCATGTCACATAGCAACACACACACACACACACACACACACACACACACACACACACACACACACATGCACGCATGTACGCATGCACGCACATGCACACACACACACACGCACGCGCGCATGCACACACGTGCACATACACACACACACACATACACACGCACGCACACACACACACACGTACGCACACACACACACACACACACGCACGCACACACACACACACACACGCACGCACATTCAACAGAAGGTTAATAATTATTTACTCAAAATAAACAGAGAACACAAGACTAAGTACATACATAAGAAATATATTACAGTTTTTCAAGCGAAAAATGAGTTAAATGCAGTAAGAAATCCTTACTGTGTTATTAGAAGTATTAACCTGTCCTCAAGCTAGACAGTTTAACGCTCAATGAACACCAAGACGCGAAAGAGGGTATGGTGAATGGGAGTTCATTTCCACGTGATCCAGAAACAGTATTAATATGTCACATGCAACACAGTGTCATGATAATATTTTCGAATGCCTTGAGTTTACATGTAAACGCGTACAGTAAGGAGTTACAATATACCCAATTATTTTTATATTTACTCAATATTGAAGTTGATAAGTGATATATTGACCCATAGTTCATCGTTGGACAAGACTAGACGCTACCTACCTCGACAAGTTTATCTTTTTGTTTTTCTACCGTCTTCTTACTCGGCTGTGAGGCCTTCTTTGGGGGCATTACTGTTTCCTTTCAAATCCCACACGGTCTGGGTCTCTATTGCGCAATGTTTGCAACACGTGTACACCTGCACGTGATCTATTACTCGCGTGCACGAAACTTCTCGACGTCACATACACAATATAAATACGTACAATACGTTCAATTAGATTGATGTGATTATAGCATGTTAGTAAGCATTGGAGTCACTGGAGAAGGCTCCTGCTATTCTGAACTCATCTTTAGTGATGACTACAAACATTCGTTGTGGAGTTGGTGTGGAGTCAGGTGAAGGACACTTTAATATACATCTCAGGAGATATTCTCGTCCAACAGGTGGGGGAAATTCCTGAGGGATGACGTGAATTGAGAATCAGTGTGTGTGTGTGTGTGTGTGTGTGTGTGTGTGTGTGTGTGTGTGTGTGTGTGTGTGTGTGTGTGTGTGTGTGTGTGTGTGTGTGTGTGTGTGTGTGTGTGTGTGTGTGTGTGTGTGTGTGTGTGTGTGTGTGTGTGTGTGTGTGTGTGTGTGTGTGTGTGTGTGTGTGTGTGTGTGTGTGTGTGTGTGTGTGTGTGTGTGTGTGTGTGTGTGTGTGTGTGTGTGTGTGTGTGTGTGTGTGTGTGTGTGTGTGTGTGTGTGTGTGTGTGTGTGCATGCTTGTGTATACGTATGTACTGTACAAGTGTACTTATGCACCTTATCTTGAACAAGTACATAGTTACAACAAAAGAGTACAAAATGAACTCACATTGTTAATCTTTTTGCCCTCCTTGTCCAAAACTGTGTCCTAAACAGATGATGTACATGGTTGCGCATGACATGACAAAACATAGTAATAATGTGTGTGATTACTTGTTAATACGTTGCAATTCGTTTTCGAAGAATATGGTGGATTAACGGGTTTGGAGGATGAACTGGATATTTATTGATACTTGCACATTATATAGGTACTGGGACATTGTGGCAAATTGAAAGCTTTGGTGGACAAAGCGGTGGCGGATTAACAAGAATTCACTGTACACTTACGCACCATATACAGCTCCATACACAAGACATTTCAATGTGCACAACATAGACAAGAATGTAGGTGTGGGGAAGGCAGAAAGTCGGGATTACATACTGCCTTTAAGCCTTGACAATGTTGAGCTATGGTTATGTGTCTAACGTGTGTCTATCTGCTACGTATGGGGATATTATTAAGATGAATATGAATTGTTAGCTGGATGTTAGGCACAGTGGAGCCTGTATTAAAGACCACCCCCCATACAAGGACTACCTGTCATAAGTGACCATTATTGGACCATTCACTTTATCAACTAAACTACAATAAAGCACCTCTGTATAAAGACCACCTACACAAAGACTACTTGTCCTAAGTGACCACTCCCAAACCATCCAATATACGTACATATAACCTCAAGTACAGCCTGTCTCTGGAGACCACCTTTTCCTGGTCTCTTGGGTGGTCTTCATGTACAGGTTTCACTGTAGCTGATTCCCAGAGGTCCCAATTTACCTCAGTTATATCATATTCTATACAATGTACTCAGTGGGTACAGTTATACACAATACCAAACCACAGGCGGGTTGGGTTGGGTGTGAGTCAGAACAGTACAGAATATTGACCCTGTAAACTCGAGACCTCATAGAAGACTCACTTGAGAGGCAATCTGGGCAGCCAGCAGTCCATGCAGGGCCAAGCTGATGGGAGATTTACTTGATTTCTTCACAAGGAGATCGTTATTGTCCAAGAGGCTTATAACACCTCGTCTAGAAGAAAAAAAAACAGGGACAGAAAGAAAGAACGGACATTTCAAACAACAGCTCTTGTAACTAGTGAACAAGAGAAGTGAAGGTTTAAACTGCATATGAGACTGAGTGAAGTGTGTGTGTGTGTGTGTGTGTGTGTGTGTGTGTGTGTGTGCGTGTGTGTGTGTGTGTGTGTGTGCGTGTGTGTGTTAACAGGAGTACGTACGGATGTACTAACTGGGGTACTTATGGAGCAAGCTGAATTATACAATACATTCAAATGCAGACCTCACTGCACACACAAGTACCTGAGTTCTTGAGCCTTCTCTTCAGAAACAGTCACTGCCTTGGTCTCCAAACCTCGGGCAAACTTTATGTCAAGGGATTCGGCGGCTGAAAGTAGAAACTCTACTTGCTCCAGGAGCTTCGCACATTCTTGTAGTTTGGGGAGGTTCTCGAGAGTACAGCTGTACATCGACTGCAACATGTCACATAACCCAGTAAAGGGGTCCCAAGCACATCGTAGGCCCACATAATCTGAATGAAATGAATTTAGAGAGACAGGTAAAGATACTGACAGTACAGGTTTCAGGGATACCGTATAGACAGTACGTGTACTTGATACATAATATTATTATTGTAAACATTATTATGTGCTTGATTACATACACACTAGTGCTTGGAACGGGTGACAATTTTCAAATCAATTATCAGTGTATAGATTGATTGGATGATTAATCACTGGAAGTGATTAAGTGGGCCCAACTGAAAACCACTCCCACTTAAACACGACTGATTAGTCATCCAATATACTTGATGTGGCGTCTTTGGAGTCCTTTTCACATTTCAGGTACTTCAGGTACTCTTGAAGTGAACATACGTATGTAAACACAAATACAAATGTGTAAACACGAGTACAAATACGTATGTAAACACAAACACACACCATACCAATCTCAAGTTTCTTCTTCATTTCAACTATAGTACGCTCAAACAGGTTGGGTAGCAGCTGCAAGGTGAGTTGGGAAGGAGACATGGAGGAGAGGTAGTGGAGGACCTTCTCTGCTTCTTTGGTCGCATCAAACAACTGCTTCTGTCTGTCCACTGGAATGGGCTCGGCCATGTTCCATGCCTCACGCCACGTGCTGTCTGACTGTTGCATACGAACACTCAAATGACCCACAGCATACTATACAGGGAGAGGTAGTTGAGGATGGGAGTGTGCGTATGAAACCACAACTGATATCATCAAACATTGTGTGTGTGTGTGTGTGTGTGTGTGTGCGTGTGTGCGTGCGTGCGTGTGTGTGTGTGCGTGTGCGTGCGTGCGTGTGCGTGCGTGCGTGCGTGCGTGTGTGTGTGTGTGTGTTTGTGTGAACAGGTTTGGGTGAAAGCTTAGCAAAAATCACAAAATCACTTATACCTTAGGGCTTGTCTGTAGCTTCACACCCTCTTCCTCACCACTCTGCTCTTGAACATCACCAGGTTCATTGCTATAGTCAACTTTCTGTTCATCCTCTATCACTACATCCCAATCCTCATCTTCCCAGCCATCTCCCTCGCCCGTCTCTTCATACTGAAGTCTTTCTTTAGTAGGGGCAGAATCTTTACTACTTCCTGTTGATGGATCTAGAAGTGTCGTGTTATCAGGAAGTGATGTCATCACTTCCTCTTCCTCTCCCTCAATCCAGTCTCTTGGTGAGTACCATCTCACAAAGTCTTCCAGTAAACACCCTGGATTAGCAGCCTGGAGATTGAAATAGATTTTATGCCAACTACGTATGTAGAGCTGATGTGAAATGTAGTGTATGTGTGTATATTTGTGTGTATTTGTGTGTGTGTGTGTGCGTACATACGTAAATACATTCAGGCACACATAATTATAAAAATACATAACACACATACGTACATACTTTAAACGCCTGCATGTCCGATAATAGGGAGCCACTTTGTAGCTTGGCTCTGATCTTTGCTGCCTCCTCAGTTGTTCCCAGTTTGGCCATTAGCTTCTCCTGTTCAAGTATCATGTCCTCGGTGAGAGGACCAGGGTCTTGGGTTTTGGGGACAAATAACTTTTCCCCTGTTGCTATTAGCAACAAATCCTTATAAGGGTGAAGAGCACCTTCCCGGATGAGACTACTAGGAACTGAGTTACCATGGTTATCATCTTCTAGGACAGTACCTGAACCGGTTTCCATGTCATGTTGAACATTTGAACTGGAATGGGAATTATCTACAGTCTCTTCAGATTGGTTTGAAGAAGGAATCTCTTCCACAAATTCCTCTTGGGCCTCAAAGAATTCGTCTTCTTCATCATCATTGCTGGCTTGTCCTTCAGAAGACTTTCTTATGAAGCCGTCCTCGTTCTTTATGTTGAAGCTCGAGTTTGGTGTCACAAATGCTTGCGTGTCTTGCTGTGAGTGTGAGGATACGGACCCTTCCTTGCGCTTGGAGGAAGCTGCCTGCTTTGCTCTGACACAACAGTTCAGCATCTATGAGAGGACAACAGCACATCGTGGCTCGAATAAACCAACAATGGAACGAGGATAAGAAAGATGTGATCACTACCGGTATCTTAGAATTACTATTCAAGCTTCTAACTGAGATTACACAGTGGAACCTCTATTAAAGGACTACCACTACTACCTCTCACTAATACCTCTCTACAAAGGACACTTTTTAGGCCCCAAAAATGAACTTTCCTATAGTGTTGATACATTTTTCACCTCTGAAGAGTGGACAACCTACCTACAGTGGACAAATTAGCTGGTCCCAATGTGTCCTTTATAAAAAGGTTCCACTGTAATATACAACAATGCCTGGGATTTTGTAACACACACAAACATACACAGCATTGCACACTGACATACACATACATAAACATATATATTATGTTATATACTACGCATACATACATTGTATTACTCTATGCCCTGCACATACACAATATACACATAGTATTCTACACATACGTACATACATACGTACGTATGTACATAATAATTATCACACACACACACATATTCTACACTTTCATACACAAACTATGCATGGTAATATATGTACACAAACATAAATGGCTCATGTGTACAGTACATACGTACACACATAGCACACGACATTACCTGTAGCTTCTGATGGAGGAGGCAAGTGGCAAAGTCTGGAGGACCTTCAGATACACTGGAAAACATGTGCAAATGTACATAATACACATCACAAGTGCATCACATATGCACATAGGTACATAGAAAACATGTGTACGGATGGTGGGGCAAGCCATACAAGTGCATAGTACACACAGGGTAAAACACGGCAACTTGGAATCAATGGCCTTGACAGTCTAGCATGTAGCTCTTGATAGAAGGTAATGTACATAGCTCTTGATAGAAGTTAATGTAGCTCTTGATAGAAGTTAATGTCAGCGTTATCTCCATAGGCTGGTGGGTCAATGTTTGAAGTCACATTTTTGTAGCTCAAGATGAAAAATTTCTGAACAAGCCCTTTCAAAGATTCCTTTCTTTAGCCAATCCTCTTTATGCAATGTATACTGTATGCATGTGGGTATTGTAGGATTGCATCAGTGATAGGTGCTCACTTTGGTACAAGGTGGCTGTTCTCCCATCTGTACCTCAACTCCTCCACGACCTCCTTCCACACTTGAGCAACTGCCTGGACACCTTGAGGGTATCATGAGTGGGGTTGAGGTGAAAATAAGCATATACACATACGTACGTACATGTACGCACTCACACACAAGTACACACACACACACACACACACACACACACATACACACACACACACACACACACACACACACACACACACACACACACACACACACACAGACGCACACACACACACACACACACACACACACACACACACACACACACAGACGCACACACACACACACACACACACACACACACACACACACACACACACACACACACACACACACACACACACACACACACACTACACACACTCACATACGTATGTATGCACACACAAACACACACACACACAACACACACAAACACACGCTCAAATACACACACACATACACACACACAACAGCAACACACACACAACAACAACAACACACACAAACACACACGTAAACAACATACAAACACACACACACACACACACACACACACACACACACACACACACACACACACACACACACACACACAACATACAAACACACATAAAGACACACACAACACACACTCAAACCTGGTGATTTGTTGGCAATCTTGCAGATGGTGAAAGCCAGTCTATCAACCAAGCTGTTCATGGGTGACATCTTCATTCTTAGAAAGGAGCACTCTCTACCCACTCCATCATCGAAAGACTTCAACATCTTTGGACGTGGTTCTTGAGGGTCAACACCTTGTTCAGCATCAGGGAACAAACCCTGAAGGTCAAGGGAAACTCTCAGGACTCATCATGATGACTCAGCACCACAGAATCACATCAAACTTGAAACTTGCTATAAATTGTAAATGCACATTCTACTGTTCACACTCTCAATAACAGAAGTGTGCGGCTGACTACAACTATGCTTGTTTTTGTTGAGGACTTTCAAATGTAGCTATGTTTACGGGCCACATGGAGATGGGGATTGTTTCATATGTCAGTTCATGTCCCCAGCTATATTGAACAACTATACCTGTATATATGTAGCTAGGGATATGGGCCACATATGGAATGGGAATTGTTTCTTAAGTCAGTTAATGTCCCTGGCTACGTATATTGAACAACTATACCAGGTCGCCCCCTCTCCCATGAGCTATGGAAGAAGGTGCTAACTAAAACTTTACTTGTTTTGTTTGAGGAACAAATGAACATACACTTTTACACACATATGCATGTATGTATGTATATATGAGTTTTTGGTACTTATGTTCTGTACTTAATTACAGAGAGATCAGTGCACGCCCCCCCCCCCCACACACATACACACACATACACACACACACACACATACACACACACACACACACACACACACACACACACACACACACACACACACACACACACACACACACACACACAGCTCAGAACCTCAACCTTCTCATACATACGTATACAGTACATGTAAGGCAACACTATGTAGTAATAAATTCTTGCACACATACCTGTGTATGTACGTATGTCAGAGAACATGAAGACATACGTATGGTAACTACACACATACATGTATATGCATATACGTAGAATGTACTCTTTTCAACAATATGCGTATATAGATAACAGTTGTCATAATATACGTACATACGTATACTCACACATACTGTACGTACATCCACAATATTATGTACATATATTATGTAGACTACACACTTTCACACAATGAATAGACAGTAGTGATACTGTACACACGCATTGTACCATTAAGGTGGCATCCAGTTCATCCGACGTAGCCTGTACCTGCAGCATCTCCCGCCTCAAACCTGCTGTTTGAAGCCGACCCATCCCAGCTTCCAATGTTGACCTCAGGAAGCGACGACCTTTGAACCTTGACTCAAATTTCGATTCCGTTAATTTGTTCAATATGTTACTAGGCGAGTTGGTCCCGCCCACAATAGGTCCCTCCTCCTCAAGATCAGCAATGATCTGGTCTATCGGGTCCAGACAGTAGGCAAACTTGAGTAAGTTCCCAAGATTGGTGGCTGTGGACAGAATATAAACACATCTTAAATATGTATGTACATACGTACATTGATATGTGGTACCTGTAGACATTATTTAAAATTAATACAGTGGAACCTTTACTAAAGGACACTCCCAATAAAGGACACCATATACGTAAATTACCTCCCTACAAAGGACACATTCCAAGGCACCAAAATAGACTTTCCTATAGTGCTGATACATTTTTCACCTATGAAGAGTGGACACCTCTCTACGGTGGACAAATTAGCTGGTCCCAATGTGTCCTTTATAGAGAGGCTCCACTACAGTGATATGCACAGGTATGTACTAGTGTGTATGATCATGTTTAAGCACATACGTACGTACGTACTTGTGCATTCATATACATATGCACATACATATGCATACACATGGATATGGATGTACACATACAAATGGACATACGTACCTGTACACACACACACACACACACACACACACACACACACACACACACACACACACACACACACACACACACACACACACACACACACACACACACCTGCTAGTCCAGGTGACATTGTTGATAATTTTGTTCTCACAGTCCAGGTTGGAGCAGACAGAGGAGTGAGGTCGCTATGGTGATTGTTGTCAACAACAACCTCTTCAGTAAGGTGTGGCCAGAGAGTAGACAGGTGTAATTCTCTTCAGGGTAAGGTAAAGAACAAGATTTAGACTGAGGAGGCCTTTAGCTAAGTGACTACAGCCAACAATGGTCGTACATACGTACGTATATACGTATATACATACATACATTATGGTTAAATAATAAAGTACAATGTAGGCTACGTACATATATCAAATGAGGTACGTACGTAGTGTTTGAGGTACTGTGTGAGGTACTGTGTAAGGTACTGTGTGAGGGACTGTATGACGGACTGTATGAGGTACTGTGTGAGGTACTGTGTGAGGTACTGTGTGAGGGACTGTATGACGGACTGTATGAGGTACTGTGTGAGGTACTGTGTGAGGTACTGTGTGAGGTACTGTGTGATGTACTGTGTGGGGTACTGTGTGAGGTACTGTGTGAGGGACCGTGTGAGGTACTGTGTGAGGTACTGTATGAGGGACTGTGTGAGGTCCTGTGTGAGGTACTGTGTGCACTTCATACATGCCTCAAATCTCACTCTATTGGGTCTTTGGTTACTCCAAAAGGCAGAGAAGACATTTCACTGCATGTTTTGGAAGGAGCAGTAGTTTCCAACCAGTCATCAACATCCCAGTGCTTCAGAGAGTAAGTGAACCTCACAGAGACCTCCACAGGTGGCATCACCCCGCCTACCTCCTGTGTCACAGAAGTAGACACAAAGTGTTGAATATCACAGTGCACAAGACAGAAGAAGCAATAGATACAAAAGTGTGGAGTATTACAATACACAAGACAGAAGAAGCAATAGGTACAAAAGTGTGGAGTATCACAGTGTACGTACATTCATTTGTTAGGGAAAACTCTACGTTCAATGTTTCTTAGACAAATTTAACTCTGCACAGTGGACTACGTACACTGTACTGCACTCACCAGTTTTGACTTGAACACTTCCAATAATCCCGACAGATGGTTGTAAGGGGGTGGGGTCTGTCTCAAGTGGATCACATCAAAACTAGTCCTCACCCCACCACCTTCACAAACACCTATGTACATCTGTCGCCATGGAAACTGAATTTGAACAAATATTGGAGTGGCACTGTAAATAGAAAAAAAACACACTTAGAAGCATTATCTGTTGTGGTCACTATGTGCACCTGTTATGAAAATATCACCTTCAGACCCTCAATGATCATTTTGAAACTGAACAATCTAAACCCTTCAAGATATTCATTTGAATACACCACTGCGGACAATAGGCCTACAAGCATAATGTTAACAGGTTCTTACAGGGAATTCTCGCTAATTTACAATAATTTGTTACAAATATGGCGGATAAACTGGATATTCAATAGAACTTGTACACATATATTGTGGCAGATTTGTTTGGTGGTTTGGCAGATAAAGAGGGGTAGTGGATCAACAGGAAATCACTGTAGCTGGTTTACGGATACTTGGCCTACAGCCAAAGTTAGCTGTAGAGGTATTAGGTTTATGGGTACTACGTACGTACGTAGTCCACACACCACCACACCTGACTCACCAACCTGTATGACACACACCATCACACTGACTCATCAACCTGTACCACCACACCTGACTCACCAACCTGTACCACCACACCTGACTCACCAACCTGTACCACCACACCTGACTCACCAGCCTGTACCACACACCACCCCACCTGACTCACCAGCCTGTACCATGCACCATCACACCTGACTCACCAGCCTGTACCACACACCACCACACCTGACTCACCAACCTGTACCACACACCACCACACCTGACTCACCAGCCTGTACCACACACCACCACACCTGACTCACCAACCTGTACCACACACCACCACACCTGACTCACCAGCCTGTATTCTTGGCCGCGATGGTGATAGAGCTCATAACAAGCTTAGCTTGTGTCTCACTAATCAGAGATTCATTCTCCCTGGTTGTCGTTATGACAACAAATTCCTGAACACCAAACCTGCACAAGATGAAGCATTGCTAGACACAGAATGACACAAACGAATAAACACATGTGATCACATCCCGCAAGTTGACATACGTACATATGTAGTCAAAGAAATCTTGACATGCATGCACGTACTAAAATGATTACGTATTTTTTAATTTTCTACCATTTTACTACTCAAACCCTTTCTGTATGCCAATTCATTTGTATACACAATAACGACTTCGATAATCTGTTAAACACATTAATCTGCCACATTTTCTCTTCCCGAATTGTGGTAGATTGACAAGAATTCACTGCAGCACACAAAGTACAGGAGAATAAGTTGCAATAACAAGTCATCTGACTCACCATCTTGATATGTGGTGCGCTGAAGCTGGGAAGTCATTCCGTCGATCCAGCATGTCTCTCATGGCAGCCGTCCACTCCTCAATATCCTCCTCCGCTTTCCCGCTGGTGCCCCTCACATTCCCGCCACTACTGCTTGGTCTACGCCCACTAGGACCCACATGGTAGGTGACTGTGAATGTCTTGTTCCCATATACCAACTTTTCAGATTTTCGATGCTGTAATACATCAACACCCTGAGAAGATTGACGAGAAAATGGTATGAAAATTAACAACCAAGAGCAAAATGCACATTTTGTACATAAAGTAGTCTTGAAGATGTGGAAATCTCGGAAATACGTGTTAACATTAGTAATTAAGTGATGCTCGAATGACTCTTATCTTATCGAGCATTACTTAGTGCTATTTTCGACACTAAAATCAGTTTACTACTAATAATACTACTAATAATACTGCAACAACCATGGAAACAGTTTATAAGGAGTTACATGGATTTCATTAAGGCAATGTACCTTGTGGACAGGTATGTACATACGTACGTACGTACACGCATACACGGAACACACAGATAAACACGCAACCCTACTCGTGAATAAATATCTTCTGTTCTGTCCAGCCCCCACTGGTGGATAACATTTTCTAAACCTGAAATGAACCTGCGCCAGGAAAGAGAAGTAAACAGTGGTACGTGACTATTCACATAGGATAACACGGGGAATGTGGGCTCATAAACATTGATAATAGTGATAATATTGATATGGAGCAAACATATCATAACAGAAAGACGAGCAAGATATACAGATCCTCACCCTTCCCAAGGCGTGGCGTTTGTAAAATCGGTAATTTCAAAAACATCATTGTTTTCAGCCATTTTATCCCAGGTCAGTGAAAGGTCCCATTCCCATTACCTAATTCGAAGTTGGAATACATCACTATTATACCCCTTTCATCATCATGCGGCGGTACGTGCTGATACAGTCGCCACAGCATACGATAAGTAGTAGATAAGGTAAATGCTGTTTAGTATGGTAGCTATTTATAGTACCGAGGGTCTGTGAGTGAATTCCGGCACGTTATAAATGTCTATAATAGAACGCTGTGACAGTAATAGAAATAAAAGTTCATTCAATTCAGTGGTTCCTTAGTATAGCTACACCAGTGACACTACTGACACAGTTGCAGTACTCCAGCTGGGTGATTGGTGATTTGTACCAAAAATTGGCATACGAGACGATCGATACACTCACCCTAACCAGGAAACAGAATGACTCGTCTGTCTAGCGGAGTACTTTTCTTCCTCTTAACCCTCATTGAGACTGTTCCAGCAGAAGGTGGCGCTCAAAATTTATCCTTCATGTTAATGATCTCTCAAGGCGGTGGTGCTGGGGATTGGTCCCACTTCATACCTGCTATTGATTTGGCGTTGGATAAGATCAACGCGGATGACACCATACTACCTCTGTATACCGTCCAACACCATTCGGAAGTTCCCGATTCCATGGTAAGCAGTCGTGTCGAAGTCTCAGCTGGTATGTCATGACCAGATGTATGGGTGCCATATAAACTGGTCTGAGACTCTATTAATGATTACTACAAGAGCTAAAAAATTATTAGGTTGAGCCTCTTACATCGTCTTAATTATGAAAACAGCATAGTTTCTAGGGAACTGTGTGATTTTGTTTGATTTTTTTCTATCAAATTGTGTCACAATATCATTTGCACCTCTTAACATGAAATAATGTGCCTACTGGTTGAAATGCAACTGGAAAAACCCCACTGTTTATAGACAGTCAATTTGATTTGTAAGATGTAGATAGGATCATGCATACCTTGCTTGCGCTACCAGATTAGACAAGGTTATTTCTTTGAAATTATTGTCAATGACTCTTTAATTGTTTCAATCCTCAGTGTAACCCAAATATTGCAGCGAATAAATTCATAGAGAATTTCATCGCTTGTGGTAATAATGGCAATGATGTCCTCATCATTGGTGATATCTGTTCTGTGGCCACTCAAGAAGTTGCTTCACTGTCTTCCTTCTGGAACATTCTACATGTATGTACGTGGGTTGAACATGGTGAAATCATTGTATTATATACATTGTTAATGAGTTTTGTCAAAGGAATCACCTATTCTGGCCAGTATACTTCAAAAAATGTTATGTGCTGTATGAGTTGGTCCTATGTTCTATGCTTGCTCTAAGTCATGCAATGTAATCATTATGATTCACGTCTTTCATACATAATACAGTCTTTGTAGTAATTAAACTTAGCAAAAGCTAGCATATGTACGTATGTGTTTACAGTATACTTCTTTATTGTGACCCTGCCACATTCCTGCTGCATACATGTTTTGTTACAGTACGATTTTCCTGTTATAATATTGAATTTTAGGGGGTTCTATAGATTAAAACTATAGGGTTCATGGACTTCCTACTGTAGTAACTGTGTACAGGAATTTCCAGGAATTAGTCATCAGCAACAACAAAACACCTCCATAGTTTTTCATGATAATATTAACCAATATGAATGTCCACATATAATATTATTTATCAGTGAGTCTGTGAATGTAATGTAATTTTAAGTTTATATTCAATTATTATATTTAACCACTTTCCGGAATTGCAGTTGTTTTCCCATGTTCTTGTGTCGAAACCATGAACATAACCTATTTCTGCCAAATTAACATCATGAATGGATCTAATTAATGCTACAAACACCTCAGACTTAGGAGGCAACAGCATTTTCACAAGGGAATTGACCTAATTCCAGCTGCTTTCAATTCATTAACATATTGACAATGGCCTGTATATACCCTGATATAATATTACTGAGTATACTTTTACTCCTTGTTTCAAAGGAGGAACCAAAATACTCTACTTCAACAGGGTCCCAATTTTGTGACCTTAATCCACTTTATTTGTGATGTTTAGAGTAAATTTTGAAACAGCTGGCGCTGTCATAAATTCATAATGAAACAGCTCTAATCCAAGGTTGTTGATTAATAATTGCTGTAAAAGTTATAAAAATAACCTGTTTACTAATTTATGTAATTGTATAATATATCATGACTTAATAATTAATATTAAATGTTATTGTATAGATCTCTCCTTATTCTGCCTCGCCTCTTTTGTCAAGTCCAACTTACAAAACATTTGTGAGGCTTGTTCCACCGGAGAATGAAATTGCACCTGGGATAGTGGCTCTCATGGGTGCACTCGGCTGGAAGCACTTGGCTATCATATCTGAGGAACACGAGTTGTTTACTCTGGTTGGTACTATTCAAGCATTCAATTCAACAGATAGTACATTAATTTAGTGTCTAAGAAGTTTTACATATACTGTATATTACATCTATTTATACATTCTGCCTTTTCCTATAATATATGAATACTATTCAATTTGAAAGTTGAAGTTGTTTTGCTGTATCAACTAATAATTATAAGATATCTGGTCCATTGAGCAGTTCAACAGATGAAATGAATGTTATCCCATCTTTTTGCCCAATAGACACGGGAATCAATATTGAAGAGTATTAAAGTCAATAGTAGTTTGTCAGTAATTCATAGTGTGAGCTACCCACGCAACAGAAGTCCAGAACAGGCCGTTGATAGTCTATTAGTGAGTCATCTCCAGCAATAATGTGCTAAAATTAAAAATTTATAATGACTGCATTTCAAGCGTGACATTGTATGCTGATTGATATAATACAGTAATATCATATAAACTAAATATTTATGATGTTGATGTTGATATGAAGTACACATGCAGGAATATCCATTGTCCATGTAGGAATCCAGTGGTCGTGTAGTATTCCTAAACAGTTATTCTGGTCCAGGAAAAGAAGTTCTCTGTCAAGTTAGCATATTGAGTTCAGCTTGTACTGATTATACAAGTTTTTAATGTTTATAGATTATTTTTTTAAAAGCTATATATTTTTACACATGTCAATGAAGTTTGGTTCTGATATATTTATATCAAATTCTATTGAAGGTGTACCGCAAAGCAAAGTCAAGGATACATGAATATGCCTGGATCATATTTGGATGGTATCCTCAGGAAGTGTGGAAGGAGTCTTTCGTTAAGGGAAGAATGTACAAAGCCTATAATGACTGCTCCTCAGAAGAGTTGAAGGAAATGTTCAATAGAGCCATTATCATAGCAAGATATCCTCATTTTAACAAACATGATGATACAGTTCTGGTTGGGAATATTGTGAGTGATAAAGGCAATTTAGAGTAGCACACTAGTAATTTGCAGTATAATGGTTTACATGTATGTCATTCTCAATTTAATTTACTTACGTTTTATCTTCAGACTAAGCAACAATATGTACAGGAATACATTAAAAAGTACAAGACTATATTTGGTAATGACTCTGCAGCGAATAAATTTTCCAGTGGCTTGGGAGTTGTCAACAGCTTAATAATTGATTCCGCTCATGGCTATGATGCCATGTGGTTGGCAGCAAGAGCTTTGAACGCAACAGACAATATAGCTCAATTGAAACATCTCAGCAGAGAACAGTCACGTAACCTTACATTCAGTATGTACAATCATTGTATAAATGACACGTTCCAAGGAGCCTCAGTGAGTTGGAGTTTTATAATAGGCCAAAGTATTTATGCATGAATAAGCCGAGGTGAAAAGCCCACGTGGGATCAATGTATTATATAGGTTATATACCAGCACTCTATTTATGTAGTGTCACATGTAATGTGAGGGGGTGTATATACATTGGTGGGGATTTTTGTATGGGTGGCTGGACAATGTCTGAATTTACAGTGCTCATATGCGTATATGTGTTTCAGACTGTGTACATGAATATATACCCACACATAACTGTGGAAGCCAATTTGTTGTGACTGGTCACATACTTTCGAGTGTGTGTGCATATTTTATATATAGATAGACAGATATTATGTATGTATGCATGCCTTCTGCATGTGCTATGTACATTATACTTTTAGACAAAGACACAACGTTACACAAAATTGTCTTAGAGGATGTATCCACATTCAATTCGGTCTTTGTACGTTTATGAACACATATTATTTTTGCAAGTATACACACTGCAAACTTATGATCCTGCTGCATACATACATCCCTGTTTGGTGCTATACAGGGTTACGTGAAGTTTCTTCAAAATGGGGACCGTGTAACCCAACTATCTTTTTATCAGTATATTCCATCCTCTGATCAAAAAGGTAGACTTTCAATCTTGCACAACCCAGCTGCATACTTATATGTATTACTATAACTACTTAATCTACTGCAGATGAATCAAGTCCTCTTGTTCGACAATTTATTGGATCCTACCAAGAGGAAAAATTGACTATTAAGTCATTCAATGAATTATATCCAGGTGTGCATGGATGGAAAACTAATGAAATCAATGTATTATATCAAGTGTTCCATTACCCTTTCAATGTACCTTGCAGATTACAAGCCCGTGACCCACACCAGAGATACAGTGCACATTGCCCTCTTTGCATGCTACAGTGCATTGGCATTCATCGGAATCATCTTTGCAGTTGTATGCATGGTATTCATTATTGTGTTCAGGGAAAAGATGTAAGAGAGCTCAGAATATTGGCTTCTAGTACTGTGTACCCATCCCTATGTATTTTGTGTAGAGTAAGTCGACTAGCACTAGCTTGGTGCTTTGGCCAGCGTACAGCTTACATATTAGGTTATGATCAGATTAGTATTCATATTTTGAAATGGGTAAGATATTATGGATTTACATGTTTGGCAGGTCACAGGATTTCCATTCTGAAACAATTCCTTTTAATTTCATCCAACAGAAAATCGAAAGATTTTAAGAAAGATCTAAATTAATTTGGTTCTGCATTAACTCATTTGTCTATACTTTGTAGGATTGTCAAGTTGTCCAGCCCACCACTGTCAGCAGTCAGCATTGTGGGAATAATGCTCTTGTTCTTGCTAGTGGTATTGATGGGCATTGACGAAGTTGTCACAATTCTTGAAGTCCAAAGTGCCTTTTGTGTTGTTAATTTATGGATTGGTGTGATAGCATTCACACTTGTGTATGGTGCAGTGCTGTCCAAGGCATTCAGAGTCTACTACATCTTCAAAAACATTAAAGTTTCAAAGCAGAAGCAAACTAAGGTAAGTTATTGAGATAAATAAATTAATTATGCAATAATTATTATTAAGTATTAAATGTATATTATATCACGATTTATCTCATCCATAATTTCATTTTAATCATCTTAGACTGTACAAGATTGGCACATGTTCCTACTGATTGGAGTCCTCATAGCTGTTGACACTCTCTTTTTAACTGTAGTCACAGCAGTGGACCAGTCCAGACTGAGAGCCGAAGTGAAGGAAACAATACCACCAGTACATATGCTGTACAGATATTGCTTCATATAATATGTGTACATGCTTGTACAGTTACTATAACTACATTACAATATAGTACAATGTCATGTACAATCCACTAAATGTTGACGTGTAAATATTTGTACTCAAAGTTAATACATAGGAAACAATGTCACATGCAGGGGCCAGTGTCCCACTTTACTGACAGCACATGCATGTACACCCTGTCAATACCTTGTGCTGTACTTTGCATACTGTTTACACACCTTGTGGGTGACTCTATGGAGCTTAGAAAATTCTATGTCAATCTGCTAGTTTATATGCTAACCATTATCTATGTATGAGTGGCAACTTTCTACATGTACGTATCGTAATCAATGGTATTTCCTGTGTATATATGCACTATCAATAATTTTTTTAATTATCCATGCAGGATGGGGGTTTGCCTAGGGTCCATTCTCAGTGTGTGTCCTCGGCAAGTGGTATATGGCTGTCAGTCCTGGGAGTATACAAGATTTCAGAAGTGGTGCTTAGCGTGATCTTCTCTTATGAAGTACGCAAGATCCAAGTTAAAGGACTCATTGACTCAAGAATGATTACATTCTCAGTCTACATTGTTGTGATAACTGCTATCATCGTACCCGTGGTGGTGTTACTGTCCAGTCAACCCAATGTTAGATATGGAATACTTGGTGCTGTCTGCTTGGTTGCTTCAACTCTCCTGCTTTGTCTCAACTTCATCCCAAAGGTCAGTATTGAGAATGACTGTACTAATAGCAGGGACAATGTGATACAGCATACATGAGGTGCTATATGTATGTGTGTGTTTATTTTTATGTGTGAATGTGTAAACAAGAATCCTTAAACCCTAGTACCGAGTTGGCTATCTGTGTTAATCAAGTACCTGAATAAATTACCAGTTGCATATTGTACATGTAATTACCTATTCTCCTATGTGTACTAGTTTTGTATTTATTATATTATTACAATTGTATTATATGTGTATGCACTGTATTTATATCCTGCATGATGTAGACAATTTATACAGAGTATGTATACATAGTTCAATATAAAATATCATAGGTAATTGGAATAAAAGTGTTTACTAATTTTCTTCCTGGTTCTTAATCACTTAATCCTTGTCATGCCACAATCCTAAACGATGGAGCCTATATTAACCTGTAAATCTGACCTGTGCTGTACCACATGTATCAGCACATGTTTCTCCGCGATCCCCTGTAATGCACCAGGATACCAATATGTATGATGATGTACCTGTGCTACGGCTATGGGATGTAAATGTTGTTCATAATGTATGCAACACAGGATTCATGATCAGTCTGTCAATGTGTGCATATTGTGTGTACAAGTACTATGTAATTGTTGTGGTTTTCATAAATTAAATGTTCAGTAAGTGCCATGTGTTGTGTGTCTATCTTTAGATGTACGGTCTCTACAAGAATCCCAGTGGAGAGATCAACATGAACCTCAATACTGTGACCCAGTCCATGACAAAGGATGCAATGAAAGGACACAAACCTGTTGACATCAACCACAAAATGCCACCCACAAGAACGGTCAAAAATACATCCGAGTCTGTGAGTTGTAAGCATGTGCTCTCATATGTAGGTACATACACACTAGCTATAAGCATTAGAAGTCTTAGTGCACTACAAGTGCATAGAGGCTTCCATGGCACCTTTTTACATTACATTGAGGATACTATACTTGAATAACTAAAACTCCAATATAAGGTCCAGTTTAGGTCCCCAATCCTAGTGTGCATAGAGACTCATGGATCAACTACTGCCCTGCCCCATGGTTCTGATATAACACCTAGCTTATATTTATTTCCATGGTTATCTTACAGATGGATAACCCAAGTGAGTCCTGAACAGTTGAAGATGCAGTCGAATCAAATGTAAAATTTGGATGCAATAATTATTGTAATGAATTTATTTTGCATCTTGCGTGAACCTATTTACTTTAGCTTAACTTGTAGGAAATAGTTTTGCTGTACATAATTAATAAGCTGCCTCATCAAAGGAGTATCAGTTATCAGTTGCGAATTGTATAACATCCATAGTATTCAATTATAGTCTCTAGCGCCAATATTATACTGGTCACGATAGATTGGAAACATTCCTTTCATCCACTGCCAGATTATATTAAATAGGGATACTGTTGGTTGAGCTGGTTTGACAAAACTATGCATGTGTACTATATACCTGTCATTTTATTTCATTCAACCACAGAGGGTAAACACGTTTGGATTTCCCACTCATTCCTTATTACAGCTACCATCATTTCAATAAGATATTTTATGTGTCGCACTTATTATAATTGGAATAGCCTTCAAATTGTGGTAGTTATGTAGTTGAATCATGTCTAAATGGCTGGATTGTATGACTATACAATATATGCTTAGTTATTATGTGCAAATGTGTTGAATGTCATCTTTACTTTTGGAAGAGTAGAAGATCTGTTTAGAAGTGCTAAATATAGCTTATACAGATCTGTCCTCCCTTGGAGGGTGCAGAATGTAGTAGCGAATCACTCAAATGTGATTAGTTTTTAGTTTTGAAAATTCAAAAATGACACGTGACTAACACGCCATTGATGATGTATCAGCATACAAATGGCTGTAAATTTTGAATATTGTTGGGTGATCCTGGTAATAATATAATCATAATTATAATTATGGTTGCCAGCCCTTAGGACACAGGCATTCAATGCTAGGGCTGGCTCATTCCAGAATAATAATCACTGGGGCGTTTCTCTATAAATTTTCTCAGTATGTTGCTACTTTTAGTCTTCAAATCTACCGCTCAGTTGTTTCGAGTTCATTGTTTCTGAGGTTGGTTGTAGCACAGTGTGTGTGGGAGGGAGACCATAATCAATTATCTGTTGTAGTGTCTGCATGTGCTACAACGGGAGGAAACAAGAAATGTGTGCTCAGACGCATGGAGGTGAGGAGAAATATGACATTGGTCATGGGAAACTGCACGGCAAGCAGGTGTTGCATGAAAAATTTACAAGTTGTAACACTCGGTGAATTATTGATGAGGTGATACAAGATTCCTGTGTATAGGATAAAGGAGGAAAAGGTGGGTTGAAATCGGGTTAATTGATATAGGTTGTATTATGGCATAATGCCAGGACATTAATTCCTCGATAGGACAATTGTATGAGATGCATTAACAGCATCATCTAAGATGGATCTCCACTGTAGCTCAGAGTAGTTTCCTACTATGTGCACTAGTTCTTTCCTGTTCTGTGAGGAGTGATGGCCAAGAGCTCCAATTTCAATAGCTACATATTTGGCAGGTATCCCATTTCTTTCTAAGTCACCAATCGGATATAGTTGGGAAGTGCTGGAGATTGGTCCCACTTCATACCTGCTATTGATAAAATCAACGAGGATGACACCATACTACCTCAGTAAAACATGCAACACAGAAGTGTCTTAGATGCCCAGGTTAGTCATGATATTGATGGTAGTGGTAACAGACAGGGTGATTTGAGTCCCATGTACAGTATGGCCTTGAATGAGAGGTAAAGTTTAGGGTCCAAGAAATATTTTATCAAGGAAAATTTGTACCCGCCTAAAATGGTTCCCCCGGTGTTCAGTGAAGCTGTTGAGCATTCAAGCCCGATTTCAAATTCTCAGTGTTTCAAAATCAGTGGTTACTTCTCCGTAATATAAAGTATAATAAAGTAAACCCACCATGGCAGTTACACATATGAATTAATATTACATATATATAGAGAAATATACCGGTATTACTTTAAACTTTTCTTCATTAAAATTAATAATAATATTGATATGGTAGACAGGTGGCAGTGTATGATATAATATAGACAGTACTTCATATTTTGCGTGGGAGCTGGTGTGCTGTTGTTCATAATATGTGCATACAGACATAATAGAATAGGAAACAAGTGATTTGAGTGAAGAATTTGTGGGGTTGTGGTCCATTGAACGTGAATTGAATGGGCATACCTTTTAGGTTTTAAATTATAGAAGAACCTTGGCTGAAATCATAACATTCAGCAAAGCTGTTGCACTCAAATTCAAAACCCTTTTCATAATAATATTATAATAATATTAATAATAATTATAATATATAATAATATAAATCCACCGTTGCAGTTATGTGTATGAGTGCATATTATATTACATGATAATAATATTATTTTTATTATTATTATTATTTCACACTACTTTTCATTATTGGATTTTTGACACTGTCATTATCACATTTCTTCTGGATTTGTCTTAGTCTTCAAATCTATATATAATGATATATACTATATAAATAAATATAATTAAATAACACCAATTAAAATTACAATTAGTATTCGTTCATTATACCCTTCCATTACAATTCATTATAATTCTATATATACTTAGTATTAATAATAGTTAATATGTGCAAAGGTGTTGAATGGAATCTTCAATTTTGGAAGGGCAGAAGATCTGTTTAGGAGTGCTAAACTTAATATAGCTTATACACTATAAAGAACGTGCACTGGAGGAAATATTCCACCATTATTGGTGGATTTGATGAATGTGTCATCACCTGCTCAAATAATGTCATGGTTGTTATTAGTGACGAGACAAAATGAATGCAACAAAGTGTAGCGTGGCAAGAATGTGCATACTTTGTGTGTGGGAGGTGGTGGTGTGTGGCTGGTCTACAAATGTGGATGTACGAATACAAACAAACATACACCGATGAGACCATAGACGATCAATGACGAGACTACCTGTAGTACGGAAACAATAATTAACCTCGCTAGCGCTAACGCTCGGTAATAAGTTTAATGCTGTTTAGTATGGTAGCTATTCATAGTATTCCGAGTGTCTGTGAGTGAATTTCGGCACGTTATAAATGTCTGTAATACAATAGAACACACTGTAATAGAAATAAACGTTCATTCGATTCAGCGGTTCAGTATAGTCATTACGCCATTGAGCTGGGTGATTGGTGATTGGTGACAAACATTGGCGTACTACGAGACGAAACAGAATGACTCGTATATGTAGCGAAGTACTTCTCTTCCTCTTAATAACCCTCATTGAGACTGTTCCAGCAGAAGGTGGCGCTCAGAATTTATCCTTCATGTTAATGATCTCTCAAGGCGGTGGTTCTGGAGACTGGTCCCACTTCATACCTGCTATTGACTTGGCGTTGGATAAGATCAACGCGGATGGCACCATATTACCTCAGTATACCGTCCAACACCATTCGAAAGTTCCCGATTCCATGGTAAGCAGTGGTGTCGAAGTCTGGTATGTCATGATCAGATGTTGTAGAGGTGCCATATAATGATTACTACAAGAGCTAAATTAATTATTATTAGGTTGAGCCTCATACATTGGCTCAATTATGAAAACAGCATAGTTTCTAGTAAACTGTGATTTATTTTTAATAAATCAAATTGAGTTACAATGTCATTTTGTACCTCTTAACATGAAGCTGGTTGAAAAATACTGGAAAAACCCTAATGTTTATAGACAGTCAATTGGATTTGTAGATTTGAAGATGTAGATAGGATCATGCATACTTTGCTTGCATTACCAGATTAGACAAGGTTAATTATTTCATCGAAATTATTGATTTTTTAATTGTTTTAATCCTCAGTGTAACCCAACTATTGCAGCAAATAAGTTCATAGAGAATTTCATCGCTTGTGGTAATAATGGCAACGATGTCCTCATCATTGGTGATATCTGTTCCGTGGCCACTCAAGAAGTTGCTTCACTTTCTTCCTTCTGGAACATCCTGCATGTATGTACGTGGGTTGAACATGGTGAAATCATTCTAATATACACTGTCAGTGAGTTTGTTGTTATCAGGGTGACCTATTCTGGCCAGTATACTTCCGAAAGTTATAAGTGTTGTATTAGTTGGTCCTATCATGGTCCTATGTTCTATGCTGTCTCTGAGTCATGAACACAATCATGTTGAATATTATCATCAATCAATATGATTCACATGTCTTTCACACATATTACAGTTTGTGTAGAAATTATGTTCGAACTTAGCAATAGCTAGGCAAATGTGTGTATGTGTTTACAGTACTTCCTTATACCCTGCCACATTCCTACTGCATACATATTTTGTACAATTTTCCTGTTAATATAATGAATTATTGAATTTTATGGGATTCTATATTTTAAAACTAGGGTTCATGCACTTCCTACTGTAATTAACTGTTTGCAGGAAATACAGGAATTAGTCATTGGCAACAACAAAACACCTCCATAATTTTTTTTATGATAATATTAACCAATATGATTGTCCACATATACATTTATCAGTGAGTCTGTGAATGTAATGTATATAGTTACATAAAACTATTTATATTATATATTTTTGATTATTTTTTAACCACTTTTGTGAATTGCAGCTGTTCTCCCATGTTCTTGAGTCAAAACTATGAACATAACCTGTTCATGCCAAAATTAATATCAGGAATGAATGTAATTAAAGCTTCAAAACACCTCAGACTCAAGGAGGCAACAACATTTTCACGTGGGAATTAATCCAATTCCAGCTCCTTTCAATTCATGAACATATCACCAAGTGTTAATAACCTGTGTATACCCTGATATAATATTACTGATTATATTTGATTGCTTGCTTCAAAGGAGGAACCAAAAGTCACAAGTTTGGTGACTCTACTTCAACAGGGTCCCAAGTTTGTGACCTTTAATCCACTTCATTTGTGTTGTTTACGGTTCAATTTTGAACAGCTAGCGCTGTCATAAATTCATAATGAAACAGCTCAAATCCAAGATTGCTGAATAATAATTGCTGTAAAAGTTATAAAAATAACCTGTTTACTATATGTAATTATATATATCATGACTTGTTAATTAATACTAATTTTTATTGTATAGATCTCTCCTTATTCTTCCTCACCTCTTCTGTCGAATCCAACTTACAAAACATTTGTGAGGCTTGTTTCACCGGAGAACACGATTGCACCTGGGATAGTGGCTCTCATGGGTGCACTCGACTGGAAGCACTTGGCTATCATATCTGAGGAACACGAGTTGTTTACTCTGGTTGGTACTATTCAAGCATTCATTCAATATCTAGTACATTACTTCAGTGTCTATAAGTAGTTTTACATCTGTTTATGCATTTTGGGCTTTTCCTATAGTATATAAATGTACTTTATATATTATAGTTGTAGAGTTGAAGTTGTTTTGCTGTATCAACTAATTACATGTCTGGTCCATTGAACAGTTCAACTGATGAAATGAATGTTATCGCATCCTCTTGCTCAAATAGACACGTGAAGCAATATTGAAGAGTATTAAAGAGAATAGTAGTTTGTCAGTAGTTCAAAGTGTGAGCTACCCACGCAACAGCAGCCCAGAACAGGCCGTTGATAGTCTATTAGTGAGTCATCTCCGGCAGTAATGTGCTAAAAGTAATAATTTAATATATATACTGCATTGTAAGCTTGACATTTTATACTGATTGATATGTACACTGGAATATCCATTGTCCATGTAGAAATCCAGTGGTCGTGTAGTTTTCCTAAACAGTTATTCTGGTCCAGCAAAAGAAGTTCTCTGTCAAGTTAGCATATTGAGTTCAGCTTGTACTGATTATACAGGTTTTAGTGTTTAGAGATCATTTTTCAATGTATAATATTATATATTTTCACATGTCAATGAAGTTTGGTTCTGATATAATATTTATGTCAAATTCTGTCAAAGGTGTACCGCAAAGCAAAGTCAAGGATACATGAATATGCCTGGTTAATATATGGATGGTATCCTCAGGAAGTGTGGAAGGAGCCTTTTGTTAAGGGAAGAATGTACAAAGCCTATAATGACTGCTCCTCAGAAGAGTTGAAGGAAATGTTCAATAGAGCCATTATTGTAGCAAGATATTTTCATTTTAACAAACATGATGATACAGTTGTGGTTGGGAATATTGTGAGTGATAAAGGCAATTTAGAGTAGCACACTAGTAATTTGCAGAATAATGGTTTACATGCAATATCATTCCTCTTTGCATAATTATGTTTTTTCATTAGACTAAGCAACAATATGTACAGGAATACATCGAAAAGTACAAGACTATATTTGGTAATGACTCTACAGCAAGTAAATTTTCCAGTGGCTTGGGAGAAGTCAACAGCTTAATAGTTGATTCTGCTCATGGCTATGATGCTATGTGGTTGGCAGCAAGAGCTTTGAACGCAACAAGCAATATAGCTCAATTGAGAGATCTCAGCAGAGAACAGTCACGTAACCTTACATTCAGTATGTACAATTATTGCATAAATGACACGTTCCAAGGAGCCTCAGTGAGTTGGAGTTTTATAATAGGCCAAAGTATTTATGCATGAATAAGCCCAGGTGAAAAGCCTGCATGGGATCAATGTATTATATAGGAGTGTTATATACCAGCACTCCATTTATGTAGGGTCAGATATAATGTGAGTGAGTGTACATAACATGTTGGTGGGGATTTTTGTATGGGTGGCAGGACAATGTCTGAATTTACAGTGCTCATATGCATATAATATGTGTTTCTGTGTGTGTCAATATATACACATGCATAACCGTGGAAGCCATTTTGTTGTGATTGGTCACTTACTTTTGAGAGTGTGTGTATATATTCTATATAGATAGATAGATATTATGTATGTATGCATGACTTCTGCATGTGCTATGTACAACACAAAATTGTCTTAGAGAGTTTATAGTAACTGCATGTCGTGTATCTACATTCAATTCGGTCTTTGTACATGAACACATTATTTTTCCAAGTGTACACCCTGCAAACTTATGATCCTGCTGCATACAGACATCCCATCAATGTACACCCATGTATAAGACATTAATTTTATCCAGAACAGGATAACACCTAATTATGCATGAGACTATTTCTGTGTCATAATATATTGTGAGATTTATAATGTTAAATTTAATTTACGTCTGTTTCAAATTGGTGCAATACAGGGTTATGTGAAGTTCCTTAAAAATGGGGATCGTGCAACCACACTATCTTTTTATCAGTATGTTCCATCTTCTGATCAAAAAGGTAGACTTTCAATCTGACACAAATGCAACCCAGCTACATAATTATATGTATTGCTAATTACTTAATCTACTGCAGATGAATCAAGTCTTCTCATTCGACAATTTATTGGATCCTACCAAGAGGAAAAATTGACTATTAAGTCATTCAATGAATTATTTCCAGGTGTGCATGGATGGAAAAGTAATGGATATACCGTATAGCAGGAAATTTTCAGGGGACAAAATTTTTGTGGATTTCGCGGTTGGCCTAACATCCTCGAAAATTTTATCCGTGAATTAGGCATTCTTGCTGTTCTGTTGCATGACTGATCAGCATCTGCGAAAATTTTATCTGCGAATTTCCATTTTTGGAGCCATCTGCAAACATTTTGTCACGCGAAAATTTCCTGCTATACGGTATTATATCAAGTGTTCCATTACCCTTTCAATGTACCTATATGTGCAGATTACAAGCCCGTGACCCACACCAGAGATACAGTGCACATTGCCCTCTTTGCATGCTACAGTGTGTTGGCAATTCTTGGAATCATCTTTGCAGTTGTATGCATGGTATTCATTATTGTGTTCAGGGAAAAGATGTAAGTGAGCTCAGAATATTTGCTTCTAGTACTGTGTACCCACCCTATGTACTTTGTGTAGAGTAAGTCAACTACAGAACTAGCTTGGTGCTTTGGCCTGAGTACATCTTACATGTTTATTATTATATATAATAGGTTATGATCAGTTTATGTTGAAAGGGATAAGATATATTATGGATTTACATGTTTGGCAGGTCACAGGTTTTCCATATTGAAACTTACAATTCTTTATTATTCATGGAAATCACAGAAAATCAAAAGATTATACACATAAAGAAAGCTCTAATTTGGTTCTGCTTTAACTTAATTGACCATACTTTTTAGGATTGTCAAGTTGTCCAGCCCACCACTGTCAGCAGTCAGCATTGTGGGAATCATGCTCTTGTTCTTGCTAGTGGTATTAATGGGCATTGACGAAGTTGTCACAATTCTTGAAGTCCAAAGTGCCTTTTGTGTTGTTAATTTATGGATTGGTGTGATGGCATTCACACTTGTGTATGGTGCCGTGCTGTCCAAGGCATTTAGAGTCTACTACATCTTCAAAAACATTAAAGTTTCAAAGCAGAAGCAAACTAAGGTGAGGTATCGAGATAAATAAATTGATTATGCAATAATTATCATTATGTAGCAAATATACATCACGATTTATCTCATCCATAATTTCATTTTAATCACCTTAGACTGTACAAGATTGGCACATGTTCCTACTGATTGGAGTCCTCATAGCTGTTGACACACTCTTCCTAACGGTGGTCACAGCAGTGGACCAGTCCAGACTGAGAGCTGAAGTGAGGGAAACAATACCACTGGTACGTATGCTGTACAGAATGCATGTATATTGCTTATTACATAATATGTGTACAGGCTTTTTTGTAAAGTTAGCACAACCACATTAACAATAATAATACGTATATAACCAAATGAATGTTGTCGTGTAACTATTTGTACTCGAAGTTACTACGTACATAGACAACAAGCACCATATTATTGTTATGACAGTTCTTGTAACTTCGATTATATTCTGAATCAATTATTTGTTATCTTGTATGCAAATTTATGCATTTAGCATAATATAAATTTTGTAAAATTAAAGGTTGTAGCCAGCATTATGCATTCCTGAATATTGTTTCTGGCCCTAACATAATATAATGTACACAGACGTACTGTATTAATGTTAGGATGATAATGGGTCTTACTTTACTGATATTATAGCCACATGCATGTGCACCCTGTTAATACCTTGTGCTGTATTATGCATACTGTTTACATCATCTATGTATTATGAGGGGCAACTTTCTACATGTACATATGATATTATCATAATAATCAATGGCATTTCCTGTGTGTATACCTTAATTATATCATTACACTGTATACTCAGTGTTGCACTATCTAATTATTTTAATAAAAAAATAGTTTAATTACATAATATTATCTATACAGGATGGGAGTCTGCCTAGTGTCTATTCTCAGTGTGTATCCTCGGCAAGTGGTATATGGCTGTCAGTCCTTGGAGTATACAAGATTTCAGAAGTGGTGCTTAGCGTAATCTTCTCTTATGAAGTGCGCAAGATCCAAGTTAAAGGACTCATTGACTCAAGAATGATTACATTCTCAGTCTACATTGTTGTGATAACTGCTATCATCGTACCTGTGGTGGTGTTACTGTCCAGTCTACCCAATGTTAGATATGGAATACTTGGTGCTGTCTGCTTGGTTGCTTCAACTCTCCTGCTTTGTCTCAACTTCATCCCAAAGGTCAGTATTGAGAGTGACTGTACTAACAGCAGGGACCATGTACTACTAGCATACATGAGGTGCTATATGTATGTACAGACTAAGTGTGTGTCTATTTTTGTGTGTCAAATTGAATGTGTTAACAAGTATGAATTGTTCTTAAACCCTTGTACTGAGCTGGCCATCTGTGTTAATCAAGCACCTGAATATATTACCAGTTTCATAATGTACATGTAATTACTTATTCTACTATGTGTATTAGTTTTGTATTGTACATCTTATAATATTATGTATGTTTACATTGTATTCTACATCCTGCATGCATGGTTAAGACAATTTATACAGAGTATGTATGTGTAGTCCAAAATAAAATATCATAGGTAATTTTACTAATTCCTTCCTGGTTCTTAATCACTTGTGGGGATATCGAGTACACAGTATAGAGCACGTTACACTGAGTCAATGAAATAGAGCAATGAATCACTTGGAGAATACAACTGCCACTTGACTAGAGTTAGACTATAGATTTAATAGTAACATGACATAATCTATTACTCTAGCACACATAAATAGTGTGGCTATTGTATAGCATGAAATGGTCATGCCACAATTTTAAACGATGGAGCCTGTTTTGACCTGTAAATCTGACCTGTGCTGCCACATGTATCAGCACACGTTTCTCTGTGATCCCCCTATAATGCACCAGGATACCAATATGTATGATGATGTACCTATGCTACATGTATTGGATGTAAATGTTATGTATTTTATGTATACAACACAGGATTCAGTCTGTCAATGTTACATGTGTAAGTGATTATATTGTGTCTACATGCATAATGTATTTTGTGCGTTATTCATAATGTTCAGTAATTGATACATGTTGTGTGTCTATAATTATAATATCTTCAGATGTATGGTCTCTACAAGAATCCCAGTGGAGAGATCAACATGAACCTCAATACTGTGACCCAGTCAATGACAAAGGATGCAACGAAAGGACACAAACCTGTTGACATCAACCACAAAATGCCACCCGCAAGAACGGTCAACAATACCTCCGAGTCTGTGAGTTCTGCACTCATATGTAGGTACATACACACTAGCTATAAGCATTAGAAGTCTTAGTGCATTAAAAGTGGATAGAGGTTTCCATGGCACCTATTTACATTACATTGAGGATACTAATTAAATAACTAAAACTCTAAATAAACTCCAGTTTAGGGCCCAAAATTAATAATAGTGTGTTTGGAGACCCATGGATCAACTACTACCCTGCCCCATGGTTCTGATACAACACTTAGCAAATATTTTTCCATGGTTATCTTACAGATGGATAACAAAAATGAGTCCTGAACAGTTGAAGATGCAGTTGAATCGGATGTAAAATTTGTTTGCCTACTTTTTACATGCATCATTAGGCTTGTATGCATTGCAATAATCATTGTAATGAATTTATTTTGCATCTTGTGTGAACCTATTTACTTCAGCTAGACTTGTAGGATATACATATGATAAATAAGAGTTTTTGCTGTACATAATTAATAAGCTGCCTCATCAAAGGAGTGTCAATTGCGAATTGTACTAATCCTTTCATCCACTGCCAGATTATATTAATTAGGGATACTGTTGTTTGAGCTGGTTTAACGAAACTATGCACGTGCACTACCTGCCATTTCACTTCATTTAGTCACAGAGGGTAAGCATGTTTTAGATCTTCCGCTCATTCCTTACTACAGCTACCATCATTTCAATAAGGTATTTTATGTGTTGTACCTATTATAGCTAATTCAAATAGCCTTAAAACTGTGGTAGTTATGTAGTTAAATCTTGTCTAAATGGCTGGATTGGTAATTGTATGACCATACAAATGATCTATCCTCCCTTGGAGGGTGCAGAATGTAGTAGTGAATCTCTAAAATGTGATTAGTTTTAGTTCAAGAACGACACGCATCTAACACGCCATTGATGACGTAACAACAGGCATTAAAATGGCTGTGAATTGTGAATATTATTGTTGGATGATCCTGGTAATAATCATAATTATAACTAGACGTGAACACAGCTCAGACCTCGTTACCATACATACTCCATACTACGCGAAAGTATAGAGTATCTATGTCACTACGTGCACATCAAACATAGCCATCACATCATCATAGCTAATAATAGCTACTACTGACAACATGGATGCCAACATGGCCGACTTAATTCAGTAGCACACTGGTTCCAGGAACGCTAATATTAGAATCCTACCTCTCCTTTGTGGAAATTTGCGAATAGCTTGCCTAAAATTCAAGATATTCCTGCTTTAAGCCTTGTAGACCGACAAGGCTGCCGAGATTTGAAAGCTCTTTCAGCAATTTTTCGTACTGTCTGTGCTCCGACCGAAATAATTTAGGGCTTATCTTATAGCGCACACTCGACTATGTCGTTATTGGTTAACTTATAGATGTGTTCTGCAGTCTTGAAATAGCGCCAAATATTGCGTTCAAATATTTGCACATTGACCACAGTACCCAAAATAACACTACGAAAGGCGTGGGCGGCCTCGACAGGACTCCCATACGGGACGGAAACAGTTATTAACCTCGCTAAACCGCTGGGTAATTGTGATCGCCAGCCCTTATCTCAATTACAGCCCATAGGACGCGGCATTCAATGGAGGGACTGGCTCATTCCATGCAGAATATCATTAACACAGGGACCGTTCCTATATAAATTTCCTCAGCACGTCGCGACTTTTAGTCTTTAAATTCTGCCGCTCAATAATTGTATCGAGTTCATTGTCTCTGAAGTCGGTTGTAGCACAGATACTACAATACCGTAACCAGCCTCCATAGGTGTCCGTGATACGGAATGTCGAATTAACCAATTGGAGCACTATTGCTATTCCTATCAACCTTCGCTGAAACGGTTCCAGCAGAAAATGCCTCTCAAAGTTTATCCTTCATGTTAATGATCTCTCAAGGCGGTGGTGCTGGAGATTGGTCCCACTTCATACCTGCTATTGACTTGGCGTTGGATAAGATCAACGAGGATGACACCATACTACCTCAGTATACCGTCCAACACAAAGATGTCTTAGATGCCAAGATTAGTCATGGTCTTGACTGCAGTAGTAACAGGCAGGGTGATTGAGTCCCATGTATAGCCTTGAATGACAGGTAAAGTTTATTTCGTTTTTATTATAATTATTTTATTCCCTCTGTACATGTGGTGAATGATACTGCATGTAATGACCAACAGGAGTCTGCAGAACATCATTGGCTCACCTGTACATGTGGATGGTAGACATGTGGTAGTGTATGATATAATAGACAGTACTACATATTTTGTGTGGGAATTGGTGTGCTGTTGTTCATATGCACATACATAATAGACTAGGGAAAAAAAGTGATTTGAGTGAAGAATTTTGTGAGGTTGCTGGCCTGAACTCGAATTAATTGGGCATCTCTATTAGGTTTAGAAGAACCTTGGCTGAAATAATTATGTTGGGTAAGCCGCTGCCCTCGAGTTTTAGCCCAATGTCAAATTCTCAGAAATTCGAAATAGGCCATTTTTTGTGCAGTATAGATATAATATAACATCAAATGACTATTGCAGTTATGCATACAAGTACGTATCGAATATATTCATAATGAAATGATACCAATAGAAGGGTGTGGTCTGAGGAACATTATTGGCACACCTGTGAATTGATGTGGTAGACAGATGGCAATGTATACATGATATAGACAGTAGTACATATTTTGTGTGGGAGCTGGTGTATTGTTCTTTCAAATATGCATACAGACATAATTGACTAGGAAACAAGTAATTTGAGTGAAGAATTTGTTGGATTGCATGTCTTCCCCCGAATGTGAATTTATTGAGCGTCTCTTTTAGGTTTTAAGTTGGAAGATTCTGAACTGAAATCATAACGATCAGCGAAGCTGTTGCGCTTGAATTCAAGCCTGATTTCAAATTCTCGGTGTTTCAAAATCAGCCGTTTCTTCTCAGTTATATAAAGTATAATGAATTGAAACCACCATTGCAGTTACACATATGAATTCATATTATATTATATAGATATATGCTATAATAAGAATACTTTATACTATTTTTCAAGTAATTCATTGATTTGGTAGACAGGTGGTTGTGTATGATATAATAGGCAGAAGTGCATATTTTGTGTGGGAGCTGGTGCGCTGTTGTTCATAAAGTCATAATAGACTAGGAGACAAGTGACTTGAGTGAAGAATTTGTGGGGTTGTGGTCCATTGAACGTGAATTGAATGGGCATACCTTTTAGGTTTAGAAGAACCTTGGCTGAAATCATGCAAAGCAAAGCTGTTGCACTCAAATCCAATCCCAATTTCAATTTCTTGGCATTTCGAAATTGGTCATTTTTTTTCTGTGTGTATGGTATAAAGTATAATATATAATAAATCCACTATTGCAGTTATGTGTACAGCCGATTTCAGAACGGTTGTCCAAATGGCAAATGCAAATGGCGTAACATATACATTAGCAATAAAATGGTGGCTTATGTTACATATCATAGACATTAGGTGATTTACGTAACACTATGACATCACGCCATTTGCCATTTGGACAACCATTCTGAAATCAGCTGTATGAATGCATATTATATTTATATATTATTTGACACTACTTTTCATTATTGGATTGTTGACACTGTCCTTATCACATTTCTTCAATTGTATTTCTCTTTGTCTTCAAATCTATACTAATATATATATGATAATATATTTATAATTAAATAACACCAATTAAAATTATAATTATCATTAATTCATTGATTAAACCTTTTTGATCTAGCAACCATGGAAATTTTTGATCACTTATGTATACATTACCACTAGCTGTATATAGCTGTACACACACCTTCACAATTTACTGTGGCATTGTCATCCTATAGTGTGACGCTAATGTTGCAGTGAATAATTTCATTGAGAACATCATAATAAATGATAACAATGATACAAATGTCCTCATTGTCGGTGATATCTGTTCCGTGTCCACTCAACAAGTTGCAGCACTCTCTTCCTTCTGGAGCATCTTACATGTATGTACGTGGGTTGAACAAGTAGAACTTGTTATAATATTATGTCAAAGCTGTGTGACTCATTCCTACCAATATTATATGTATTGTGAGAATATCAATATGTTATGTGTATTGATCCTATATAAATTATTAATATATATATATAGTCACTATGTATTTGTTTGTTTACTTATTAATTTTGCTTATTTTTTGTCATGTCATTTCTCCAATAAGTTTCATGTATGGATAAATCACCCAAGTAATTGTGTTAATATTGACAACAATATTCATTTATAGATTTCTCCTTGTGCCGCCTCGCCCCTTTTGTCATCAAGTAATACTTATGAGACATTTGTGAGGCTTGTACCTCTGCAGAATGCAATTGCACCTGCAATAGTGGCTCTCATGAATGAATTAGGATGGAAGTACTTGGCTATTATAACCGAAGAACACGAGTTATTTACTAAGGTAAGTACATTCATGTCTTATAGAACCTGCATGTGTACGTTACATTGCACATGAAAGGTTAGTTACTGTAATTATATTGATTTTTATGACATTGCATACACTTATATATGACTT
>OZ026570.1:1362220-1427220 GCA_964020155.1 Chondrilla cf. caribensis
TGTGTGTTTGTGTGTGTGTCTGTCTGTGTGTGTGTGTGTGTGTGTGTGTGTGTGTGTGTGTGTGTGTGTGTGTGTGTGTGTGTGTGTTTGTGTGTGTGTCTGTGTGTGTGTGTGTGTGTGTGTGTGTGTGTGTGTGTGTGCGTGTGGTGTATTATGTAGAATTTCACTTGTATCGTCCATCACACACACCACAGACACCACCTGACATTGATGTACTTCGAGAGCAGTGGAGAGACGTGTTCATCATAACAGCTGAGGTAAATGTGTTTGGTCTGATTGTGTTTATGGTTGCAGGCAGCGCCAAACTACAATCATGGGCGGCAGTGCGTGTGGACAATGATGCCACAAAGCATGATCCCTGACGTCAGACATCAAAGCTGTGCCTGTGTCTAGAAATCCATTTATGTACATTGTAATTTTATATTAAATGCATATTTTTATCATAGTACTATTATATGCTATGTTTGTATTTATTTATATGTATACAAAATTAATGTACCTAAAAGTATTGTACATAATTATGATGCATGTTTCCTGTACAAATGATAGAACCACACTTACTGAAGTATAAAGCTCAGTCTTCTGAGAGAGGTGTGTATGCGAGTGTATGTACATGGTGTTATGTATGTATGTGAACAGAAGATGTAGTCATCTGTCCAAGGTGGTCTTCCAATTAAACTTCATACAAAATCTCAATTGCTAACAGCATTTAGAATAAAAAATATTCTGTTGTCCACAGTTCCAAAATTAGGTTTTGGCCATGAATTCATCATTAGTGTCAGCCCTAGGGTTCCGTATGCATATGGCATTGTATGAATGTAGCATGTATACAGGTACATACAGCAGATGTGTGTAAGTGGCTCTGGTTCTGCATGTTGTAATAAGAAATTGAACATAATTACTATAGTTACTATAATATTTATAGCAATAATTTACTAGATTTTTACCAATTCATAATTATCACTCCTATCTCAGATAATATTATAATATAATTATGTTATATATTCATTATTATAATATATTATGTAATATCCTCCTTTGACATATTTCATTCCTTTATGCCTTCAATAATATTGTATTATAGAGAATGACTTCCAATTGTGATGTTGCAATTGCGCATGCAGCATACATGTGCAGTAACTAAGATACAGTTGATTAATCTCAAATTTATTTATATGCAGTAGTCATTGAAATGATGTAACTGTAATAAAACCGGTATATATTTGAATTTGAATTCAGTAAAGAATTATTTGGTACTCTACATGTACATGTTGATGCAGTGCATGATTCTAGTGCTGGTCGGAATCAGTTATATTCTATATTATTATACATAATATAATATAATATTGCTATAATACGTATTTAATAATTGTATGGCATGCAATGTCATATTATTATTGCACATACGGTGCTCAAATATTAAATAATACCACAAATCGATAATACGAAACACTCAGAAGGTAACAGTTACAGTAACTTTACAATAATATATGAAGTCCAATAAGTTTCACATCTTCCATGTCCTCTCATTCAAACTTGCACCTCTCTCTGCCACACTTCACGTGTGCCCAGGGCATCCGGCGAGGACGGGGAGGTGCCTCATGCCCCACGGCCGAGGAGAACATGCCACTTGCCACCATGCCTCAGCTGCTGATGTCATCTCGCGTGTAGTCAACATCAAGCCATCATCCAATGGTAGGGTGGTGGACTGGCTTCTCGGGAGGTCCAGATTTCAGAGCCGTGATCTTTTACGTCTGGCACACCGAGTATCACGGGCGCCAGTCACCGATGTGGTCCTTTGTGACTTGATAGCTTCATGGGCCCGGAGATCCAAGAATCACGGATTTACCACCAATCCACGGACCAGAAGACAGAGATGAACTGACTTCACATCGGTAATCGTCAGAGTCAGGCCGGCAGGACACACATCAAACAGCGCAGCAGCTTCCTCAACACGATGACAAGAGACTCCCCGGTAGGGCCCAAAACCTAAACTAATGTAGCATGTCTGGACCCTACTATAGCCGCATGCGCATAGTGTATGCATAGGAGGGTGTGTGCTAGGCGCAGTGTGTGCATAGTAAAGTGTATGCAGCGTAAAGGTAATGCAGGCATGGCCTAACTTACGTGCGCCCGAAGGCAATAATAAAGGAAAAAGGGTGGTGAGCAGAGAGCCGTGTGGTTCCGACAACATAGCCTTCGTAGGAATCTACTTACAGGACCCCTAGGGGAGACTAGCCGACCATGATCCCAGGCACCGCCCGCCTCCGAAGAGGACGGACGCCCAAACCTCGTCCGAGAACACTCGAGAGACCCGACGGCTTACAGGAGACCGGGACGTGTGAACTCCATGCGTGATCAAACAGCGAGCCGAAGAAGGAGAGGGTAGAACAGCTAACCACGCTTGCGCTCGGGGCACCCCCTCCAATTCAAATCCTCCAGCATCTGCAGCTTCCCCAGCACGGATCTACTCACAAAGAAATGCAGGCGAAAGGAGGTTTTAAAGAAAATCTTACCGCCGTTTTTCAAATGATGAAAACTGATTGGTTGACTGCATTGGTTGTTTATTGTTTTATTTTTCCAAATTTGGTAAAGCGTGGGCGTTATTTATTGTTTCATCCCGCCAAATATAGCACTGGTCTTCTGGTCTACTGTAAATTAGAGGAATATCCCCATTTAATCTATTTGTACCTCCAAACAGTGTTCATGAATGTCTAGTGGATAGCTCAAGTTTGGGTCCGGTATAATTTACGGACGATATGGCCATGGCGGACCGGACCGTGCACAGTGGTATAATTTACGGACCACGTGTAATATTTATGGAGACTACAGAAGGTGGACTCCAAGGAGGGCCTGGAAGACCAGTTCGTTGACAGACGACGGAGGCTACAACGGACGTCATATCGTGGCCGTTATTCCATTCTCTTAGCGGGAGGAATCTAGTCCTTCAAGTAAAATGGTAAGTATGTATACTTAACTAAAACCATAAATTATACCCTTCTATGGTGCTGTGCCTATAAATAGAGTGGTGTAGATAGCTAACAGTGTTGTTTCATTGTTACATTGTTAGTGGGAATTAAAATGTACGTATTTGATTAAATAAATTTAAAAGTAAAAACATTGTGTAAGTGAATAACATAAAATAAATTATCATGTTATTTACAAGACATGCAAGACCATTCAGTGTCCTCTGACTCCATGCATGAAGTACTTGGGGGGCACCTTGCAGCACTCTCTGTGGTACCATTCCATATGCACTTGTTGCAATCTCTCTTACCAGTCTGAGCTTGTGTGTTGGCATACCTGCTTTTAAAGGGGGAGAATGAAAGGTAATAACAGTATAGGCGTAGGAGGCAGGGGGGCACTTACCCCCAAACTGGCTGGTAACACAACTGGGCAAAACTTTTGACTATGCAGATGATAACTAGACCAAATATGCGATTATACCTACTACTCACTATATTGAATGATTAAATACGTACGTCCAAGCACTACATTAGATCTTTGACTGACCTAGTGATGTAGTAGCTGTGGAGCCCAGGGGCCAAACACTCTCAGTTTGTTCTCGCTTGCAGACTCCACTGTCCTTATGTCTGTCTGGATGTTCCACATGGTTGATTCCTCATCTCCACACTTATACCTACACACAAGAGGGGTGGAAAGTTCTTTAATGGTTGGTGAGTGAATTAGTATGTACATTGCAAGGTAGTTCGATGAACATAGTATAACACAGTAATACATGCGTACGTGTGATCCCCAGACAAGTACGTAAGTACATATGTACATAATAATAAGAATGTAGAACTAGCATACATAGGTATACACATAATATGAATTCATGTACAAACAAAAGTACGTACAGGGGTTTAAATACTGTACATGTGTGACAGTACATCTGTACATAATATGCATATATCTAACCCTGCACTTCCCTTGTACTCCCTAGTTATGTACAGTATAATATTGTTATGTGTCTATGTACAGTATATACACACATGTATGTACATAAGTACCTCTACCGAATATCTACTACTTCCCTCTTAACCAATACACCACTCTCCATGTACCTCACAATACACCACTCTCATGTACCTCACAATACACCACTCATGTACGTACCTCACAATACACCACTCATGTACGTACCTCACAATACACCACTCTCATGTACCTCACAATATACCACTCTCATGTACCTCACAATACACCACTCATGTACGTACCTCACAATACACCACTCATGTACGTACCTCACAATACATCACTCTCATGTACCTCACAATATACCACTCTCATGTACCTCACAATACACCACTCTCATGTACCTCACAATATACCACTCTCCCTATTTTTTGTTTTCCCTCGACCAGAAAGCTTACCTTCCTCTAACTCCCTCCATGGCGTTCACGGAAACTACCTCCGAAGACTCACCCCCCTTCTCCTCGAATACTCAAAGAAGAAATATTTACCTTGATCGGATTTCCTTTCTTTGCATTCTTAGGTACTGAAGTTATTGACGAGTTTATGCGCTTCCTAACGATGTCGTTATCTTCGCTCTCCGTGGCTTTCAATGAACCTTTCTAGCTGATGGACTGGAGGTGCTCCACGAAGAACCGCCCTTAAAATTTAATGCTAGTCTTCCACTTTTTGGAGGGGTACAAGATGCAGTTTGGAGTGAACCATCTCGGTCACTTTCTCCTTACTAATCTTCTTCTTGACAAGTTGAAGGAAGTACCCAGTGGTCGTATCGTTGTTGTCTCCTCTCTTTCGTACAAGTGGGGAAGGATCAACTTTGACGATATCAACAGTGAGAACAGCTACAATCCTCGCCATGCTTACGGGCAGAGTAAGCTAGCCAACAACCTCTTCACTGTTGCTCTGGCTGAAAGACTACAAGGGACCAATGTTACTGTGAATTGCTTACTTATGAGTACTAAAGGACTCATTGACTCGAGAATGATCACATTCTCGGTCTACATTGTTGTGGTAGCTGCTCTCATCGTACCTGTGGTGTTACTGTCCAGTCAACCAAATATTAGTTAATATGGAATATGGAATACTTAGTGCTGTCTGCTTGGTTGCTTCAACTCTCCTGCTTTGCCTCAACTTCATCCCAAAGGTCTGTCCTTCATACATTATTTGACCATGTTGTTAACTGAGAGTGCATGACCCTTAGACTACTAACAACAGTGCATGTGTATAGTATAGCTTATGTGTATGGTGCATATTATGTATATGTGTGAACAACATGTATCTAATAAAATAATGTTCAGTTTATGCTAACCTTTGATTATGTATTGTGAGAAACACCGTGTAATACATGCCTGATAGCTATGTACATTTTAGTATGCATAAAATATTATTATTATTATATATTATGCATGTCCAGTCTGTTTTTAATTATGTAGTGCAATTGAAATTAATTCTATATTGTGTTAATTGTGTGTCTGTATGTACTACATTTTTAGATGTACAGTCTCTACAAGAATCCAAGTGGAGAGATCAAGTTAGACCTTACCGCTTTGACCAAGGCAATGACAGCAGATGATTTAAATGTACGTCCGACTGCAGCTGGTGACATCAACCAGGATTCCCCACCACTAAGTGAGTTGCAGTTGCTGAAGTATGCCTCTGGTGAGGCTGTAGCAGATGCGGACACTTCAGCTTCATGAGCTCCTTGTAAACAATCTAGTCAAAATGTCTGCATGTCCCTTACAGCCCTAGCACAAGTACTTTAGTTGTCATGTAACATGTTTCTGTAACAAATCTTGTAATATTATATGCTAACTCTCACACACCATTGTTATTATAATTGAATCAGTCATGAGTTGCTGGTCAATAAATTGAGATTCTTCTGACAATTACAGAGAATAGTGCACAAATAGAGCTGGTACTTGTACAGTACACACTTTGATCTACCCACACAACATGCAGCCTACACACACTAAACATTGTACAGAACAGTTACAGTAACCAGTTTGGAAAAGAAAGTGAGCGGAGGTACAAGGGCACATATGTTTTGCAACCAAGGGAACTGAACTACAAAGCCAAAGGGGTGCAAAAGCCCAATAATTCGGGGATTTTAAGCCTCTGTCTTGGTCGTGTGGTTCTTAGACCAATACATATATGAGTGAAATCTTAGGGCCAGTTAATTAATTACAATTAATTCCTTTGTCCCTTAATTTGGTCTTGATTCCACACATTATCATTACTATGCAGATGGATAACAAAGCAATGGCTGACAAGTTGACATCTGACCAGTGAAGATGCGTGCAGTGGCATGCATGAGATAAACATCAATTTTGTTCCCTAACACTTTTGCATACACTTTAGTATTATTGCATACAGTGTGAGCTTACTTTACAGGAAAATGTAGTTTAAAGTTCCTCAATGCATAATAATAATAATTATTCTGGTGATTCATGATCAATAATTCATGCATTTACTTCGCACATTAAATTATTCATTTAATTAAAGTGAGGAAATGTACATTAATTTTACTTGAAAATAGACAGAATTTTATGTTCACTTGTGCTTCAGGTTGAAATACTATAGACAATACTGTAGTGAGAGGATATCCATCTAATTTACCATGTTTGACCAATACCCGATACTACCCTGTACACTCAAATTACTTGGGTGGATTTTTCGGGCTAAAGGACCTTCGAATTCCTTCAAGATATGACATTTGGCAAAGTCTTCATTTGGAGCAAATTTTATTTCTCGGCATTTTAAAATCCAAATCCTCAGCATTTTGATATCAGTTATCTCTTTCCCACAGAATCAATTGGGTCGGTATATTATTATGCATAGGAACACATTATAATAAAAATACACGTACGAATGTTGCATTGGGTATAAATATGTATACGTAATATATTGAAATGAAAATAATATTATAGGGACATTTTAAAAAGCTGTCATTTGTTTGGGAATTTGACAATAATATATGATATGTAACATACATTGCTATATAGATTGTCATTACTATATAAATCAATGATCTTTCACTTTCTGATAATTATTAATGGGAGAAATAATTGCAGGAATCTGTATGAAACCTAACCGTTGCTCCAAGGATCTATATATATAATAAAACTATCATATATTATATATATTATATATAATATATGATCGTTTTGCAAATGTATGTACAAAAGCTATTATAATATTTAATATCATTTAAATACGTATACACATATAATAATATACTGTATTATGCATTTTCCCATACAATTAATAGGTTAAATTTATATAATCATTACTTTTACAAGTACAATTAGTATTTTCACCATAATTATTAAAAGAATAAATCATACTGAATACTAATTACAAGAATTCTAAGGTTATCAGATTACCGAAGATACAATTATTATGACTGAAGTACATAATTTGATAAATAGTATTTATTACATATAAAGATATTTGTGGATATAAGACAAACTGTTAATGATAAAAAAATTAGTGAGTCAGTCAACAACTGATGTATTAAGCAGTATAATACACAACATACATTAGACGAATCGAATAAAGAAAATAAATAACATTCGTACTAATAACCTGTAATAAGACATGCAAACATACTAAGTAATTGCATGTACATTCCGATTCATTTTTAATAATCTCAGTCGTCACTTAGGTCATTGTTTAATGTATCAAGCAATTTATCAGATTCACTGGAAGCAGATGTTGATGCTGTCCGTTGATGGGTGGAACTGCAGACAGGAATTGTTTCAAAGTAAACGTTTTATTGAAATGTGGAAACTGTTAGGCAAATCTGAAGTGTCCAATTACATGCATGTTTGACGTAATTTTACAACGTACGGAAATCATCACCAACATGCACACCCACATGCACAACCCACACACACACACACACACACACACATGTACGTACACACAGACAAACACACACGTGCACACACACTTAAGTGACTTACTAATTTCCTGTTAATATGGCGTACACTACTTTACTCAGTCTCCACGCTGGGTCCCAGCTACCATAGTGCTCCAATAACGCCACACACACGAATGCTATAATCACCAAAACGGCACCGATGAAGAACTGAACAGAGAAGGTAGTCTGTGGAGAGGCAAAAGTACACTTCATTAAAAATTTCTACTGTACACTCTGTGCATGCTAACACACTGTACACCCCATGTACACATTCTGCCCATCTAGCACACACTGTATGTATGTATGTAATTGTAATAGGTATACCGTATAGCGTGAAATATTTGCGGGACAAAATTTTCGCGGTTTGCCTAACATCCGCGAAAATTTTATCCGCGAATTTTAATTTTTGGAGCCATCCGCGAACATTTTGTCCCGCAAAAATTTCCCGCTATACGGTATCCTGCCTAGGTGTGCTGCAGCAGATATGAAGTGTTAATTGATTAACGAGGGTGAAGATTGAGGTAATCTGTTAGCACTTTATCTGCTGCAGCACACCTAGGCAGGATACAACTAACTTATATCCTGACGCAGTGAATGATAGACTATTTATACTGCAAACATGCACATAGTCCAGTACAACATATTATACTACTAACTTGTATCATGGCGTGGAAAATGATAGACAATTTATACTGCAAATATTATTCTATTACATGCATGCACACTGTGTACAACCTGCATATACACACCTTTTCAAATACAATGTCGTATGTGATGCTGAGAGGTGTGACAAGGGATAGACTTAATGTGCCAACCAGAGGAGAGGTCAAGAAGCTTCCTCTACGGAAGGGGATAAACAGGTACATAGACAGAACCTGATCGCAGTTAGTTGGAGATCACACATACAGTTAACCACACTACGCATGTGGCTACAAACATTGTAGAGTGGAGTCATCCAAATTGGATATCTCCCATGCCTACACAGAGGATGTACATACGTATGTATGCATACAGACATGAAAAGAACATTCCAAACATACGTATAATTACATTATGCTGTACTACATGAGTACCCAACTTACAGCACATGTGTACACACATACCTACAGTACATGAGTACCCACATACTTACAGTATATGCAAGCATACATACGAACAGCACATGTGTACACATATACCTAAAATACATGCATATGTACATATTTACAGTACATACTTACAGCACATGTGTACGCATATACGTACGTATTTATAGTCCATGCATAACTCACATCAACCAAAGAAGTTCTGATAGTACAGTTCCCACAAACCCGTTAACAATGAGTAGAGTCCAAATGTGTGAGGTGGGAGGGAGCTCAAAGGTCTCCAACTGCGAATAGTTCCACACGACCAGGACTGGGAAGAGAATAAAGATGTCGAACAGGCCAACAAATCCTGCAAGAAACAACGAGAACCAGGAGAGCCTCATCAGAGCATCACTGCACGTTAGTTACATGTCTTTCACATGTACATACGTAGTTGTGGTGGAGTGGATGCAGCATCTAATTGATTCCTAGGGCAAACCTGATCTTTTCAAACAGACACTATGCATACATAATATGACTGTACACACTAGTATGCAGGCTTGTACTCACATATCTACTGTATGTACATACGTAGGTATGTGCATAAGTGGGAATAGTCTAGCATAGCCAGACTTTGATCTGCTATTGTATTTCATTGATTTGGGAAAGGGAAGTGGACAATTCCACCATGAAGTGCAAGGGTTACAAACATGCACAGACATGCACCACAAACACAAACACACACACACACACACACACACACACGTGTGCGTGCACCACGAATGTACATACCAAAGAACATAGGAATCTCCAGACGGTCGGTATCACGGACTACTTTCTTCAGAAGTGTTAAATAGGCAGCATATCTACATACATATGTGTAGAAGCAAGGTAAAAGAATATTACACCATGTGCATATGCAATAGCGATACAAAGTACTAAATACACATATTATATGCACATGTACAGTACAGAGCACAGACTGAGAGAAAAAAGGGACAAAAACGACAAAACGAAAAAAGACAAAAACACTATGGATTTCAAATAGGTGGTATTTTGCATACAATAGCACATATCTAACAAGTATGTACATACATACATATATGCATATCGCATATACAGTTGAACCTCTTCATGAAGGACACATTGGGACTGAAGAGAGGGGTCCACTCTTCAGGGGTGAACAATGTATTAGCACTATTAGAAAGTCTATTTTAGGTACCTTCAAAGGTGTCCTTTGCAGGGAGGGATTTTCTATATTGTCTTTGAACAGAATTTCAACCGTATACATACGTATGTATGTACACTGTACATATCCAACACATAAATACTCAATGATGCAAGGTACATACGTATGTATGTATGTACGCAACTCGGCTCTAATCTATCTCGTATATAATATGTGACCGTACTTAGGAAAAGGGGTCTTTTGGTGGGTTGACAAATTGTGGCGTACCGAACAAATAAACAAAAAATCATCAAAATGACGGATTTTGTTTTTTCGCATAAACGTACTTAGCATCTCATGTTCTATGATTCTGTAAAGTTTGAGCCCAATCCGACCGGCCTTTGTCGAGTTATGAGGGCTTTTATGCCACTTCGCGATCCGTGTAACACGCCATTTTTTCCGTATTCTCATTACGGTGCTGCATAATAAGTATTGATGACGTCATAAACACGTGACTGAAATCCGTATATGAATAATATACTACTTTCCGGAAGTGAAGCTGAAATGTGCGATTACTAAAATTCGAGTACGGGCGATATCGGGACTAATTCGCGTGTAACGTTGGAATGGAAGAAGCTATCGACACGCTATCTGTACCATGTTATAGAGCGTTGGAAGCGCGTTCCAGTGATACCAAAAACGCAAAATCGGCAAAACCCACCAAAAGACCCCTTTTCCTGAGTACGGTCACATATATGAACATTATGCACATAAGCAAGTACACAACAACCAGGACAATGAACATACAGAAATGCACCAAGTGTGGAGTAGCAAATGGCCAATCCCAGGAACTCTGGTCCAGTCAATGTATCATTTCCTGTCACTTGAGAGAGGCCCACAAGAGCTGCCCCGCCTCCACTGATGATAACAACGATAATTTTGGTGAGAGTGATCCTGTCGTTATCGGCAACCGAGAAGACTGGAATGGCTGACATGATCAAAACAAACACACCTGTTCGGCCAAGAGGAGTAAGACAGGGTACAATGAACACCATACTGATCACATTGTGGGAATGTACTCAAGTATATATAGTGAAAACTGGATTATTATATATAGTAAAAAGTGGTATATCTAGCCATGTTTGATCCTCATGGAATTAGTTGGATAAACTACGTAGGTGTTGGATAAACCAGGTGTTGGATAAACCAGGTGTTGGATAAACCAGGTGTTTGGTAAACCAGATGTCCAATTAACCAGGTGTTTAGTAAACCAGATGTCCAATTAACCAGGTGCTGGATAGATCAGGGTACTGTACATCGTCCACACCTCAGCGAAAGTCAATCACACAAACAGAACACACGTGATGGATAAAGAAGGTTTTCGATAAACCAGGTGAGTGTATGTACACGGGTGTTAGACACAAATCTTGTCTTCTTGAAGACATTGTACACTACAGTCAAACCTGTTTATCCAACATCCATTCACCAGGAACCTCATTTATCCAACATTTTTCAGTGAATTACCTCCACTGAACTGTGTATCTGGTTTATCTGACAACTTTTCCAGAAATACACATGGTCAGATAAACCTAGGTTCCACAGTATGGTCATTGTCATGAAATGTGGTCGAAATACAAACAGTGCTGGATTATAGAAATTTGTCAACTTAAAATTGTAGCTTACTGTCTATATTATGTATTTTTATCACGTAGTTTGCATGCATGCATACACATACATACGTATGTACATGCACATTTGTGGTACAATTTCAATTTGATTATTTATGCTGGGGAAGATCACTAGCCCAGGGGCTACTATTAAGGAGCCCTATCTAAGACACCACCAGAGTGCCAGACAGTATAAGGTGAACACAAGGTGTTTCAAGTTCACATCCTGTAATGGAAAATTGCCTTCCCTCTTATGCAGTGTGTCGTACTTTCACAGACACGAGGAGTTCAAGTGCCATGAAAATCAATTTCTGTGCATCAACAGGTTCACTAGCATATCCAAAACAACTCCATGTGTATATATAGTGAAAATATTTTATGAAAGTGAATATGCATGTACCCCATATATGTACATATGAAGGTACAGTATACAACATAATGTATGTATGTGTGTGTGCGAATGTCCTTATGTATGTACATACGTGTACTGCTTAATACACAAAAGGTGAGGTGGGCAAGTGCACAATTTAGTTACAGAAAACTGCTCTAAATGATGCATGAATGTTACAAATACGTACATTTTCCATCTAATTCAGTCCCAGCACCACATAGTAGCGGTGGTATGTAGTGCGTGGGCTGAACATCAGAGAAAATTAACACGCTCAATCAATATGCACACATTACATAGGCAAATGGGTATTTGAAGTTCACCATGGTGCCCAAGTTCCATGTAGATGTAGATTGGTTCCAAAGAAGGTGACCATTCCAGTGACACATCCAACAGACACTTGGTGATTGTTTGTGGTTTCACGCCTAATGTTTACCTTATGTAGTTTCCCACATAAACAGTCTACAGCTCTACTCCACAAATCTAGCTGACATGGCCCTTTTAAGTACGAATGTCCCTTTGTACACTATATAAGATTGAGAGTGAAACACATGCAAACAAACTGGCAGCCACCCTGGGTGTGCACTAGGAGAAGGCAGTGTATTTAGCCCAATTCTCCTATCCGTGATTGCACAGGGATACATACAATCATTTGAAAAACTATTCTAAAGTACACATTGCTTAAGGGATATTGTGTTAGCAGACGAGCACACTGGTGTTATCATGATGCAGGCATCATATGGGTAGGTAGGTACACTGTCTCATCCAGAGGAAGTGTTCATTCCATGAAATTCAATGCCCACACATCTCGCCTTCGATGCACTACACTTGAGAACACTGAACACTTCACTGCTCCACTGAACATGTGGTACTACCTGGATGTGCTACAATGAGCACAACCAGGATACGTACGTATATATTTCCATAGGTACTGTTCCATGAGGAATTTGGAAGTCTCCCTTCAACACTTTGACGACACAATGGGGCAATGTATGCACATTTAGATATTCTGGGAGTACTCTGGTACACATGTAATTGTACCTACCTACATAATACATACAGTGTAATTGGTTATTTCCTATTCACACGTCTACTAATCATTGTTCAACCATAGGTGTGTTTTCAAGACACAACACACCACTGATAGCGAAAGTACCTCTCAAGAAGCTGTAGCAGATACAGACACCTTTGCCTAATTGACACCTTGGGCTTTGCACTCCGTATCAATTAGGCGAAGTTGTATATCCGCTACAGCTTCTTGAAAGGTACTTTAGCTATTACATGTAAGTCCAAAGGCAAAGTAATGCTAGGTCCGGTAAAACAGCAAAGATAAAGGCAACAAACCAGTAAGCTGGATAGTAGGACTACAGTACAGTGTGTAATACCAGGAATGTGTTAAGTCGTGAACAGTTTGTTTGAACCTTCGTGCAAGCCAAGTGGAAACATGGCATCTCCATACACAAGGTGATACATGCACACAATACAATGTGCCCAGTCTGTGTGTGCCTGTGTTTTTAGTCGAAGTGAGTGCAGACTCACCTGACAGCGAAGACAGAGTGTTCACAACTCCAACGGTTGCCACCAAGAAGGCTAGCTGGTAGAAGTAGTTTGCAAAGAACCACTGCATGAGGACAAATGACATGGTTGATATTGCAACAATAACAAAATCAATACTTCATTGTACAGCATATACATACGTATATACATGAAATTACATACAAAACACATGCATTAATATACGTACAAGTATAGTATGTACACACCTGTGTGCTGTATGTACAGTACATATGCATGTACACATCTGTGTACTTATGTACAGTATGTACACACCTACATATCTGTTGTATGTACAGTAAGTATGTACACACCTGTGTGTTATAATGACATTGTGCTGTACATACAGTACAATGTCATACTGGCACACACATCAATACACAACACAATACCACTCACGATAATGCCAAACACCAGTGCCAGTAAAGCCGTTGCTCCAACAGACAATGGACCATTCTTTGAGTTCACTGGAGACCTTCCAGGTGCTGTCGACGGCACTTTAATATCATCTACACGTGTGAATACAGATATACGTACGTATGTACATATGACAGTATTATTATGGAGAATGTGATGTAGTACATACGTAAGTAGGCAAGATCGTACCTAACATACCTATGTATGTATGTACGTAAGCACATACGTACGTATGCACTAGATGGTGACAACAAGCATGTATGTACGTACGTATGTTTATGTAGGTAACTACGTATTTACACTTACATATGTTGGCATATACTGATATGCGTACATATGTATGCATGTGTATGTACATATATGAGGGGAAAGTTTAGTTCTAAAAAAGTACGTACAAATGTACAGAGATTTGTATGTGTGCTGACAGATAAGCTATTGTACATCTAGTGTACAGGCACACACATACGTACGTATGTATATACATTATGCATACAGAGAATAATAAAGTTTTGTATGGACACACTATACTATTTGTCCTTTGACCCTCAGCAAATAGTCAGTCTGCTGCAGTACATGCACCTAGACACGATACAACTAATACGTATGTAAAAACATTGTAGTATGTGCAGTGTGACGGTATCCAACACAGACATGGACTCACTCCAAGATTTTCTACGCCTTATTTCAATCGTTTGGGAGAATCGCACTCTGGAAGGCTTCTTCGCGCGATAGTTGGGCAGTGTAACGTCTTCCTCAACTCTCTTCTCCACCAGAGGCTCAAAATTGGGTTCAGTCTACACATGCAAATATGCACATATGTACATACAAGACAGAATGTGGATGGATCGCTTTAAACACACACAGAGAGAAAGTGGATATTTTGTATTTGGGAAGGTACATAACTTCACCATGTGCGTCGAAATTTTAAATCTACTGCGTGGAAGGTGACACACGCACACACACACACACACACACACACACACACACACACACACACACACACACACACACAAATACACACAAACACACACAAACACACACATACACACAAACATACACACACACACACACACACACACACACAAACACACACAAACACACACACACACACAAACACACACAAACACACACACACACACACACACACACACACACACACACACACAATGCTTACGTATATCTAAGTGTACTACAAGTATTATATAAGTGTATTGTACGTACTTACGTACATACATACATATGTTCTGTAACTACGTATGAACAACTGCACACAGGTACAAACGTACATACTTACGTATGTGTTGTGTTTTTCAATCCTGACACACACACATACGTACATAAACATGTACACGTGTGTCAGAATTGAACTGACTCACATTAATTTGTACTTACGTATGTCTGATAAGTGAATTGCAAATTAATACTGGCATTGGATCTTCCTACCCTTATCACATCCTGTACATATAATAGGACATTCCTATCGTGAAATTGTAGTCGTGGTCAATTAATAAACATTTAACTAATCAAAGAATCTCCAAACTACAAGAGAACAAGTTCACTAGGTTGGAATTCACTCTCAACTGTATACCCAGGTGAATTGAATGAACCCTGTGTACACTGAGTACATAATAATAGGAACCTACACAGAGAGACCTTCTCCATTAAAGAGCTCTGAATGGCCACAATAAAAGGATATGAGGAAGCGAATACAAAATTGGGTCCCATTGAAACTCCATAGGGTTTATCTTACATGAATGACCTCTGAAATGAGGAAACGTTGACAATGAAACACAATTCAAGCCCCCACAATGTGCAAAGTGTGCTGAAAACATGGAGAGCTTGCACATACACATACGCATCTCATACGTAGCTTCCAGTTAGTTCCCGTACACTTCAGTGAAAAACATATACGCACCCTTGTATGTGTGTGGACAGGTCAGCAATAGAACCACTAGCTGATAAGGTTGACAGCTGGACGACCTTTGAGGGTCAATGTATGCAGAGGGGGTTCATTTCATTCACTACAAAGGTCACTTACTCATTGAAGGTATTCAACACATGTGCAGAAAACATAAAAGGAGTAACTTTGCATGTGTGGCGACTAGTCAGCAGTGGGAATACCAATAAGGTTGACTTTGATTTCAAAACCTTCCCAAGTAAGAATGATCAACAGGAAGTGTGAATACATACGTAAGTATGCACAACAATCCTGGTAGCAATGTACACACATACAGACTGTACTAGATGAGCTGCAGTATACATCATATCATATGTGCATACGTATGTATGTACAGTATACATACGTAGGTATGTTTATATACAGTTGTGGGAATCATTCAACTATACATATGCACATATGCATGTATGTATGTCTGTAAGCATTTGTATATAGCCTAAAATATAGATACACACAGAATATGCATTCGTATTTATATACACAATATGTACGTAAACCTATGAACATGTCCAAGTTCACAGTATGTACACAGGAACAATACATTGACCTTTCTGCCACTTATAATGATACTTGAAACTGAAATACATACATACATGGTGTTTGTGCATATATTATGTATGTGCATGTACGTACGTATAATACATTACATAGTGTGTATACATCAAAAATTGCAGTTACATACATAATATATACATACTTGTGAAAAACACAATGCAGACTTGAATACATAATATGCAGAGCAAACATAGGGACAACAGTAAATATGTACGTACATACGTATATACACTTACGATGGTAATGCTTTCAGATATTCTGGCAGCTGTGTTCTCTTGAAGATGTGCAGCACCATCCAACGTGGTCTCCGGTGAATCTCTACCTACAGTGCCTTCCTCCGCCTGCTTGCTTGCCTCCGTGTCACACAGGGAAGGCTCCCCATAAATCTCTTTCTGTCCTGTCTCTTGGTTTATCGCCACGATACAATCTGCTTCGGTGGGTTCAGTCTGTTCGTCGAGGTCCTCTAAGGTGTCACTTTGAGGGTCATCCACATGATCTTCCAAAAGTGCAACCCGTTCACTGGTGGCAGAGCTTTCTGGAGACTTGAGACACGACTTCCTTGGGCTAGCCGATGAAGAAGTGGGTGGCAGTGGTGGCGCTCTGTCCTCCTGTGTCAATTGGCTCTGCTTACTCGGACAGCACAATCGATGCCACGGTCTCCAGAAGATGAAGGGTAAAAGACAGATGGTGAACAGAGAGGTCTTGAAATACACGGAAAATAAGGGCTTGGGATAGGAATCATCCTTGAAAAGTTTCTGACATGAGAAAATGGTTGTGAAAATGATTATGTAAGAATTTGTACAGCAGTTACATGTGAACATCTACGTAAGCATGGATTCCAACTTGCTTAGTAAGTACCTTGAAGGGCACACCGAATCTGTACTTTTTATCAGAGGTACTTGCTATCAGTACTGATCGACAGAGTGTATATGAGCTAGGGACTGAGTGGCGTGCATGCGATAACAGAAGTGTGTTCTAAACACAGTATTTCCCAAGCAAATTGCACTTTATGTGTATGAGGTAGACGTGCCTAATTCTGGACAGTTGGTCTATTGATGAATTGGTTTGAAGAAACCATTATTTACGCATAGTTTACTCTCTTAATTCTCACACCAAGTGGGACATGGCATTCTGTGGTCTGCTCACTGTTGACCAGATTTGGTAGATAATCAAGTTGTCTGCCATGATGAATGTACTGTAAGTTAGGTGCGTTGATCTTACCATTCGCATTGACCACCAGATGAACTACTAGAAGTGCATATTCTAGTGGAATACAGTGGATATTTGTTGATCTGCCGCAATTCGTCTTTAAAAAATATGGTGAATTAACGAGTTTGGTAGACTAACCGGATATTGAATAACACTTCTACATTACATTGTTATTGGGAGATAGTGGCAGATTGAAAGGATCAGGGGATAGAGGAGTGGTTGATTAACAAGAGCTCACTGTATGTGTACATATATAACTTCACATGTAAGCATGTTTAGTACAGGAGGTATATGTGTACACAAACAAACATATATATGTGTATACAAACAAAGTGAATACACAAAGGTAAGATTAAGTACATACGTACATACGTATGGATGCATAGTGTGAACATAATAACATGTAGCTGTGACCCACTTAACACTTACGTACTTGTGTGCTAACAGAAAGCAACAGACTACAAATCAATGCAACACACTGCCATACGGACATGCGTGATTGATACTAGGGGTAATAGGAGCTCTGAGTATGGGTCTCAATAGGTAATACGTGTAACAAGTTAACAGGTTATTCTGCTTTTACCAAACTGTATGGTCCTATTTCACATGGACAGTCCACCAAACGATGTGCACATACCGTTCTGTCGAAGTTGTACCAAAAATACAGGCATTATATCATACATCATTAGTATCAATACTGGTAGAACACCTTTTTGGGTGGACCAATCAGCACAATTCAATATCCATTCCGGGATTATTATAATTCAGAATTACCCCTCTACCACATAACCTCACTCGAAGGAGTCCCATGGTTCGAGTGGACTTCCCCAACTTCCTTATAATATTGCTTCACTGCGTTCGCATCAAAAGGTCAACGCTAATATTCTTCTAAAAGGGTACTATCCAAGTGGTACCGTTGGCAAGGACCGTGGTATATGATCCATTGGGTCTTCAAAGGAGAGTCCAAACGATACAGTAGAACCATAGACACAGTATCGGGTGCCTATCTTACAACAATTCGTTTCTAACGACCCACTTCAGTACGAAGTAGGTTGAGAAACGTACACGTACCTCTGATATCACAGCCGATGCTACCCAGATGATGTCCACCACCAACAGGATGACAATACCGAGGGCTATCTTCGTCCGAAGAACCTTCTTCAACTTGAAAAAGACTCTTACTGGTACACTGTGGGAGATTCTTCTCGAATCGTCCGGGTTTGGTTCATTTGGTTCGAGAGATGCCGGGTTTTGGTCCATCTGTTACTCCACAAACGTGTCTCTACCGTTGATGACGATGGGACGTGTAGCGACTGCTGAGAAACGGGAAATCCGTGGCGATCGTCAATAATGCAGTCTTATATACACACGATTGCACGAGGGGTATTTGTAAGAGGTACCTATCATCATAGCCACGCGGCAGACATGAATAATGAGAAGTTCATTATATTCGGTTGCCTGGATACCGACCACAAGCGAATCACGCTGTTAGCACGCTGCGTGTATAGTCTATCTAGATGGACTACATGCCAGAGTGACATCATCTGTTACATGTGGATTATTATATTACAAATTGGCAGAATTCTCTGACTATCTTGAGACACCATCAGTATTGTATACACTGTACTATCATGGTAAAAATTGACCCATCCAAAAATTAGCCTCAGTCGAAATATTACAGCCATAGTTTATCCCATAGAATAAAATTTTGCTGCAAGATTTTGAACGAGGACAACTTTGAGAAAAAACTCACAAAATATCATAGGACTAAGTTTTCCTGTCACATTTCATACATGGGATCGATAAGAGTAGCAGTGAAATTTAATATAATTATACCTTACTTTACAATAGACAATCAGAATGCAAAATTAATGCTCAACAAATAATGCCACTATATACTAACATTATATAAAATTTGATATAATATTGATAATATTATAATAGAATACAAAGGAATACTGCATAATTATTTTATTACACACTAGGGTGCTGCAATATAAAATGTGCTGAGATGACAAAAATTGACCATCAGCACCACGTACACCACTGAGTACTCAAAACTCCCAATGAGGTGTTTTGACCATATTATTTTCGTGGGTTTGAAAAGTGTGGTGTTATGACCAGAATTTGACAACATAACACCACCTGTCAGGCACTACTAAGTACAAATAACCTCCCAAAGAGATGCTTTAACCATATTGATACACATTTTCTGGTCATCACAAGGCCCCTAAATACCACCTCCAGGAGGGTGTACATGCATCAGAATTAGCTCTATGATGCATCACATGTACATGCACACCAGAGTGGCACCTCCATTGGAGTGTATACATACAAAAGTATATGTAGTTATATATGCATCATAATATATGGACAATAGGAGTTTTTTGAATGGCATGAAACACATCTTTTTGTCACCACAAGGTCTGTACTACCTCCAGAAGAGTGTACATGCATCATTATTTGTTCTATGATGCATCACATGGACACCAGAATGACTGTGGTGATCAGCAATAAAATTTGACATTAATATTAGTCCATCACCATGAGGCCCATAGTGCATCCAGGAGTGTGTGCATGCCTTAGAATTTGTGTTGATAAGTTTGATATGGTCACTGTGCAGCCCCTGGTAACCAGCAGCAAAATGTGAAATTCCCTGGCCGGTCACAATGAGGTCTATAGTACCTCCATTGGAATGTACATACATGCATTGAAAAATATTTAGCACCTCCGAATGTACCTAATGTTACGGGCCAGATACTGAAATGGGGATTATTTCTGCATTTACTTCATGCCATCAGCCAGGTGTGGCAAAAACTTCAGATTGATATACTCCCTTTCCCATGAGTTATGCAAGAAGGTGCTTACTACTTCTCCTATCCTCTCATATACATTAAAACAATATTAAGCACTTTCGAATGTAGCTAAGGTTATGGGCCACATACTGAGGTGGGAATTGTTTCAGCATTAAGGTCATGTCATCAGCTAAGTCTGGTGATAATATCAAGTTGACACACGTCCTCTCCCCTCTCACATAGGTTCTTAATTAACTTTTATTTTCCTATTCTCTCCATACATTGAAAAATATTAAGCACCTCCGAATGTAGCTGGAGCTACAGGCCACGTATTGAGATCAAAGTTATTTCAGCACTCAGTTCAGTAAACATATATATCAAGTTGACATGCTCCCTCTCCCATGAGTAATGCAAGAGGGTGCTTAGCGTCTATTCTCCTATTCTCTCCCATATAATATAATATTATTACATTCAAAAATATTAAGCACCTCCGAATGAAGCTAGAGTTATGGGCAACATAGGGAGATGGGAATTGTTTCATATGTTAGTTCATGTCCTCAACTAGGCCTTGTAAAAATAATGAGTTGACAGACCCCTATTCCAATGAGTTATGCAAAAAGGTACTAGGTTACAGGCAACATACATACAAAGATGAGATTTGGTTCAGCATTTAGTCCATGCCATCAGCTAGGTCTGGTGATATTATCAAGTTGACATGCCCCCACTCCAATAAGTTATGCAAGAAGGTGTTAGCATCGATTCTGTTCTCCTATTCTCTCCCATACATTGAAAAATATTAAGCACCTCCAAATTTAGCTGGGGTTACAGGCCATCTATTGAGAAGGGAATTGTTTCAGCATTTACTTCATGCTATCAGCTAGGTCTGGTAAAAATATCAGATTGATATGCCCTCTCTCCCACGAGTTATGCAAAAAGGTGCTTAGTATTATTTCTCCTATAGGAGAGGATCATAGTATGCATGCATCAAAAATGTGTTGTCAAGTTGGATATACTGTATTATACATTATACTCTGCAGTGTATCAGCATATGGTAGTTCATATCACAAACATTGGCTGCCACCATTCACGTTTGTAGGCTATATAGGATATAGAATGTTGCCATATTGCCAGGTCAATTTTTGGCAGGTAACATCCTGTAAGAAATATTGGTGGGAATGAAACCTTTTGTAACAGTACTCGAGGACGTACTAATTTTGCAAATTTGTAATAAAATTTATCATTGTATGAGAACAGAATGAAATCCTCAATAAAATTAAAAACCTTACTCATTTACTGTACATAATAACATACCCAAATGGTCTGACAAATAGATCTCTTTATTAGTACAAGCAACACAATATAATATTATATTACAATATACGTATGTACAAAGATAACATTAAAATATAATATACGTTGTAAACTCATTCATGAATCAGAAATACATTTCTGTAGAAACAGAAGACGCTTCCTGACCCAGTCTCCAGCATGCTTCATGCCATGTTGCTGATAGAAAGCGAACAGTTTCGTGTACCTTTCGACGACATCAAATCCACAAAGACGCTGCAGTTTTCTGAGGTCAATCGGGCAGAGGTGCATGGGTTGTGAAAAGTCCTCCTCCAGGTGGCCGGAACCGTTCATACAACACTCAAAATAGATACAATGATCAACTCCAAGCATGTGTGCCACCTCATGCACAAGTAGCCGGCAGCATCGCTCCAACAGGATTGAATAGTACTGCGGCTCTTTTTTGGATTTCAGTGTCTCAATTTCATACCAGTTCTCGCAGGAAAATTCGGTGTGGGGATCATACCTTCTGAAACTGAAGCAGGCCACTCTGGCCAGCCCCCCAGCCCAACCTGCGATGAAGAGATCGGATTTTGACTCGTACATGTCAGATGTGGTGACGGCAATGGTGCATATCGCATCCTCGGTGACTACGTTTCGAAGAATCTGAAGGACAGATGAGACGTGGAGTTGATAATGACCAGAAGATTTGTGATATCTGAACTGCACATCATATTTCCGCTGTGAGGCCCTCAGTCCAGCATCTTCGTGGGATTCATCAAAGTTGAGTGAAGCCCTGTTAGGTGTAACCTCAAGGCTGACAGCAGGAAGCACCTTCACCTCAAGACAGAAGAAGGCTTCAGCATAATTCTTTAGGTGGACCAACTGAGGACTCTTATTGATGGTGAATTCTCCAATGGGCAAAATACACACACTCTTTCCAGGGTAACGTTGTGGAAGAAAGGTTTCTTTTGCAAAGAAATCGCCCTTCATTCCTCTAATTTTACGCTTCCCGAGGAAGGGCGTTTGCTCCAAAAACTTTGCAAATGACTGTCCTTCCTCTTTGTATTGCGCGAGCCAGTCATTCTCAGAAGAGGGCTTGGGGATAGGACTAAAGAATTCTTCACTGGGTTGGTATTCCCTTCCAACGTCTTCACCTATTGCTTTTTTCCTTTGAGCTTTATTAGGAGCTCTGAAACCCTTAGCATAAGGGTGAAAGTGCTGTCGTTTAGTCCTTGATGACGACATCCGGGTTTTTTCGCAGTTGAAGAGAGTAAAACCCTGATTGAAAATGGTAGGCGTGACCACGGTATTTGGTGATCATGTGCTCAGAAATGGGACGGGACGGATTTTCCTTGAAGTTTTAGTCCTTCTGCTGGAACATGTCTGGCGCTAAGCAGAGTCCCAACGTGGACGTAGCTCGTTTCTTCGTTACAAAGAAGCACCTATTGCGTGGAAAGTGAGTTCTTATTAATGACGTGTGCTAGTTGAGACTGGTCGTCCTTGCTGGGACCTCAAAACCAGGAACCGTCACAATATGGCGACTTTTGAACCTTATGCGCTCTCGACTTTGAAGAAGTTCCTCAATATGTACACACAGTGCAACTTCCTTAGTAAGTATCTGGATTAGTACAGACTCTCAGCTAGTGGATACACCTCATTCAATCCTTAGGTCTTGTCAACTTTGAAAAAGTACTTTCCTCATTCCGAGTATACGGTGCAACCTGCTTAGTATTGAATTAAATTGAATTGATTCTATGCATACATACGCATTAAGTACAATACATGTATGGTTGGAAAGGGTTATACAAAAGAGCAATCTATGTACGTGCTTGCCTGAAAGATAGACGTACGTATAAATCAAATGATAAGTTATGACATTTTATAAATGACAAGAATAATTTAAGTGAATGAGGGTTATTTGATGATAAATAATTGGGAAATAATTTGGGTTTAATTCAATTCAATTCGTGTAGTAAGTACCTGGGTCAGGATGTAAATACTCCTGGTTAGTGCACACTCCTGGTTAGTACACATTCCTGGTTAGTAGACACTCCTGGTTAGTACACACTCCCGGTTAGTACACACTCCTGGTTAGTGCACACCCCTGGTTAGTACGCACTCCTGGTTTGTACACACTCCTGGTTAGTACACACTCCTGGTTAGTACACACTCCTGGTTAGTACACACTACTGGTTAATACACACTACTGGTTAGTGAGTACACTTCACTCAGTCCCTAGCTCATGTACACTATGTCAACCAGTACTGGTAGCAAGTACATCTGATAAGACGTACAGATTTGGGTGCCCTTTGAGGTACTTACTAATCAATTTGGACTGTACATGTATATGGAATTGTCTATACACCTGTATAAATGTAAATATCTATCTATGTATGTATATATGTACTGGAAGGGTGTAATTCTGTAATTTTCGGTAAAATTTGTAATTTATAATACAGTACGTACTTGATAATTGGAGTGAATGATTTATTGTTGTTGATTTCTTTTGATGTTTTGAGCTTATGGTTCATTATAGATGTGTTTGATATCTCACTATTTTACTATTTACATATGTTGTAGATAATTAATTTCAATGATAATGTGGTCATGGGGTAATTCCTATCTTATTATCTCTGTTACTGTTTCAATTTTCTGATTCTGTGGAAATGTGATAAATTAAATGTTGATACATGATAATTGATGTAGTAATGTAAACATGTGTGTATGTGTACTTATATGTGTACAGTAGTACAATTTTTTTATTAATAACAGCAAATATCAACAAATAGACTATACATCTGTGTACCAATCATGCATACTGATTAGTTACAAACGTTATGTACTGAGAGATGCACGTCCCTCAGAGCAAGCCAGTTCAATGTTGTAAGATGGCAAAGTAATAAATGTACGTATGTATACATGTTGTATTTATAGTTGATGCTTTGAACTTATCTGAGCTTCAATAGACTGGTGGACACCTAATTAAATTTAATCGTTGGAATCTGATGATTGTCAAGAATAGTGTGTGGATTTCCTGTTCACCATCCATAAAATGGAGTGCAGTGATTCTCGAGATTTGACTCTGTCCCCGTTTACTATCCATGGCGAGATGGATTCAATGACTTGCAGGAATTCGTAATAACCTTTTTCTTCTCTGGCTTGACATGTTCATCATGGCAATCATCTTCAGTAGAGTGTACAATAGCAAATTTGTTCTTTTTCAGTTTGATGTCTTGTTTATTGTGTGTTCTCTTCGTGTACCGTAGGTTCAGGAGGGTATTTGCGATCGGAACGCAATGCATCACCACTCGTAACCCCCAGGATGAGGAGGTCACCAATCAGGTTAGGTAATTTGTGTTTGAAGTTTGTGATTGTACCGTTGGTACGTACGTACGTACGTAGCATAAGCAAATGAGCCACAATTGTATTTCCTCACGATTACTATACTTGCTTTCAATTCTGCAACAAGCGTTTGTTATTTCATTGTTTGTGTTGCGGTCTCAAAGACACATCATATGTAACAGATGTCATAAATGCCATGCTTAGTACATCCTGTACTGATAGTAGTGGCAGGGTTTCCCCCAAAGGGGGGTACAAGGGCGCTCCCCCCCTTATTCTCTGTTCTGTGACAACAATTTTTTGTTAGAATAAAGGTTTATAATATTATTGTGTTAAGTGTTAAAGCAATATTGATAATTATACATCAAAACATTCATAGTGATCCCCTCCCCCTTCATCTTTTTTCTGGGGTAAACACTGGTAGTGGTATATCACTCAAGGAGTGATTGTGTATGAACACATGTGTACACGTACCTACATATATCAGCCGACCTCATTTGATAGTCTAACCTCGTTATGACATCAAGTACCTTGACATATTACATAGCAACTCAAGCATCACTGAACAATTGGCATCTTTGTTACGCTTCCCTTGCTTCCACGCTTGATAGTTGAGGTTCTGTACTATGTCACCCATTGCTTCCACACTTGGTAGTTGAGGTTCTGTGCAATGTCACCATTGCTTCCACACTTGATAGTTGAGGTTCTGTGCAATGTTACCATTGCTTCCACACTTGATAGTTGAGGTTCTGTACAATGTCACCATTGCTTCCACACTTGACAGTTGATGTCCTGTACAATGTCACCCATGGTCCTCACTTGACAGTGTCAAAGCCCCTACTTGATATCATCCTTGGCTCCTTATCGGACAGTGACACTTCGCCATAACAACACTCTCGATTCTTCACTCATGAGCATGTCTGATCAATCCTCCCTGAAGATACATTGTTGAAAGCTGTTGACATGTCTGTTGTATATATATATATAAGGTTGTTAAGTGCAGACATAACCTTACATGTGCATTTTGTTCAAATATAAACGGTAAAGAATTGCTACCATGGTGATATGCTTGCATATCCTCCAGTGTTTCATGTTGCTTATTAATTTTCACCTTGTAATAGAAGCCATATAGTTTCCTTATGGCTACTAGGTAATATGAAAATGTGATAAATGTCGATTGTCCCTACAATTTGTACTCAATTGGACTCGTGTGTATTGAACATAGAACTATTATCAATACAGGTCTCATGTCCTGACTTTCACAACTGCATTGTGAACAATCTGTTAAGTGAATTATGATGTCAGTGTTAATTGAATTTTGATTAGCATAATGATGATTTGATAATACACAGCAATTTATTTGTTCCACCCATTAATTATATTCAGTTGAGTGCTCTTAGTAGACATTAGTCTGGCCTGGTAGACCACCCCATTAGGCTCCACAATGTCTAATACACCTTAGTCTGTCCTGCTAGACCACCCTGATTTACTGCTGCTGCAACACCCCGTGGTAATAAAAAGAGTAAGGGGATCTCCCTTTCATCTCAGTACTCAATGGGATGGTCTAGCCAGACAAACACTAATACACCTACGTACGTATGTATGTACGTATGTATATTGTTGTATGTACCTGGTGTGTGTACAAGCCTGCCATTGAATATACTTTTCATGTGTATTACCATGTTTGCCTCTGTGCAGTGGCCTTATTCTGAGTTTGTTGACATCACCCCGAGCCCCAAAGCCGACAATGAGCTGATCATCACTGTCAAGAAGGGGAAGAAGCAGAACACGATGACCTTCATCTGCGACCAGAGGTCCGATCTCCTCACCGAGTGTCTGCAATTCTCTGCGAAATTTTGCGGCAACAGAGTCAAGAAATATGAAAGGGTAGGTGGACCACTCACATATGTATTGGCATTACAGTACAGTACAATATTATAATAATATTATGGTACATCACAGTGTTAGCACAGTATTGTACACTGCCAATTTTCTCTCCCAAAAAAATGAGAATCACCACCAGAAGAAGGGGAGTTTCATTTTCACAACTGAGGTGATACGTACCTAGCTATTAGTCATTGCATACCTAACTGTTTCAATTTCTCTATCATTCATTTTTGCTTTGACTGCTTCACACGCTCGAAATAAGCAGATGATGTCCCCATGCACACATGTATATGAGAACAAACTGTTATGGAACTAAATTTTCAGAAATAGGCCCTACCAGCAAAAATTGCAAAAAAATTCTGTTCTGGAAAATTTTGACGTGTGCAATACCTAATAGTACAGTACAATACATTTTATGTATCTTTTGGTTATAAGATACCTGCATTCACTATCAAAAGCATACATACGTACCACAATGCAGCAGGTTAGGTCACAGTAGGTTAGGTAATCTTAGTGATACTGGCAAGGCCTTCAGTCCATCGGGCTAGTGTGCTAGGCACCCAGGAAAGTACAGTACAGTGTCTCATTAATCCGCAACCACTTGATCAGCCAAACCGGACTCTTGTTAATCTGCAACCACTTGATCCGTCAAACCTTTTAATCCTCCACAATTTCCCAGTACCAACATAATGTACAAGTACCAATGTGTATCCTGTTAAGCCGCCAAACTTCTTAATCCACCATATTCTTTGAAAACGAATTGCAGCAGATTAATGAAAATTTACTGTACATACTGTGCATTTTAGCTAGTATGTGTACAGTGGAAATATCGATACAGTTCAATGTACTGTACTGTACTATACTATACTATATGTATGTGTTCACTCAACTGTAAGGGTGTTCGTATCTTTGAGCACTGAATTGAAATCATTTGCATTTTTTAACCTGCATACATACAACATGTAGTGAATTCTCGTTAATCCACCACTGCTTTATCTGCCACACCATTTTATCCACCACAATTTCCCAGTACCAATATAATGTACAAGTACCAATGAATATCCAGTTAATCCACCAAACTCATCATTCCACAATATTATTTTAAAAATGAATTGTGGTGGATTACTGAGAATTCACTATACCGTAAATGTTCTAATTTTTCGTCAGAGCAAGGTTGAAGGAAAAACCGTCATTTAGAACAAGATTGGTTGTGAATCCTGATCTGACGAATAAATAGAAAACTGTGACGAATATTCAGAATTGCCGACGACTAATTGGAACAAAATTAAATGGCTGCGTTTAGCCTGAAAGTCCTCGCTCCGTTCGTGGATACCACATAAATTGAGAGTATTGGAAGCCTAGCATTTCGGATCGCGTTACTTCCAGAGGTTAAAATGATATGTACAGTATACGATTATAATAATATTACATTGAAACCGTCTAAAATCAGCCGTACGCATACACGCGTGTCAAATAATATTTTGCTGTATTCTATTTCCTATCAGACAACCCTCACTATCGCTTTGCAGTCGTTGCTTATAGAGCAGGAGTCAACTTTGAAGTAGTGAGCAATGACAGAAAATCCTATAAAATATTATAAGGGTAGCTAACAAAGATATCTGACGAAAAATTAGAACTGATGATGAACATTTAGAATGCGTCACATTTCGTCATCAATTAGAAAGTTTTAGAACCTATCTGGAGCCAATGACAAATAATTAGGTTGACGAAAAATTAGAACAAATACGGTATTGCCTAACGTAGTGTATGTATGTACCCAACAATGGAACCTGTATCACTGACCTATGCTACATGGCATATGTACCCACAGTTTTTCCTCGATCTACCCCTCAACTAGGATACAAGTACATATGCAATCAGATAATTCACATGCATTTTCGCTTTTCCTGTACGTTTGTGTGTGTAGAAGTTTGAGGCTGCTAAGTATCACTGGAGCGAGACCAAGAAGCGTGTGGGGCTGGTGGTACGACAGAGCTGCCTGACACAGGTCGACCCTGCGAGGAACAAGAAGCTCACGGACTACCACTACAAAGATATTGATGCTGTAATCAAGGTGTGTGTGCACGTACTGTACGTATATACAGTATCTACAGTATATGTAGAGGTGAAAATGTGTGTATGTATGTGTGTGGAGGTGTGTGTACCTTGAAGTACTGTATGTATGTTGAGGTGTGTGTAGAAGTACTGTAAATATTTTGAGGTATGTGTACGAGGAAGTACTGTTTGTATTTTGAGGTGTGTGTATGTCAAAGTACTGTATGTATTTTGAGGTGTTTTTATGTGAAGTACTGTATATATGTTAAGGTGTGTGTATGTCTGTGTATGTACATATTATGGATTATTATAGAGGTGTGTATGCATGAAGTACGTATGCACGTATATGCACATGCATAATTATGGAGATATGTGTCTACATAAAAGTACCAGTTGATGTACGACCATAATGATACATGTTTGTGTGTTCTATATGTCATTTGCAAGCATATTATTTTATACCATCGAACAACTAAAGTACGTACCTCTGGTAGGACTGTAGCTGATGCTGACCTACCAGAGGTACTTTAGTTATTATGTAGACACATGCATACGTACGTAGCTTCGATGGGAATAGATTGATCTTGTTTGCTTTGACTTTCTCCATTTTTTCAGTTGTCGGACCATCCAGGAGGATTTGTTGTGAAGTCAAGCGGCTTTGGGAGATTGGTATGTATGTACATGCACCGTGAATATGTGTTAACCAGCCACAGTGCATTTTCAGAAACATGGTGGATTAAGAAGAAGGTTGACAGATTGATTGGGTATACGCTTATTCATTGTACATATGTTATATTGGTGCTTGGAAACTGTGATGGATGGAAAAGTTTGGCAAATAAAGCGGTGGTGGATTAACTGGCATTCACTCTGTAACCCATGTCCACTTATGTCTACCTGTACTGTGTGGACACGTGTATTGCACATTGTAGTCATCGAACGTTTATGTGTGGATGTACAGTATTTACAGTGTGTGTTATAGTGAGGGGGGAGGGGACAAGTGCTGACCTGCCCACCCTCAAGTGCTGCCCCACCCACCCTCAAGTGCTACCCTGCCCACCCTCAAATGCTACCCCGCCCACCCTCAAGCACTTCCCACTCAGTGGTGTTCACTCCCTCTCTCCTGGTTTGCAGCACTTGTTCCTGACTGAGAACAGGGATGAACTGATCCAGGCCATGTGTGTGGCATGTAGAGAGAATATCGGATTTGAACTAGCGTGAGTTGTGTGTGTGTACACATAAAAATGTACGTATGAATGTATGCACAGCTTATTATTGTATGTACATATGGCAGTGGAACACTCTTATAACAAGCGCAATTACTAATTCCTCGATATAGCAAAGCAGTGACCTCAATCATGTGCTACAGTACCACATGAGCGATCTGTTTCACTGCTATGTGATCACTCAAGAATTAAACGCTTTCCCCTATCTACGCTGTAGCAATCATGAGCCTCTATTTGCTGAGGATGACCTTAGGCAAGCAATGAGCACAACCATGTGCTACAGTACCACATAATGAGCACAACTATGTGCTACAGTACTACATAATGAGCACAACTATGTGCTACAGTACTACATAATGAGCACAACCATGTGCTACAGTACTACATAATGAGCACAACTATGTGTTACAGTACTACATAGGTAATTTACATTTCAACCATTTCAATCTGTTTCAATCCATTTCACTGCTACTTGATTGTTCAAGAATTACCTGGTTTACTCAGCAAATGTCTCATTACTGCACCCACTTAATCATGTACTTCCAGTGATTAATCAATTACTCAATCTGTTGTTATTCACTGATCGATAATCTATTTGAAAATTACATCCAACCCCAAGCACTACTTCACATATGCATGCTCATACTCATATGCATTTGTCGCATTGCTATGTCATTTGCAAGACTTCACTCCATTTTGACCTTGCATATTGCACATAACGTGATAACCGCAGACATGCATATGTACATGCATATTAGTCCATGTACTGTGTGTACTTTCTCTCTCATTCAGTGTCAGATCCAACCAGAAAATGGGGATGCAGGAATTCCACGCTCAAAGATTAGGCAAGTATAGGTGAGTGTGCACAGTACATAATACACGTAATACATATGTTAACACCTAATTACACACATGTATGTACGTATGTAGATACGTATCATGTGTTGTATGGATGCAGTGTATACGTATGTACCTTGCAGTGTGTCACTTTCTTTGTGAGGGAATTTCCGCTCAAGTTGCCTGATAACCTGGTTCATACGTAGATAATGCAGATGTACACATTACCTATGCTATAACTGACCAGAGGTTGTTTTAGTTTGTATTTCATCATACTGTCTGCGTTCCATCACACTTCTGTCATGTAGTGATGATGACTCTATAACATCGTTGACCGAGTTTCCGGTAGTCAAGTATACTCACAGACATGAGGTGAGAAGTTGATTCAGCTTCTGGTGTATGTACTTGAGTTATTCAATTGTCAGATACGTATATTCCTTATATCCATGCACACGTGCTGACTAAAAACCCACACACTCACATTTGCACACTTCTCTGCAATTCTGTAGTTCAGAAATGTACTATACTTTGTAGCTTGTAGGGTACCTTGTATTTTGGAGATCAAGGACTTAAAATCTAAAAGCGTTCGCTCGAATATCATAATAGGCGATGTTTTGATTAGTTCCAATCAACACCTTGCGTATTTGCCTGCCATTTTTGCGTAAACAGTTTTTCGTTTCATGTAAACGGTTTTCTGTTTCCTCTTTTATTCATATCTTTTATCGTAAAAACGAATACAGAACGGCATTTTTCCGAAATGGAATGGGAACCACCTTTTGCCTCCTACTGTACATTACATGTAATACCTATACATGTTTTAGTTATCACCCACTTATTAGGAGGACAGTAACCAACATGGAATTTTTTGTGTTTCTTTCCTAAAAGTGATATGAGTAATATGTACCCTGATTTCTGACCTTTTGATCCGGCCATAATTGATTAATCAATTGTCACATCTGGAAATCTGACGGATCCAAAGATAAGTACCCTTGTCAGTCTCTCTCCAGCAATCAGGATACATGCATATATACGTACGTACCTTCATAACTACGTATACAGTGGAACCTCTCTATTATGGACACTTTGGGACCTTGATTTTAGTCCTTATAACAGAGGTGTCCTCAATTTAGAGGTTACTTAATACACTACAGTACTACACTGGGACACTGAATGGTGTCCTTATTATAGAGGTTTCTGCAATTCAGAGGTTTGTACTAGAGAGGTTCCACTGTATATTTGCTCATTTCTCAGCAATTTACAGCTGCATAGTACATCATGTTCTTCAGAACCTACTGTTGGGTTCTTCATCTGTTAGGATTCTGACATTCCTTGATGTATACATCCTGTTGGGATACTTCATAACATGTTCTTCAGAACCTACTCTGGGTTCTTCATCTGTTAGGATTCTCGACATTCCTTGTTTTATACATCCTGTTGGGAGTCTTCACAATATGTTAGGATCCTTGTTGTTCCTTGATAATATATACATCCTGTTGAGATTCTTCATATTCCTTGATACCTCCTGGTAGGATTCTTTGTTATCCTTTCACCTCATGTACGTTCTCTTCAGGAACCTGTTTCTAGGATTCTTGCTCTCAGCGAGAGCTGTGTACTGGAGAGAGACAAGGGCACATACAGCGTGGTCACCTTGCACCCTCTGTGTGATGTATTCTCTCTGGTGAGGTTCACAGATGACCCTCAGATGTTTGGCATTGAATACATCACTGGAAAATTCTGCAAGTATTCCTGCACTGATAGGTTAGTTCAAATATTACTACGTATATTATTCTGTGTGTGTGTGTGTGTGTGTGTGTGTGTGTGTGTGTGTGTGTGTGTGTGTGTGTGCATGTGCACGTGTGTGCACGTGTGTGTATGTGTGTTTGTGTGTGTGTGTGTGTGTGTGTGTGTGTGTGTGTGTGTGTGTGTGTGTGTGTGTGTGTGTGCATGTGCGTGTGTGCGCACGCGCATGTGTATGTACTGTGTGCTGTGAGTGTGGGTGGGTGTCTGTCTGCAAGTGTGTGTGGGGGTTGTGAATGTGGAAGTGTGGGTGGGTGTGGATGTGGGGGTTTTCACCGTCTTGTATCCTGGTTGAGGGGAGGATCAAAGAGAAATCTGTGCGTACATAAGCCATGTAGCACAGGTCAGTGATACAGCACAGGTCACCAGACAGGTTTTATTGTTAGGATTAATTGCGTGAGAACGAGGCAGGAAATTAGTAAACACATTTCTATTGCATATAATATGTTGTATTGGACTATGCGCATATTTGCAGTATAAATAGTCTATCATTCACCACGCCAGGATACAAGATACGTAGTTATATCTGCTGCAGCACACCTAGGCAGGATATAACTATTACATGTACCATGGAGGAGTAAACATCCTGCTGTTCCCAAGAAGGTCATGATGAATATGCATCCTGTTTTGTGTGTGAGTGTGCTGAAGTCAGCAGAGAACTGCTCTAGCTGTGAGGAATTGAATGAAAAATTGAAAATAGCTATTATGTACTTTCACAGCAAGTTTAGAACCACCCTGATTGGGTCACCCTAACCAATGCACCACCCACATATGAATTTGTTACTTACTTGTACTTCCTTTGAGAGTCTGTGTCTGGATAAAATTGTATTAAGAGTGTCTATCTAGCACCTCAGTGTTAACACTATATGGGTACGTATGTACATGCATAAGGAATGTTTTTTATAGTACCCACATGTATTTCCTGTTGATTTTACCATCCCTATTACATACCCCGTTGATTTTACAATGCCGGTTACATATATGTACTGTTGATTTCATAGTCCCCTATCTCACAGTGTTGTTGTGTTTGCAACACCTAACTATTGTTCACAATGTCCTGTGATATGTACTGCTCCATTCGATCTGTACTACTGCTACTGTATATATTGCGTCCACCTCCACCGTCACAGGGATGCACTGTTATGCTCCATTCTGGATGGCGTGCGTGCCAGTGGTAACAAAGACGTCTGTGTTAAGATGACCAAGACTGACTTTGGCCTCAGACTGGGACCTCTCTACAAGCAGGTCAGTGCAGGACTGCGGGCTGCCTTGAACTCCTCTCTTGTTTGAGAAACCTTTGGACATTTTGGAACTTTCAGAAACATAGTTCAAACAGTCTTCTTCATTACTTCCTAAACTTTTTGACCCAATCATCATCGTCATCAGGATCCTACCATCTCTCTACTGATGGCAACTCTTGGGATCAAAATGTTTAAGTTAAAATGAAGAAGTCTGCTCAAACTACATTTTGTAAGTGCTCCAGAAAGCTCCTTGAACAAAAGGTCAATATAGTGTGGTATTGATTGTGGTTAACTGCCTTCTGAGACTGTTTAAACTACATTTTGTAAGTGCTCCAGAAAGCCTAAAGGCTTTTTGAACAAAAGGTCAATATAGTGTGATACTGATTGTGGTTAACTGCATTCTGTACTTGTCTACACACCGGTTTGTGTATTTATTATGGCACCTCATCCAATGAATGTTCTTTGTTATCACATTTGTTGCACAAACGTGTGGTAACAGGCTAGTTAGTGTGGTATTGAGCATATTGGCTCTATATGTACTTGTGTTTTAGTACTTGTGTACATGCAGGTTAGCATTCAATGTGGTACCTTGCCCAATGACTGTGGGCAGTTTGTCAGATTTGTTCCACCTTAGATGTGTACTAACAGGCTAACCTTTTACTGTATTGTGCATTAATTGCTCAGTTTTGTGTACATACGCACACAGGTTAGTGCATTAATTGCTCAGTTTTGTGTACATACACACACAGGTTAGTGCATTAATTGCTCAGTTTTTGTGGTTGTGTACGTACACACATAGGTTAGTTAGGCCTAAATTTAAGAAAGTATCGAGGGAGGAGGGGAAATTCAAATTTTGTAATACGTATATATGTTATTTTTGGGAGAGGAGTGTGTTCTCCTGACCATATAGTGACAATTCCTACAACACCACTTTTTGGGTTGGTTGATATTGATATGGTGTGTTCCAATGTGAATGTATTCCACCAGTGGCTGTGAATCTGTTCCGTTCTTTCTCTCAGGTTGAAGAAGAGGTCGAGAGTACATGTCTTCGTCAGGTGACGGCTGCTCTCACCGGAGACAACTTCATGGAGGCCGTCTCCAAGTTCAACTCCAACATCAGCTACAGTGGGCTGAACTATGCCGTAACACAAGAGGGCCTCTTCGTGGAGAACAAGGAGAAACTCATCAACAGCGCACTCATGTCTCTAATCACCAAAGAAGGTACACGTGACCATAGAGAAGCAGTCATGAAATGCCATCCACATAATCCTGAGCATGAGTTTAACATTCTTTTGTAAGGCTTGGGAGATTGTGTTGTTGAGGCTTGATTTGTGCATAATGCAAAACACCTCTTTGTTCTGACGTAAGTGACCTCTGTAATGCATGTGTGAATCGGGACCTCCTGAAGCTGTATAGCAGGTGTAAATTGACCTCAGAAATGTACTGCCCCCTCACTGAAATTACAAACATGCATCTTGTGAAGTCTCTCTTGAGAGAACCTTCCCTGAAGATATATCACCCAGTATGCCTTTACACTTGAATATGGGGCAATTTTCAATATTTGGTGTTTCACAAGTAGAGTATAATAAGTTGGAATACTCACTTGAATTCAGCCACAGGTGTATGTACTTCAGCTGTTAACTGTGGTACCGTTAATAATTCAGTAAAGAAACCACAAGGTTTGGACACAGGTCACATTATTCACTTCAAATTTGTTTTCTGTCAATTTCCCCTCAGTGCTATTGTTGTAAGCTGCTATTCACTCTAGGTACAAAGAGCGTCGACAGACCCGAAGAGCACGAAGCCCAGTTCCATGCCTTGAGGAGACTGGTGGCCTCGAAGGCAGGATTCCAAGCGTTCACTGAACTACCAAAGTGAGCACCAGAGTGCTTGTCAGATGTGAAGTGTGTAGATACACTACATGTACAGGCTATTGGAAATGTTTGTCAAAATTCACATTTATAAACCATGAGGGTATTTCTATCTGTGTGTGTGTGTGTGTGTGTGTGTGTGTGTGTGTGTGTGTGTGTGTGTGTGTGTGTGTGTGTGTGCATGTTGGGTTGTGAGTGTACATGTGTATCTACCTGCATACTTGTTTTATGACGTATTGTAGATGTGTGTGTACATGTGTGTGCCGGTACGTATTTGCGTTCAGGCATGCATGGACATGTGTGCTAGTATTGTGGGAGAGATTTATTCAACAATAAAGTGTGTATATACATATGTTTTCAAATTGCTTACATCATCAGGAGAAACCTGTACAAGAGTGTTAGAACCAATTCATGCCCAATCACTCGGAAAGGTGTTAACTTGTTATGATACTCATGACCTCATAGCTAGTGCCCAGTATTGGTTCTGAGGGAGGTGTTCCTGGTTACCTCTGTGTAGCAGCTATCGCCCTTGGGTAGTTGTAGTGTGGTAATAGTTCATCTAATTCAGCAGCTATTACCCTTGGGTAGTTGTAGTGTGGTAATAGTTCATCTAATTCGGCAGCTATTACCCTTGGGTAGTTAGATATATTATTACATACAAGTTGTCTTTACACCTAGCATAATATGTATAGTAGTATTCATTTGTTGTTGCTCACACCTAGTGCACGAATGGTGCAATGCCCCCCCTATGCATACGCTGAGACAACTCTTCCCACCGTCTGTACTGTACCTAACTATATTCATTAATACATTCGAATAATCATTTCCAAGATTCGGGTATTCATTCATAATGAATGTCATTACTTTAGAGATGATGGGGACAGTTGTCTTAGCCTATGTACACTCAGTGGACTCCACCTCGTGCACCAGGCATGACAGGTAACTAATGAATATAGTTCTACTAAGTGCCACGACTACCTGTCTCCAGACAACTTGTCCCAGCCCATGCATACGACAAGACAATTTCTTCCTCTCATGACTTAATTCAGTCGATGTGCCCACTTCACACAAATGCCTGTTTATTCACATACCAATAATATTATCTAAACATAATACAGTACTTACATACATTACCATTCTTTGATTTATTTTGAATTGGGATCTTATTTTGGGTGGGATAACCTTCACCCTCTAGGCTCCTTTTCAAGGCTCCCACAAACCACTAGGCTCCTTTTCAAACTCCCACAAATGACACACCACTACAATCACCATACAACTGTTTCAGTAACACGATTAGTAGTAGTCTAAGAGTTGCATTAAAATTAGAATCAAAGTTTGATGGCTTCTTTGTGCCTTGTTCCCTAATGGTAGCATGGTACAGGAAAAATGTCCAATTCTGGGATTCGAACATGGGTGAGCGAAACCATCGCTAGAGTAAGCCCTTTCAGCTGCCAGCACTCAGCTTTCTTGCGCATGTATGTACGTAGTTGGTGTTAGAGTAGAAATAACCAGTGTTCAGCAAACCTTTCACACTTACTCTTTGAGAGTCGCAGTAGTGTGCGTGTCTCACTCCACCCTCCAATGCAGCACAAACATAACATTCAATGTGTGTACAGTTGTATGAAAGCAAGATGGCCTTATCTATGTGTGCTACCACCACCGTACCTGTCTCCTCACTGATAATATTATGTGTATACAATACAGTGCAACTTGGTTAGTAAGTATCTGGGTTAGTACATACTCCTGCATGGTTAGTGAGTACGCTGCGCTAAGTCCCTATAGCCCATGTGCACAATGTAAAACGGTACTGTTAGTAAGTACCTCCGATAAGAGGTACAGATTTGGTGAGTCCGTCACTAAGCAAGGTTTGACTGTATTTCATTATTTGCCAAATATTTCGTTAAAAAATACATAAGTACACAATGCACACACACTAGCTACTGTAACAGTGGTATAGTTAAGAGTAAGGCAGCGTGCTCCCGAAGAGCAACTTCAACTGTTCTCTGTAGTGTTGGGCTGTTCCTTCACCGGGGCTTATACCCTCCCTCTGGACAGGCAGTACCAGCTGTTTCCTCTGTCTGTGCTGTCTGTAGCCTCTCACCAACCTCAATATCATGTGAATAGCAGTCACCAGAAATCCAGTCACCATGGTGTCTGTGATGTGGGAGGGAAGCCATAGAAGTGGTTTACTCACTCTGAAATCACAACATCAAAACAGCATGTACCTCAGTGGTGTGAAGGGGCTAGAGTAGTGCCACTTCGTGTCTGTCTATTTCCCAAAATGTTTCACGATTTTATGCACTTAATAGGAAAATTAGGAGATCTATAAATTTGAGACAACAGTGCTGCTGGATATTGTAGGGCAATTTGGATTTGTTTCACAGCACTCTACACATGGACAATATGGTGTTATTTTCTCACTTTCTGTATTTCCTACTTCACGGTGGGTAATCGCAGCAGTAATGTGATGCCAGACAGTGCACTTTACTCCGAAATGTCCTCTTCAAGTGAGTGTGTTACTTATTCTATAATAGTATGGACATATTGTACTACGAGCCTTATATATTTCATCTACAACACTCGAGACCAACTGAAAGTATGAGTATATATTCAAGTATGACTGAAACGTGCATATGTGTGCTACATATTGTACTACGAGCCTTACATAATTCATCTACAACACTCGAGACCAACTGAAAGTATGAGTATATATTCAAGTATGACTGAAACGTACATATGTGTGCTACATACACCAGGTCCTGCTTAAGGGCGAGGTAATAATTTGGTACGTGTATTCAAGCCTGGATAAGGTGAACCCTTGCGTTGGACACTGAGTTGTACTTCGGAGTAATAGATTAATATGGTGATAGCTATGTACAGAGGTGACCCCACTAAGGGAACAGCTCAGTAGTGGCTGGCTTCGGGCAGTAAGGCACTGGCATCCAATACTGCAGCTAGCAAACTGTCCCATCCAGCTAACACTACCACCAGTACCCTCAAATCAGCAGCAATGCTATAGTTCTCTATGGTTATTAACTGTGCTAGATACCAGAAGCTGGGGATAGTAGAGCTGTGGTCGCATAGACAGAAGTGGTATTAGTAGAGAAGGGAGATTCAATTGCTAACTTATAACTGGACTTTGGTGGCTCACAGTAAGACTGTCATGTATCATATTAAGCAGAGTAGCTATGAAAGGAACTAACACTGTATTGTTCTCACCATTTGTGTCTCTCTTGATCTTCTTCCAACAGCTAGCCTGCAGCTGGTTGTAGCTGTTTACGCTGCCTTTTATGCTTTTTAATGGGGATTCCCCTACATTCTTTTCATTCTTCTCGTGATGTGATGCTATTTTTAGTAACAGAAAGCGTACAGTGGTGTTAAATTAATTAGCAGTATCTCTTCTATAAATAGAGATATTGTTTCTTCCAGGGACTGAAGTTTTTCATAAAGTACATACTTTATGGAATGTGGAAGTATGGCAATCTTGTAATAAATGCCGGATGAAGTACTACCAAAAAGGAATAAAGCCATCTAAAAGTGTTACTAATATTGTATACATGTGCATACGTATCATTGTATCAGAACTTGTCATGATGGTCATGTGATCTGTGTGACCTCATGTACAGTAGAACCTGTCTAATGTGGTCATCTATGGGACCTCGTGCAGTGGCCTACCTACCTAGCAAGGTGGCTGTTTGTACAGGCTCCACTATGGTAACATCATTGCTGACTGTTTATTGTAGTAGATGTACTGTGTATGTGATCATGTGTGTATACTATAAGTATGTGAGAACGCAGCCATATAACGTTTGTGTGTTGTAGACGCAATATACGTAACAGTCTCTCCCTCGTGATGAGGTAAGGAGTTTCATATTTGGAGTGTTGTGGGGTGTTGTTACACACATGCGCATAGCATAATAGTGGACAGATTCTTTGTTCATTTTGCAACATACAATTGTATGTACTGTACAAACTGTGCATACTGTATGTACTGTGTATACTTTATGTACTATGTATACTTTATGTATTGTATTTACTGTATGTACTGTATGTACGTACTGTGTGTACTATATGTACTGTATGTACTTTATGTACTGTGTGTACTTTATGTAGTAGTTATACCCCGCTTTCGGTGTGTACTGTGCGGATGTACTAAGTGTTAGGAATAGATTGGCCGAGGGCGCAGCCCGAGGCTAATCTATTCCGAACACTTAGTGCATCCGCACAGTACACACCGAAAGCGGGGTATAACTAGTATGTACCCCGTAGGCACATTCATTTACGCGGGCTGGTAGGCCTATCGATCGAGGTTTTCAACCAAGAGCAGCAAGAAGGCGTAATAACACTGCAGCAATCGTCATTCGTTTGGTAAATTTCATCCTCAGGCTCGTTTCAGCAAGTTTCCTCTTTCGTTCGGTAAAGTTAATACTCCTAGGCTCGTTGTTTTGGCGAGTTTCCTATTTCGTTCGTTCGTTCCTTCTGTAGATATTCTAAGGCTCGTTGTTTTGGCAAGTTTCCTATTTCGTTCGTTCTGTAGATATTCTAAGGCTCTTGGTTTTGGCAAGTTTCCTCATTCGTTCGGTAAATATATTCCAAGGTTCATGGGTTTGGCAAGTTTCCCTTGTTCGTTCGGAAAATATTCTGAGGCTTTTGGGATCGGCGAGCTTCCTCGTTCGCTCGATAAATATTCCGAGGCTCGTGGGTTCGGCGAGTTTCGTCGTTCGTTCAGTAACTAGCCGAAGCTTGTTAGATTAAATAATGCCACTTACAAAAACTGGGGTACATCACAAATGTACCCCAGTACATCGCGAATGTACTCCTGTCGGCGCTTTTGAAGTTGATTGAAAACGCCCACGCATCGGGATACATGTACGGTATGTACTTTATGTACGGTATGTACTTTATTTACGGTATGTACTTTATGTGCTGTATGTACTGTATGTACTGTGTGTATTTGTGTAGCATGAGGGAATCTGTGGGCCAGAAGGTGATCAAGGCTCTCAAGACCAGCGATGATGCTGTCATTCATGCTGCCATGGACATGCTGTGTGCTCTCATGCAGGTATGTGTGTGTACGTGTGTGTGTGTGTGTACGTGTGTTTGTGTGTGTATGCATGTATGTGTGTATGAATAGAATAGGTCTATCCTGCCTAGGTGTGCTGCAGCACTTTATCCACTGCAACACACCTAGACAGGATATAACTAACTTGTTTCCTGACCTGGTGAATGATAGACATTGATTGATTCACTGGATGTTGAGTGATAGACAAAAGATCTCTTAACCTGGGACCTCTTGTACATACATGTGTACATTCCTACGTATGTGTACATTCCTGTGTGTATTGCCATAATATGTTCAGCAATAGATGTTGTTAATGGATGTAAGTACTCCTTTGCCTGTACTGCTATGCCTGTACTGCTATGCCGGTACTGCTATGCCTGTACTTCTATGCCTGTACTGCTATGCCTGTACTGCTATGCCTGTACTCCTTTGCCGGTACTGCTATGCCTGTACTCCTTTGCCGGTACTGCTGTGATTTGCATGATAATGTTTGAATACTTGAGAACAATTTGGTCATAAGATTAGTTGCTGTTGTTTTTGTTATTGTATCATGCATAAATACATACTGTATAGCTTTTAAGCCATTCTTATTTAGATACACACATACATATATACAGTGTATCTACCATATTGTTGCTCTACATTCCTTTAGCCCATGCATGATGATTTCGACCTTTACCAAGAGCAGCAGAACAAGAAGTCACTTCTTTCTAGTAAGGGGTTTCTCAAAATGTTGTTGAAAGTGTTGAAGACTCATGTTGACCTGGGAACTGGAGCTCTTGTTGTTAGTGCTCTACTGGACTTCTTTACTTTTGCACTGTGCCCCCCTTATTGGTTAGTGTGTGTGTGTGTGTGTGTGTGTGTGTGTGTGTGTGTGTGTGTGTGTGTGTGTGTGTGTGCGTGCGTGTGCGTGCGTACGTGTGTGTGTGTGTGTGTGTGTGTACGTGTGTGTGTGTGTGTGTGTGTGTGTGTGTGTGTGTGTGTGTGTGTGTGTGTGTGTGTGTGCGTGCATGTGCGTGTGTGTGTGTGTGTGTATGTGTGTGTGTGTGTGTGTGTGTGTGTGTGTGTGTGTGTGTGTGTGTGTGTGTGTGTACCTATACGTACTTTTCCCATAGATGGGTCTGTACTGAGGCCTCACTAATCTTTCTTATCCACCCTGTAAATACCTTAAATAGTGATTCTCACTGTACTTCAGTGTATGGTACATATGTATGCACGTCCAATGCACATATCTGGAAGCATACGTATGTATTATCTGTCATCCTCCAAGTCAACTGTTCACTTTATGCTGCAATTATCTAATCATCTGATTTCATACACACTACTTCGTTTGTGAAATTAGATATGCAACCTCATCTCACTCTGTAATTGTAGGTATGCACCTCTGCATTATATCACATTTCTCCCTCACTCTTGATGCAATGTCACATTTCTCCCTCACTCTTGATACAATGTCACATTTCTCCCTCACTCTTAATACAATGTCACATTTCTCCCTCACTCTTGATGCAATGTCACATTTCTCCCTCACTCTTGATGCAATGTCACATTTCTCCCTCACTCTTGATACAATGTCACATTTCTCCCTCACTCTTAATACAATGTCACATTTCTCCCTCACTCTTGATGCAATGTCACATTTCTCCCTCACTCTTGATGCAATGTCACATTTCTCCCTCACTCTTGATACAATGTCACATTTCTCCCTTACTCTTGATACAATGTCACATTTCTCCCTCACTCTTGATGCAATGTCAATTTCTCCCTCACTCTTGATGCAATGTCACATTTCTCCCTCACTCTTGATACAATGTCAATTTCTCCCTCACTCTTGATACAATGTCACATTTCTCCCTCACTCTTGATACAATGTCAATTTCTCCCTCACTCTTGATGCAATGTCACATTTCTCCCTCACTCTTGATACAATGTCACATTTCTCCCTCACTCTTGATGCAATGTCACATTTCTCCCTCACCCTTGATACAATGTCACATTTCTCCCTTACTCTTGATGCAATGTCACATTTCTCCCTCACTCTTGATACAATGTCAATTTCTCCCTCACTCTTGATGCAATGTCACATTTCTCCCTCACTCTTGATACAATGTCAATTTCTCCCTCACTCTTGATGCAATGTCACATTTCTCTCTCACTCTTGATACAATGTCACATTTCTCCCTCACTCTTGATGCAATGTCACATTTCTCCCTCACTCTTGATACAATGTCACATTTCTCCCTCACTCTTGATGCAATGTCACATTTCTCCCTCACTCTTGATACAATGTCAATTTCTCCCTCACTCTTGATGCAATGTCAATTTCTCCCTCACTATGATTTAATATCGTTTATGCTCCTGAACATCATAATAAGAATCCTGATCAAATACATAATATCTGAACTTTTGAGGTGATCTGTAGAGTGTGCTTATGTAATCTCACCTTGCTGAATATACGTGCATGTGTGCATACTTCACTTAGTGAGACGACGGACAGTAAACAGTTTGACGAAGTGTTGGAGCTCGTAGCAGGTGAGTACATTCCCAGTTCCTGTCTCAAATGGCGGGGTCATTTTCATAATTAAACAATGTACAATTGATTGAATGGCAGAGAAGTCATGAATAGTAATGTTTATTGAGTGGATGTATAGATCATTTTCAATATGATTCAACTCAATAACTTCAAGTCAACAAAATGAACCCTTTTTACACATATATTTTCTGTTTTATTGTAGATTTAGGAAGAACTCTATTTCGTCTCTTTCAACATCCTTCGCTTGCAATAGTCAAAGCTGCTGGACTTTTGATGAAATCCATCATAGAGGTGCGTCTCTAACTCTGTCTAACATCTCTGCTAGCATACCGTTCTATCATTTGTTTGGATTGACCAATATTTAATTTTAGTTGATTTCATCCTGGATTATTCGTACCATGTTTAAGGTTGATTCAATTTGTTTGTATGTGCATCTATCCCCTACATGTACGTACGTATGTGCTCAGGGGTGAAGTGATCTGTTGACTTTTCATGGTAACCTGCTATGAGACTAACTGCTAATTTTCAACCATGTTATCAGAGATACATCTCCTCCCTCCAACGTCCCAGGAAGCAGAAGAGGAGACAACAGCTAGGATGCAGGAGTTAGCTCTGGCCGAAGGGGCTCTTCCTCGACACTTCCACACCGCTCTGTTCACCTCCAGCACGGACAGCCGAATGCTGACCCACAGGCAGTTAAGCCGTCACCTCCTGGGGCTGTGGGTCACTGGTCACCCCACTGCCAATGCTCTGCTGAGGAGGGCACTAGTGAGTACCAGGCTTCCCTGTTCTGTGAGATTTGCTTGTTCTGTGAGATTTGCTTGTTCTGTGAGATTTGCTTGTTCTGTGAGATTTGCTTGTTCTGTGAGATTTGGTTGTTCTGTGGGAATGTTACTAGTTGATCGTAACAGCCATAAAACAATGTAGGTATAGGTAATAAGTACACCCATAAAAATGATTTCTGTTGTGGTAATGGCACTATTTTTCATTTGTTATCAAATATTGTTTATGTACAGTATATTGCTGATTCAGCACATTCCATCATCTATCCAGCTAATGGCTTCTAAAGGAGGCACGTATTTTCAAATTAATTCACGTGTGTGTGTGAGAAGGTGTACTAGTCAACAGATTGCACCCTAAATCTGTGTTCATGTATGTGTTTTGAGAAGGTCCCGTTTCTGTGTGTTCTCCCTAAGGTGATGCAATAGACATGTATCCTGGTTAGGTGCTTGCTGACCTCTCAGTAGCTAATTGATTGAACAATTGTTACTTTGGGGATCTTGGTGGTACATCCCCCACACAAAAGTGACTTATAGACTAGGTCTGGTGATATATATGCTTGTCAGTCTCTGCAACCAATCAGGATGCGTAGGTGTGTGTACATGTGTTACCATGTACAGGTGTATAATATCCTGTAATGTTGTAAGCTGATACCATCTACTCTATAGAGGGTTTTGATGACATGCAGCTCTGAATGAAGCCTTTTTTGGTCTGTGGTCCCATTGAGGCCGTATACATTAATTTGTAGTGGCACACATCCCACCATGGTGCACATGCCAGGGGACCTCGTTATGTGGATCTCAGCATTTCCCCTTCTGAGGGATGCCCCTGGCTGGGAGGAGAAGGGCCCAAGTTTCAAAGATTTGTTATCATGTCAAATTACATGTCTAAATTGACTGGGTGCCTGGTGTAGTAATCTACTGATCGGAGGCCTGCCCAGAGTGAATGAGCTCGCATAACTGTGACTGTTTCAAATCTAATGTGTTTGGCAGGCAAAGCGAACCACCTGTGTATTGGGAAATGTGGCTGTTACCTATAATTGTTCATGCAGGCACAGACAAATTGGATAGTATGTATACTGGTATGGAGGAACAGTGTACACTCTGCATTGTTAGTGTAATTGAACTGTAGCGATGGTTGCTGACCCAATCATGGGGGTGCTCGGGTGATGTCATAATTGCACATAGCTTCGCCTGAACTTCGTGAGAGTCGATCCCTGTCAGGACAGGTGACATACAATATCCCTCAGCGACATCATATATCCCTCAGCTGTACCATATATCCCTCAGCTCTATCATTTGACAACACACAAATTGATGTTAGTGTGTCAACTTCAAAGACACAGCACTGCAACTACGCATTATTCAAACCATTCCCATCCATCCCCAACTAGTCATCTCCCACACAATAGTAACTTCATTTCAGTCTTACTAAGATTATATTATGCACTTCACCTTATTAAGGCAACCTTCCCCCGATCTTGTGTTCTGTTTGTGGTGTGTGGGGTGCCACTGTGCTTACTACGTATGAGTTACAGACTAGGTCTAGTTACATCGGGGGGGGGGGGGGGGGGGGATGATCTTGTTAGTACACTGTATATATGCCTGTCAGTCTCTGCCACCAATCAGGGTATGTAGGTGTGTGTACCTTTGTTACCATATACAGGTGTACCCTGTAAGGTTGTAAGCTGATATGATCTGCTCTATGAAAGGTCACAGACTAGGTCTAGTTGTACATCAGGTCCAATTGTGCAGCAGGACCTTCTGTGTAGTATGCTGGACCAATATAGGACCTCTTGTACAGTTGGACGGGTTGTGCACTAAGACGAGTTGTACAGTTGTACACTTATAGTAGCTGCACACAGCTGGTCCAGTGGTCAACTTTACCAGTTGTACAATTGTGTATTTGGTTCATGTTAGAGGATCTATTAACCATTTACTAAACCAGTTGGTCCAGTGAAACCTGGCCAGTTGATTTGTTAAGGTGATCAGTTTTGTCTAATTGAATGATTTGATTACCAAGGTTGTCCATGCATGACAGGTTGTAACCTTGAGATGGTTCACAAGGTGTCAGTTATGGATAATACAATGCATTCCCTCACCTCATTAATACAAGCACACATTCCATTGTGTTTTGTCTGCAGTGTTCACTGCCCACACTATCTGTCCTGTCTCAGCTATTTGGTCTGAGTTCATTTCATACAACATGAGGTATGAGATGGGAGACAAGGACGATAGGATTGTCTTACCAGTATTGCACAACACGAAGACAGTCATTATGAAGAAAGTATCCTTAATTCCAACTGAAAAACAATTGAGCAAAAGTTGATGTTTCGGCTATTACGTATGCTGTAGCCTTCAGAGACAAACACAGAAACGTGATTTTTTTGTTTTGCTACAATACCGTGTCCACTCCTTTTGCCACCATCTTTGGTATTCAGTTCCAGCATACGTACCTACTATATGTATTTCACGAGAGGCTACGTACGTACATGTCTAGATGAAGTGGAAAACCCAGGAGCTGACAGCAGTGGATTACAGCTAGTATAATATATGTACAAATTTGAATTGAAATTGCTGAGCAGCATAATATTGGTATGGCCTTCTTGTATCCCAGCCCAAATCTGATTGTGATGTTGACACTGTAGAGACCCCACATTCCAGTGATGCTTTCCATTTCCGTGTGTGTATGTGTATGTGTGTGTGTGTGTGTGTGTGTGTGTGTGTGTGTGTGTGTGTGTGTGTGTGTGTGTGTGTGTGTATGTGTGTGTACATTGGTATACAGTACATAGACGTACTGCTTTCCTCTTTAGAAGACTCTTCAGTAGTTCTACCTGCAGCACACCATCCACAGTGCCTCTGCATCTACATCTAAAATACTTCACTAGAAGGCCCATCCCTAGCCCCTATCCTCAGAGTATGTTTCCAGACAGTCAGTCTCAATATATTCTACACATACATAATATCGTCTCTCCACTTCTGGCCACTATATCAATACTGTGAGTGTCTTCACATTACATCATCATACAGATTAACACTCCGTTGTGTAGCCGTGTAGTCGGTATCCATGGCACATTGACTATCTTGAGCAATTTCCTGTCTTTGTGTCTCCGAACTGCTAATTGTTAACACTGCGACTGCCTCAGTGAGAACTTCCCTCAGTTAAACATGTCACATGTATGTAGTTTTGTAGACTTTGCCTGAAGAAGCCCAAGAGGGCAAATTGTTGTAATTATTTTGCCAACAGATGACGTGCATAATTGTCCAAAAATAGACATCAATCTCTTGGGGCTCAGCACGTCAACTACTATCATAATATTCCCCCATTACTGTCTATATACTGTGGTACAGTATATACTGTACAATATGCAGGTCACCATATCACCTCAGTTATAGTGAATATTCATAAGGAGACTGTATACACAAACTCTCACTGTCTCACACTTTCAGTCGCACACGCGGCGTCTCTTTCATACTTCACATACTTTCTCGTGCACTGTTCTCTGTACTCTTCATATCACCCATACCTACTATCCTTGGCACATTGACAATCATGAGCATTTTCCTGTCTTTGTGTCTCCAAACTGCTAATTGTTAACACTGCGACTGGATCAGTGAGAACTTCCCCCATTACTGTCTATGTATATACTGTACAATATGCAGGTCACCATATCACCTCAGTTATAGTGAATATTCATAAGGAGACTGTATACACAAACTCTCACTGTCTCACACTTTCAGTCGCACACGCGGCGTCTCCTTCATACTTCACATACTTTCTCGTGCACTGTTCTCTGTACTCTTCATATCACCCATACCTACTATCCTTGGCACATTGACAATCATGAGCATTTTCCTGTCTTTGTGTCCCCAAACTGCTAATTGTTAACACTGCGACTGGATCAGTGAGAACTTCCCCCATTACTGTCTATGTATATACTGTACAATATGCAGGTCACCATATCACCTCAGTTATAGTGAATATTCATAAGGAGACTGTATACACAAACTCTCACTGTCCCACACTCTCAGTTGCACACACGGCGTCTCTTGCATACTTCACATACTTTCTCGTGCACTGTTCTCTGTACTCTTCATATCACCCATACCTACTGTACACAGCATATCAATTCTGCCTGCCTATGTAGATTGTATGTGTACAGCCAATAGTGTGCATGTGTATTTGTGTAGTTGTGTGTCTCTTTAACTAATCACCAGTGTATATGGACATATTTCCATCTCCAAATTACGAACTGTTAGCACTGCAACAGCCTCAGTGTGACCTTCCCTAAGGACTGTCTATTTACTGTAGTACATGCTGTTCACCATATTGTCTCTGTTGGATTGAATATTGATATGGAGGTTCATATACACAACCCCCTGTCTCCCACTCTCAGTCACACACACACGCACGCACGCACGCACGCACGCACGCACACACACACACACACACATACACACGGCATCTCTGCATATTTTCTCATGTACGTACTGTCCACTTTGACCTCCTATCAGCCATAACGTCTGTACACAGCATATCAGTGCTGGGAGCCTATCACGATTGCATGTATGTACGTACGTATGTGCAATAGTCTATATGTACATGTAGTTTTGTAGCCATGTGTCAACAGCACTAGTGTTACCCATTCACCAGTATACACTATTCTGTTATAGTGTGTGCATGTTTCCATCTCCAAACTGCAATTTGTTAACCAATTACTGTGTCAGTGGATGTGACGTCCTTCAGTAGTGTCTATACTATATCATCACAGTTTGCACATCACATCCGGTAGGATAAACAGGCTTGGCTATGTGAGGTCAAGTGTGTACACACATGAGGTCAAGTGTATACACATAGTTCTAACTGTCTCTAAACTTTGTCATTTTTTGCATTTTTCTCATGTACCATTCACTGAACTGCCTTCATGTCTTGTCGTACTTCCCCAGCCTCTAGGTCTTGTACAGTTCCTGGAGTCAGACCAGAAGGCGCCAGAGTCAGCAGATTTCATGAATGTTAGAGACAACTTGAAAGCTGTCCAGGTACATGCATATGTACAGTGTATAGTATGTTTGCATGCACATCATGTTTGCATAAATAGTTTGTTCATATGTACATACTTTATGTTTGCATGTATAGTATGTTTGCTTATATAGTTTCACTACTTTGTAGATGTGCACACACAAGCACACACACACACACACACACACACGCACACGCACACGCACACACACACACACACACACGCACGCACACACACACACACACACACACACACACACACACACACACACACACACAAGCACACACACAAACACACATGTACATGCATACATGGCGCTCAATACAATTTATTTGATGTATTCAACAAATATCGTCATCCAGTCAAGTGCAAGAAAGTTGAACATTGTGGAGTCAACCCTCATCCATTGGAGAGCTCGACTGAGATCAAAACCTGATGTGAGTGTGCCTTGTGTGCCTCAACAAAGAGGCAATAGGATCATGACCCATCTTTGATGTTTGCTTGTAACGCAGTTATACCTGTCTGCATATGTAGTTACTAGGAACTGTACGTACATGCATATATATGTTCATTGCTGACATTAAACTTGATGTACATGGGAAATATGTAAGTGTATCCTTAGGTGCAATCTGGTAGTGAGAGCTCCATCCATCTTCTTTGATATTTGCTTTCATATTCTTTGAAATCCGCTTGTACTGCAAATGTTTCTGCCCAGTTACATATTTGCTGTGAGATTGGACTCGACATGCATAGGTGCACGTACCCTGTGGGTCCCACCATGGTTAGTGAGAATGTCACTCATCTTCTTTGAAGTTTGCTTGTGATGCAATCATGCCTGCCTAGCTAAGTTCATTCCTGAGGTCAATCCTGTATGTGAGTGTATGTCCTGTGACTTCAAAGTGCAATTAGATGGGAAGATCAATATGGGAATTTCCAACAATGGTATGTGTCATCCTCACTAGTGGTAGTTCATCCTCACTAGTGGTAGTCCATCCTCTCTAGTGGCAGTCCATCCCCTCTAGTGGTAGTCCATCCTCTCACTAGTGGTAGTCCACGCTCTCACTGGCAGTAGTCCATCCTTCCTAGTGGTATATGGATATTATGTTTTCTATTTTACAGAATCAACTCAGACAAGTTGCTCTAAGGAAACCACGGCAACGGTTAAAAGTTGAGGCAAATTGGCCACTTTTTTATCACATGTACGTAGTGTGTATACTGTGTGTGTGTGTGTGTGTGTACTGTGTGTGTGTGTATGTGTGTGTGTACGTCTTAAACTGCCAGTATGTGTATGCTTGTATACTTATATACTGTACGTACATATGTACATTCAATTAAGCTATATACAGTAAGTTTCCAAACCACAACATTTATGAAGACCAGTTTTTCCCAAATATTCACAGAATAACTTACCTTGCTGTTTCCTCCTTAGAAGGCAGAAAATTGTACTTTTGTGAAAAATTGGCTATATTTTTGTGTGTTTCTAGCAGCAAGGAAGGTACGTATATAAGACCTTGTTTAGACATTGTAGGTGATCGTTCCTGCTACATTGTAGGTGTCCATCCTTGCTGCATTGTACTTGTTCCTTTGGTAAACCTGATTTCTGACGTAGAACGTTATGTGAGCTCAATCACGTCCTTGATGTGATCACTGAGATGATGTAAGACTGTTCGTGAGAGAAGATATTGGGGAATTGTCTCAACTTCTGAAATTTGAGGAAATTATTGGTATCAAAGATTACGATTATGATTACGAGAACTTATTCAACCTGGGGAGGCCATTAGCCAAGAGGCTACTATACTAGGTGCCCAATAAAAATTGTACAAAAATTATTTTAAGATTTAAGATTTTGTGATACACAGTGGCGTATTTGGATCTTGTAGACCTGGAATATGTCCCTGCCGTACCTTATTGAGAATGTGCACTTTTTTGAGTCACCTAGAATATGTCCCTGCCGTACCTTATTGAGAATGTGCACTTTTTTGAGTCACCTAGAATATGTCCCTGCCGTACCTTATTGAGAATGTGCACTTTTTTGAGTCACCTAGAATATGTCCCTGCCGTACCTTATTGAGAGTGTGTACTTGTGTGGGTTCTGTTGACACTAGGAGGTTTCAACCCTAATGGAGCCAACACTTCTGGCAGTTCTGCTTTGTAATGTCACATGTGATGTTCACGCTTCACACACGCTTGTGTACAGTACACAGAATTTGTGGTTCATACCACAACAACCCCCGTGCGTACCTTCCCTTGTGTACATCATGCAAGTCGAGCCTACCAATGTCCTGAGTCACCCGTAAAGGTCCCAACCTCATCACTTCTCGGTTTTCTCTCTCAATTGAGGTTCAGCTCATGATGTTATGATGATAGCTGAAGTAGTCTCAATGTTGTAGTCAGTAAACCTGATCCGTGATTTCTCCATGTCGTGCAATCATATAATTGGCGACCCGCAGAAATACACACATTCCATACAGATGTATATGTATCTAATGTGTGTGTGTGTGTGTGTGTGTGTGTGTGTGTGTGTGTGTGTGTGTTTACGTACGTGCGTGTGTGTGTTTATGAGTTTGTGTGTGTCCTTGCACGTGTGTGTGTGTGTGCGTGTGTGTTTAAGTACGCGTATGTGTATGTGTGTGCATGCATATGTGTGTGTGTGTGTTTAAGTACGTGTATGTGTGTGTTTGTTTGTTTATGTGTTTGTGTGCATGCAAGTGTGTTCAAGTATATGTGTGTGTGCATATGTGTGTCTTACATGTGTGAAGGTTAGGGTTAGGTGTAATACACCATACAGTAGTTCACATGCCACTCTCCCTACACATGTGCTGTTTGTATGAACTGTACATGCACCTGTCCCCAGGTTCAACCAGGACCATGCCACTCTCCCTACACATGTGCTGTTTGTATGAACTGTACATGCACCTGTCCCCAGGTTCAACCAGGACCATGCCACTCTCCCTACACATGTGCTGTTTGTATGAACTGTACATGCACCTGTCCCCAGGTTCAACCAGGACCATGCCACTCTCCCTACACATGTGCTGTTTGTATGAACTGTACTTGCACCTGTCCCCAGGTTCAACCAGGACCATGCCACGGCTTCCCTTATTTGGAACTACAAGACAAGAGAGGAGTTGAGAGAAGCACTCGAGAATGAAATGAGAGCCTTCACCATTGACAGGGTGAGTGTGTGTGCTGATTCTTATCAGTGTGCTGATTCTCATTAGTGTGCTGGTTTACATCAGGACCCACCTTGCATCACAACTCCCACGTAGGACTTGTTGATGCGATCGAGACTTCCTCCCCTGTGCTAGACTAAACGTCTGTTGTGTGCTGAAGGTACTTTAGATGATGCCTTCAGGTGCCTAGAGGTGTCGTTTGGCAATTATTCAATAGCTTCATTAATTATGATATTTAACATGAATGTTTATTGTACTGATGTGAAATTATATAGTTTTTTTTTCAGATACTTCATCTGTAGTGTATGATGCTGTGTGACCTTTGTTTAGATATTTCAACTGTAGTGTATGATGCTATGTGACCTTTGTTCAGATATTTCAACTGTAGTGTATGATGCTATGTGACCTTTGTTCAGAATTTTATCGGTAATATACGTAATTATGATGCTGTGTTTGTTGAGATTATTGATTTGCATAGTGTACATATGCTGTGTGTCGCAGCTGTTCAAGACACTAGCTCACATGGTGACCCACTTCATACCCCATGCACACCTACATAGGATCTGATGGGTAAGGTCGAGATCTCCTGGAACCACACGGAGTTTGAAGTGCACTACGAGAGCCTTGCTGAGGAGGTCAAGGTTGGGGACTACTACCTGAGATTGCTGCTGGAGGAAGGGTCTGCCACCAACACCAAGTTTTTTAAACCGTAAGTGCAATATAATACACTACAATACTACGTACGTAATAATTATATTACAGTACAATACAATACACTGTAATACTACGTAATACACTACAATACAGTACAGTACTATACATTACACTGCAATATATGTAATACATTATATTACAGTACAATGGAATACACTACAATACAATACAGTATAGTACAGTACAATACACTGCAATAGTATGTAATACATTTTGTTGCATTACAATAGAACACACTACCATACAATACAGTACAGTACAATGCAGTACACTAATATACAGTATAATTGTAGTACAATACAATGTAGTACATTATATAGTTCTATACATTACAGTGTGTACATAAGTATCCTGCTGGTCTCTTTGATGCTGGGAGCACTCAGGATGCAGAAGTATAATGTAAAAGTGTGCATTTATGAATTGACACTACCTCTTTCTTTGCAGTTTGGAGTTCTTCAATGACCTCTATCATCGCTTTCTACTCTCACCGAAGCCATCCATGAAGAGCATGTGTCTACAGGCAATGGCCATTGTGTACGGGAACTGCTACGAGGAGATCGGAGCATTCAATGACACGCGTTACATGGTCTACAGGTTGATGGAGGTGTGTACATGCATATGTGTACACACCCACAAGCATGCTTTGTATGTGGACTGATGGACCCTGAAGGGGTCATGCATCCATGCAGTGGTATTGTGATAAAAATAAAATACTGTACGTACATACATACATACATACATACATACATACGTATATGCATACATACATACTGTACATACGTACATACGTACATACATACGGGACATGTACGTACTTGCATTGCTCTCAGGATTACACTCAGATCTTGATGTTCTTACGTATGTTGAACTTTGGCTCCCATGTAGTGTAATGACAGAACGGAGAGGGACCGTTTGCTGGTGTTCGTGGACAAGCTGATGTACCACAAGGTGTGTAGCTGGGGGTGGTGTAGTTTGTGCCTGCACACCCACACAAGTACACACACACACACACACACACATACACACACACACACACACACACACACACACACACACACACACACACACACACACCACACACACACACACGCACATGCGCACGCGCACACACACACGCACACACACGCACACACACACACACACCACACACACACACCACACACACACACACACACACACACACACACACACACACACACACACACACACACACACATACACGTCTTCCTTTATACCTGTAGAGAAATGTCAAAGAGTTCCTTGATGTGAATGGACTAAAGTTTCTGGTGGATATGATGACATTGTCACATTTGCACACATCAAGAGCCTATGTTCCCACTCAGGTAGGTAGGATGTACTACATACTGTATGTATAGTACCTATTTAGTGTAACGTTCTGCTGCATGAAGTGTACCTTCATTAAGGTCTGCAGAGCACATGTTAGATATACTGTAAAGTATTTCCATACTAATCTAGCTTTCAGTTTACTGCAGTACCTAAACATTCTAATAATCAGAGTGTGTCAAGGCTGTAACAGGCATGTAGCAACGTTAGGAGGTTGTTATAAGATTGCTACAAGGTTGTCACAAGGTTGTCACAAGGTTGTCACAAGGTTGTCACAAAGTTGTTACAAGGTTGTTGCAAGGTTTTATTGGGAGGTTGTAGTTAGGTTGTATCATACACACACTTGTAGTAAAGTACCAGTTACAAAGAACTACTACAAGATGATAATAAGGCTGTTATGAACCTGCTTTATTGTACAAGCATACACCTATGTACGTATACGTATATGTATGTATATATGTACGTATGTACTTGTGACAATATCATTCTCAATAGCAAGGGTGTACCAATAATATAACATTATACCGATCTCTAATGCATATACACACTGTGCGTTGTCTGTGTGTGTTCAATATATGCACTGTATGTGTTTCATATCCAGTGTATGCTGTGTTTACTGTGTGCGCTTCATATCCAGTGTGTGCTGTATGCACTGTGTGTGCTTCATATCCAGTGTGTGCTGTGTGCACTGTTTGTATTGTATTGTATGTGTAGACATTGCAAATCGAAGCCGGCTCGGGAATGAGTAGAGGAGACAGCGAGAAGGAATGGTACTACATGTCGAAGGATAGGGAGAGACTGGGACCTTACAGCTTCAGTGAGGTAGGGGGTCTCCTGTGCAATGTGGTATGGTGACATTAGGTGGACATTTATAGACATCTCCTCTGGATATACACTGTGTGAACAGTACATTCATTAATCCCAATCCGTACATACATACATGCATACATGTGTGTACTGTATACATACATACATATGTACTGTGAAAATGGTGTAACGGTTAGGTCTCGTCATATACCAAGACTGCTGTCGAAGCATTTGGTGTTAAAAATTATCTGGCTAGTGAATTACATTGAAATTTGATATATACATATGTACTGTATACTGTACTGTGTGTATATTCTTCAGATGAAGGACATGTACAGGGATGGTGTACTCAACGAGAGGACCAAGTGCTGGGCTCAGGGCATGGATGGCTGGAGACAGTTGAGCCACATCAGTCAGCTCAAGTGGTACACAGTGGCCACTGGGACCCCTCTCATGAACGAATCGGAGATCGCTGTTCTCATTTTGAGGATGCTCATTCGTATATGTGAATACTACCCCAGCCGGTGAGTCCTGAGTGTACGTACTGTACGTTCTGTGCATATATGCAGTATGTACACACACAAACACAAACACGCGCACGCACACACACACACACACACACACACACACACACACACACACACACAAACACACACACACACACACACACACACACACACACACACACACACACACACACACACACACACACACACACATACGCACACACACCTCACCTGTGTACTGATGTGTTGTATCTTTTCTCTCAGTGATACTGAAAATGCCGTCATTCGCCCCATCCCCCGGTGTAAGAGGTCACTTTGTGAGGCTAACATGCTACCTCATGTTGTGCAGTTGCTATTGACCTTCGACCCCCAGATCGTAGAGAAAGTTGTTCAGTTGCTAAATCTCATTGTAGAGGTGCGTACATACACCCTCACTCCCATCACTGTCCACACTAGTGCACTCATGTTCATTCTACAATTCCCGCTCTCCATCTTCACTGACCACCTTCACTGTCCCTCTCATTCATGAACCTCACTATCCACCCTCACTATCCACCCTCACTATCCACCCTCACTATCCACCCTCACTCTCCACCCTCACTCCCACTACTCCTACCTACGTACACTATCCTTACTCTCCACCATCATTCTTCATCCTCACTCTTCACCTTCACTCTCCACCCTCACCCTCCACCCTCGCTTCATCCTCACTCTTCACCCTCACTCTTCCAACATCCTCACTCTTCACCCTCACTCTCCACCCTCACTTCTTCCCACTTATCACCCTTCCACCCACCTCCTCCCTCAGGACAACCCTCAGCTTCCCAGACTGTTCCTCACCGGGGTATTCTTCTTCATTCTGATGTACACTGGATCCAACGTCATGCCAATAGCAAAGTGAGTCACACACTCCATTCCACGCTGCCACCAGTAGAGTCCGGTTGAAACACTGAGCCTGTTGGTACCCAGCTGGTGGCTGGCATGCAGATTTTATGCACTGTACATGTGTTCTCTCTGTGCAGGTTCCTGAAGTACACACATGTGAAGCAGTCCTTCAGACCTGATGAGGTTTGTATGCACATGCACGTATACGTATTGTATGATGCACCTTAATTGTCTATGTACAGTGACGTACGTGCATTTACAATACTTCCTTCTGTGTATCTCCCTCACTCTTGTCCCACCTTCCCTCTATTCTCTCTTTTCCCTTTATCCTCTCTCATTCTCATCCACTTCTAATTCCTTACTACTTCACTCACACTCACTCTGATACTCAATTTCCTATTCCTTACGCACACTCCCACTCTCCCTCACTCTCCCACTCTCCCTCACTCACACTCCCTCTCCCAATCTTTCCTCTCTAGATGGCAACATCTGACATTATGCAGAAAAGCATCTTAGGTTCACTATTGCCCGAGGCAATGGTCTGCTTCCTGCAGAACTATGCTTCTGAGAAGTTTGCTGAGACCTTTTTGGGAGAGTTTGAGACTCCCGAGGCCATTTGGAACAGTGAGATGAGGAGGATGATGATTGAGAAGATTGCAGCTCACATTGCAGATTTCTCACCAAGGTTGCAGAGTAACACCCGAGCTACTTATCAGGTGTGTGTGTGTGTGTGTGTGTGTGTGTGTGTGTGTGTGTGTGTGTGTGTGTGCATGTGTGTGTGTGTGTGTGTGTGTGTGTGTATGTGTGTGTGTGTGTGTGTGTGTGTGTGTGTGTGTGTGTGTGTGTGTGTGTGTGTGTGTTTCTGTGTGTGCATGTATGTGTGTTCAACATTGTATTCCACCACAATTCACTTGCACCCTGCATAATGTGTACCTATGTATGTACTACCTATGTACGTATGTACCACACACAGTACAAGAGCATCTAGTGTACACATACATGATGTGTGTACTCCTGTCCCACTCTGCAGTACTGTGCCATGCCTGTTATCCCCTATCCTCAACTGGACAATGAGCTCTTCTGCAACGTCTACTACCTCAAGCACCTGTGTGATGCCACCCGATACCCCGACTGGCCAATCAAAGATCCTGTGAGTTGCGGGTTAAGTGCACCATCTACTGTATGTTTGTATGTGTATCTATGTAGACAGGTACTATGTAGGTACAGTTTAGCTACTCCACACAAACATACAGTTCAGCTACTGCGCACTTAGTGTGTACTAACCAAGTATGTATGTTTTTATAAAGAGACTGCCCTTGCAATAAGTACTGTTGTAAAGAGATCTGACTGTAACATTAATGTGAAGATGAGTGTGTATGTATAGTATGGTTGTGTTTTTGGAGAAGTTATCATAGTTCAAATCCATCCTTCAACCATGTGTTGCAGGTTAAGGTGCTCAAGGATGTCCTGGAAGCTTGGAAGAAGGAGGTCGAGAAGAAGCCCCCTACCATGTCAGTGGAAGAGGCCTACTCAACACTTGGACTGGCCCTCGGAGTGGGAGGGTGAGTTGATGGTGGCTGTCATTCCAGGACAGTCCCTGGGGAGGTCCCTAAGATGTTGATCCTGGGTAGTCTATTGACGGACCACAATGGTCTCCAAGTGGTCTCCATGTGGTCTCTAAGTGGTCTCTAAGTGGTCTCTAAGTGGTCTCTAAGTGGTCTCTAAGCGGTCTCTTGGTGGACCAGGGTGGTCTCCAGGGTGGTATCCAAGCAGTCTCTTGGTGGACGAGGGTGGTTTCCATGTGGTCTCTTGGTGGACCAGGGTGGTTTCCATGTGGTCTCTTGGTGGTTCCTGGGTGCTCTCTGGGTGCTACTTATGTTTACCTACAGTAGGTGGTCAGTACAGTTGGTATTCACTGTTCACCACATGGGCTTATTCTCTTTGTAGTCACGAGGAGGCTGTTGTAAAGAAGACATATCGTAAACTCGCTCAGAAGTACCATCCGGACAAGAATCCCGAGGGAAGGGTAAGTTACAGTCCACGTTCAATGAAATTGTTCACACATGTACAGGCAGTTGGCAGTCTGCATATGTTTTTCTGGCTTCTATGGCTGGCTGGTATACAAGAAAACCATCTGGTGTTCTTCTGTCTGATGTTTCCAGACTGGAATCACCTGAGTGGTCCAGTGTGGTAGTTCCCAATTTTATCAAATGGTATTTTTATCCCAGTATATTGTGTCGTGTATCAGAATGTTATCAGTGGTGTTTGTAAGGCTTATTGAGCCTGTCACTAGAGTACATTCCATCACATACATGTATTGTTTAGAGGAACTTAAGTGTTTGAGATGTTTGCATGTATGTATCTGTACAATGTACGTGTTGACATGTTTACATGTGCATATCTGTATAATACACTTGTTGAGGTGTTTGCATGTACATACGTATCTGCTAAATGTACATACATACATATTGAGGTATTTGTATGTACGTACGTACATATGTATCTGTACAATACCCTACTATACACACTCTAAACAGTATGTACATAATTGCACCTGATGTATGTAGGTAGGTTTTGTGTGTGTGCCTCTCACTATTATGCCAAAGTTGACGTAGTACTTGCGTCATGGATGATGTTGACACGTATGATGTTTCTAGGAAATGTTTGAGGCTGTCAACAAGGCTTATGAATTCCTTTGCTCCAAAGCATCGCGGTCAACAGATGGTCCCAATCCTGAGAACATTATTCTGATATTGAAGACACAGACCATTCTGTATACAAGATATGCCGATGGTGAGTGTGAAGGGAGAGGATGAGAAGTGTGAGTGTGGAGGGGAGAGGATGAGAAGTGTGAGTGTGAAGGGGAGAGGATGAGAAGTGTGAGTGTGAAGGGAGAGGATGAGAAGTGTGGGTGTGAAGGGAGAGGATGAGAAGTGTGAGTGTGAAGGGAGAGGATGAGATTTGTGAGTGTGAAGGGGAGAGGATGAGAAGTATGAGTGTGAGGATAATGAAATGTGGGTACTTGGGGAGGGTTGAGGAATTCTACATGTACCTAACTTGTCTACATGGCTGTCCATACATAGTTGATATGTTTTTCATATATGCAATACATTGTACATACCCGATGGTGTTCGGATGTCTCCTTGGTAACCACGCCTATTCACCATACCCACAGTCCTGAAGCCATACAAGTATGCCGGCTACCCGATGCTCATAAAGACCATTGAGATGGAGACAAACGACGATGACTTGTTCTCGAAGAGCGCTCCTCTCCTCACGGCGTCCAGCGAGGTGGCCTATCACACCATCAACACCTCATCTCTGAATATGGAGGAGCTGAGGAGGGAAGGGGGACTAACAGTGAGTCACCATCAGTGTTTGTTGTGATGAGTGGAAGTCACCTCCAGACCTGTAGCACCTCAATAGGCCTGTAATGTGGTCAAGGGAGGCCACAGTGACCGATAACCAAGTTCCATTGCATCTGTAGGACCTCAGAAGGCCTGTACATGCAATGTTTTTATGCTAGTGTGTGTGGTATGGAAGCTATGGAGGCCATGGTGACCAGCAACAGAATTTCCATTGCTGGTCACCATACGATCTGCAGCACCTCCAAAGAGAGTATAATGTTTGTTTTTGTGTGCTATTATCATTTGTTGAACACTGGAGAGGCCACCTTGTCCACCAGGGAAAATGAGCTGCTGGTCACCACAAGATCTCCAGTACTTCCAAAAGGTGTACATAAATGCTGTATATAATGATATGTGTCGCTTTCTTTTCCTCTCAGACTCTCCAAGCTGCTCTCACAAGATGTGTGAATGTGCTATCCCGGTCGAGCACAGAGGATGAGATGTCCGTACAAGTGTGTGTCAACATTTGCCGATGCTTTAAGGTCTGCGGCCAGTTTGAGCTGTGCAGAGAAGCTCTTCAGGAGCACAGACAAGTCATGAAGGACATCTGTCGTTGCTTGTACTTCAAGGTAAAGATCGGTGGACATTCCTCTATGTGTGTGTGTATGTGTGTGTGTGTGTGTGTGTGTGTGTGTGTGTGTGTGTGTGTGTGTGTGTGTGTGTGTGTGTGTGCATGCGTGCGGGTGCGTGTGTGTGCATGCGTGCGTGCGTGTGTATTCTGTGTGTTTGTATATGTGCGTATTGTGTGTGTATTCTATGTGTGTGGGTGTATGTGTGTGTGTGTGTGTGTGTGTGTGTGTGTGTGTGTGTGTACGTGTGTTTGTGTGTGTGTGTGTGTGTGTGTGTGTGTGTGTGTGTGTGTGTGTGTGTGTGTGTGTGTGTGTGTGTGTGTGTGTGTGTGTGTGTGTGACACGTGTGTGTTCCATTCTTTAATACAAGTGATACTCCCATGTGTCCCATGTAGAATCTTTCTCGGTTGAACCTGGCAGCTACCCTGTGTATCGCTGCTCTGGCAGTGGATGAATGGCTGCAGACTAGCCTACTGGAGGTAGGAGACTACATACAGTATGTGTTATCCATGTATTCTCTCAGTGTAGTGTACCTAGTATTGAGCGGTAGCTGTTCATGACACTTCATCATATGGTGGGATATATAGGGAACTGCGTAGAGTATGAGTTATGAACTCCTTCACAAGAGACGTTGTACTCAGTTGTAAATGTACAAGGTTTCAACTCCAACGAATAAGCTACTTCATGTCTACAGTATACAAATACAGTGTATAATGTCTATTACAATTTAATGTAATACTATTTGATACAAAGTGGTCCAATACGATACAATTTTATGCGGTATCATGAAAAGTATTTCAAATAATATTCTTATTTACATGAAGAAGTGGCGTATTCTGTTTATTGTACTCAGTTGTACTTCATTCCCATATTTCCCCTCAGAGTGGTGTTTTGTACCACCTTGGGCTCTTCCTGTTCCAATATTCTTACTTACATGAAGAAGTGGCGTATTCTGTTTATTGTACTCGTACTTGTACTTCATTCCCATATTTCCCCTCAGAGTGGTGTTGTGTTCCACCTTGGTCTCTTCCTGTTCCAATACGACTACACGTTGGATGAGAGCGGAGTGGATGCTTCCGAGGAAACCAACCAGCAGGAGATAGTCAACCAGCTGGCTCGCTACAGCATCAAGGCACTGGGCAGATTGGGAGGGCTTTTGAGTGAGTGACTTTCGTGAAATGAATTGTTGAGTTTCACCATGGCAGTGTGGTGTGATGGTTTATGGGATAGTTTGTGTGATGTATACGTAGTGTAATGTGTAGTTTATGGGATAATTGTGTGATGGGTTTATGAGGAAGACTTGGTGTAATAGTTAATGGATGTTTGTGATGGGATGGCTGTGTGATGGTTTATGGGATGGTTTGTGTGATGGCATAGTGCAATGATTTATGGGATAACCAATTGCGGTGGTGTAATGTGATAGTTTTATCTACTCCTTCAACATAAGGGTTATATGTGATAGCTGATTTCTTGTCCTCTTTCAACAGGTGGAGAAGATACCACCCCCAAATGTCGTCTTGTTCTGGACGCACTAACGGCTCTTTTCACCCCCTATCTGGTGAAGATGGTCCAGCGTCAGGGACCGCAGGAAGTGCTGAAGGTGATGAACAGCAACACTGAGAACCCTTACCTTATTTGGGACAACAGGACCAGAGCTGAACTGAACGAGTATCTGGAGAACCAGCAAAAGGCTGTCATCAGAACAGTGAGTGTGTGTGTGTGTGTGTGTGGGTGTGTGTGTGTGTGTGTGTGTGTGTGTGTGTGTGTGGGTGTGGGTGTGGGTGTGTGGGTGGGTGTGGGTGTGGATGTATGTGGGTATGTGTGTAGTTGGGTGTGTATGCATGTACATATGAGTGCTTGTGTACACATGCACATACACAAGCATACACACGCATGTATACATATACACGGAAGTGCACACACACACACACACACACACAAACACACACACACACACACACACACACACACACACAAACACACACACACGTGCACACAAAACACACACACACGTGCCCACTCTTTCTTTGGTCCTGTGTAGGGTGAATGTGAAGACTTGAGCTATGGTAAGGAGTTCAAATATGAGGCTCTCGAGGATGAGTTGATTATTGGAGAAATCTATGTCCGTGTGTACAACGAGCAGCCTACATTTGTCCTTGAGGTGTGTACCCACACACAGTATGTATGTACAGTACATACGTATGTTAGGCTGTAAACATGTCTACACCCTGTGCAGTACATACTGTACATATGGGTTAATATGTATGTGCATACATATGTACATACGTATGTCAGGCTGTGAACATGTGTACATCTTGTGCAGTACATACTGTACATATGGGTTAATAGGTACATATGTGGATACTTATGTACGTATGTGAGACTGTGAACATTTGTACTTACTGTACATATGGGTTAATACGTAGGCACATACATAAGTACATGAGGCCTGGAGCACATGCATAGGCACGTATAGGTTGCTACTGAGCTGTGTTTGTGCAATCTCGTTTGTTTTAGGATGCAAAGGGTTTTACTCGTGCCCTCATCGACTTTGTCAACAGAAATGCCCAGGTATGTATGGAGATGCCATTCTATGTACATGTACATATATGTACGTATGTGGAATATGTAGTTTATGTGGTGTGTTTAGTGTATGTTCTGTATGTATTGGGGTAAATCCACTGTGATACGTACATACATATTATACGTATGTATGCATTCACCCACGTACATGCTGTAAAATGCACATGTACTGTACACACCTACCTACATGCATGCTGTAAACATGCACATATACTGTATGTGCAGTACCATAATTTGGGAAATTAATGCACTGTTAAAGTAATGCGAATTGCACAAAACTTAGTCATTGAAATGTTAATGCTTGTCTTAATAATGCAAGCACACACACAGGCTAGCATCAAATCATCAGCAATTCATTAATAATATTTTCTTAATAATTTGTTTGATAGCATTTATAGCATTAATTAGACAGTCGCATTAATTTCCCAAATTACGGTATGTACTCACCTACGTATGTACCTTACTGTACATACATGTGTAATTTTGTTGTAACATATACTATGTTCTCTGCATCCTTTCCTCACTGCTCACTGGTCTCACCTCACTTCCTGTGCAGTACCTCCATTCCTACAAGCAGCTCATGTCCAGTGAACCGGACACCACCAAAGAAGGGACCAACTCAGAGCGACTGAAGAATGTGGAGATGGCCCTAGCAGCTCTGAACAACGTGATCATTAACAACAATGGTGGGTCGTACACACCTTGGTTGCCATAGGAATGGGTGTGGCACTATGAATGTGTGTTTTGAAAATGGGTGTGGCACTAGAGGTGTGTGTTTATGGAAGATGGGTGAGCATTAGAGGAGTGTATATTGAGAATGGGTGTGGCACTAGTGTGGATGTCGAGAATGGGTGTGACACTAGAGGTGTGTGTGTGTTGAGAATGGGTGTGGCCGTCAACAGTTAGGACAGAATTTAAAGTTTTTCACAATCATTAGTGATGTCATTGATTGTAAAACAACATAAAATACACATTGCATGAATGAACATGTGCCGTGTTTATTGCTAACAATGTAGTTACATGTATATACATATGTATAGGAACATACTACATGTACTGTACATATCCTACATATCATACATATTATACATACGGTACATATTGTGCATACGTAATTATCCTACATATTGTGCATAGTGTATGTACTGTGCATACACTAATCCAGTGTAACGTTCATTTTCCCTTCCTTCTTCTCAGGATGCGAGCAGCAATGTATTGGTAGCTTCAACCTCTTGTTCTCCATTCTTGTCATCAACGGAGCGGATAACATGCAGCTGTTAGCTTTGGAGGTCAGCTGTGCACCAGGGGCTGTGCTGGGGGATCCCCATCATACGCACCTGTTCTCAAGGAACAGTGGAAACCCTTATTGTATGTACTAGTTCACACTATCATTGAACAAATACAGT
>OZ026570.1:1434720-1439720 GCA_964020155.1 Chondrilla cf. caribensis
ATTTATAAATTTTCTTGGCCAATTCTCCAAAGTAGCTATCTTTTTCCTCCTGTGTGAATGTTTCGGTGATTTTGAGGTGAGTTTCCATCAGATCACCAAAAGGGGCATTGAGCCTGTCCAGGGGGAAGTTGCTTCCAAACATGCACCTGTGTACGTATGCCATGTGCATGCAAGCAAGTTGGGGGGAGGAAGTAAACAATGCAGTAAACATGTTTAAATCAATGAAATCTACGTACTTGTATTAATATGACAAATAAAAAATATGAAATGAATTTACATTAATTCGACAATTTCTCAATTTCACGAATATTTCTGTGCGTAAATTCATTTGTGTACATACGTATTAATGATTTTGATAATCCATCAAACACATTAATCTATCACAATTTTACTGCAAGATTGGCAGTGGATTATAATATGAATTTTCCAATACAACCACACAACCCCTACAAACTACGTATGTACTTTGCTGCATATGAAGTACACAAACATGTACCTGTGAGCACCAAAGACAGACACAACGGTTTTTGCTACATCGGCAAATTCTGAGAGAGTCTTAGATTTCTCTGCTGATCCAAACATCCACAGTCCGGACACTTTTGCTACAACATTAGGACAGGTGGCCAACATTGATAGACCTATTGAGATAGACCTATTGAGATAAAGACAATAATGTGGGCATAGTGTATGGATGCGTGCGTGCGTGCAGGTGTGTGTGTGTGTGTGTGTGTGTGTGTGTGTGTGTGTGTGTGTGTGTGTGTGTGTGTGTGTGTGTGTGTGTGCATGTGTGCATATGTACGTATGCGTGTATGTGTGTGTTAGTGTGTGCTTGTGAGGGTGCATATGTACATGTGTGAGTGTGTGCGCATAACGTAGTTAATCTACGGTATGTAGAGCATATGTGTGCGCATTTGTGTTTTGACAAGGAAAGTGATGATGAAGCTTTCTATACATAGGTATTTCAGGAAGACCTACCAATCCTTCACTACAAAACCTTGTTCCAACAGTATGACAACAAACATTACATTTATGTAAATAAGAATTGACATGTGGGAGAAGATTGTAAAGCTTATGTATGTATGTGCATACAAATGTGTGTGTACCACTGTACACACACATGGGTAGTTGATGTTGGGAGTGGGTACAGATACATGTGGTTGCTGCGTGAATTCCAAACAACGTGTTTACGATAATTATTACAACCTGCAACTAATATGATCCCACCAACAACTGCAGTTAGACCACAGATGCCACATTCAGAGCAGCCTCAATCAAATACACAGCCACTTTAGGCCAAAAATTGAGAAAAATTGAACACAGGGTGGCATAAATAAAGCAAAGAAATTAAGTTAGAGTCAGATACAGCATAGGATCTAACTCTAACATCATATCCATATTATTTCACATACGTACATTCATACATACATGACATACATACATTCATACAGACATGACATACATACATTCATACAGAAATGACATACGTACATACATTCATACAGACGTGGCATACATACATACATTCATACAGACATGACATACATACATTCATAAAGACATGATATACGTACATACATTCATACAGACGTGGCATACATACATTCATACAGAAATGACATACATACACTCATACAGACATGACATACATACATTCATAAAGACATGATATACGTACATACATTCATACAGACATGACATACATACATTCATAAAGACATGATATACGTACATACATTCATACAGACATTGCATACATACATTCATACAGACATGATATACATACATTCATGCATACATAGACATGCAGTGGATGTTTATCGCATACTGTGCAAACACTGGTATTAACCTTCCTTCCATTTTGCTAGGGAATCGCTATCTCTGTCAAAAGGCAGGCCCAAATGATCAAGAATGAAAGTCACCTTAGGATACTGTCTTACAACGTCCACAGCTCTAGCGACTTGATGATGCAATATCTGGAGGTCAAAGCCGAGGTCGTGTCTTTCCAAAAGCCCCACCCCCTCTATCCAGTCCTTGTTTGTTAAGTAATCATCATGAGGGGCATAAGAGTAGTCTCTCCTGGTGGGTGAATAGTTCAGCATTTGTCGCACGCCAACCACGTGGCCCAACTTCTTGTGGTTGGTTAGTTCTTCATTGGCAGTTGGACTGGAAAGGTCGCAGTATGCTACAATAGCATGAGGAAAACCCTGCTCGTTAGAAGCCCCGATCTCACTCAACCACCTACAGCAGATGTCCAAAGGATTCAGTTGAACACAACACATTTCACGAGTGATCTATTTATCAGCATTGGTTGACAAAATGTACATGAGCCAGGGACAGTGTAATGCGTATGTATCAACAGAGGTATAAACTAGCCAAGGCAGTCTTGAAATTCAACAGTTCTTTTCACAATAATTCGACTGTGCAATGTTTTTACTTTCATTGGCTTCTTCGGACACAAACAATACAAAACTCAATGATGACAGTAATAGCTCACTAAGTAAGCTGGACTGTATTACATAACCATGTACGTATGTCGGCATATAAGGTTATTATGTCGCCAAAAATGGTTCAATGCTCTTAAAACAACTTCTCATAAAGACCAGTGCTTCAAATCAACTTTGGGAAAGTTAGGCATATCAGTCAGGATGTAACCTAGTAGTCTCGTGTAGCCAGACACAATCTCAACAACAGCGACCATTTAAAGACAAAATAGCCAAAATGAGGGTTTGGCTACACAAGGCTAGTGAAAGACTTTGAATAATAAGCTGGACTGTTTTCATAACAGTGTTTGTGCGCAAGGTCAGCATGCTGCTAACTGAAACTTATCACAAAGACCATTGCTTATTCACAGAATTACAATCACAAAGGTAATTACCCAAATCGATGTGGGATAGTGACGTTAAGTACAAGCATGCATCATGCACTAAGGGCGCAGTAAATGAAGATAATGCTGGTCCCTGTCTATGCCGATTCCAATGAAACTTTCATGGTCTCATAGAGTTAGCTGTGAAGGTTGGGCAATGGGTGTGGTTCCAGGTCTGCAAGAACATGGATTGTTGTTGGGAAAATTCCGAATCCAAAACGGATTTTCCCAACAACAGTTGGAAACTTCGCAGTCCGAAAACCCTATTCGATTGTTCAAGACCATGGATTATTTAAATTACACAACGGTTACATTGTTTGGATTGTCCATGTTGAAACTAGATAGCGAGAGGTATGTATAGACACTCCAATACTCAATCCTATGTCTACGGACGTAAACAATACAAAACTCAATGACGACAGTAATAGCTCACTAAGTAAGCCGGACTGTAATACATAACCATGTACGTATGTCGGCATATAAGGTTATTATGTCGGTAAAGGTGCGATATTTGATATATTGAATATAGGAGATTTAACCAAACCATCTCACCTTGTCTCCTCGGTGGGATTGCCTGCAGTCCAGTTTGCCTGTATGTGAACACACTTGGCAACTTTGTATTCTTTCACGTCGTCAAAGTATTCCTTTGTCGAGTAGTCCTTGATAGATTCTACACGATGGCAATGAATATAGTTACGGGATGACAAGCACAGGAAATATAAGATAAAATGGCGAAATTCCGATCAAAGGTATGATTTCGGTAATTTGGCGATAAACAGTTAATATACTCCGTCCTCGAAGACCGATGCTGCGTTCCACTGATAAAGGTAACGATTGGCTACAACATACTCAACAGGGGAGTCAACCAATTGATCCCGGAGTGTGCTGGTTATCATATTACAGTACAACTTGCTTAGTAAGTACCTGGGTGAGTACACCTCACTCAGTCCCTAGCTCATGTACACTATGTCAACCAGTACTGATAGTAAGTACCTCTGATAAGAAGTACAGGTTTGGTGTGCCCTTCAAGGTACTCACTAAACAAGTTGGACTGTACCGTGCGGATCGGAATAACGTTAACCGCACATTACCCTATGTATACACTGACCAAACGGTGAGTGTCCTCCGCGTAAAGCTTCAGTGATCCATCCGTGTGTTGTAGGAGACCAGAAGTGAACGTGGGCATCAACAATCTCCATTTTGTTCGCGAAATCGTGCTAATCCTCAGGTGCAGACAATGACGTGTTCGAAAGTATTAGATCAGAAGATAATCAATTAGTGGGTGAATTTCTCCATTAAATTTATTATTAAAATTAACATCTTTTTCCCTATAAAAATCATATATTCCCCTATAAAATTTCTCTTTCTATCCTAAAAAGATTTTTGATATTACTATTCCTCTAAAATAAGGTGATTTAATTCAGTGACTTCAATTGCAATTGAAAGAGGTCACCAGAGGATGACAACTGCCATGATCATGAACGAGTTCCTTACATGTACCTTTGACGATTGACTGTACACCCCGTCAGCTCAAAGAGCGCGACGATGCTGGATACGTGCTCTGAGGGAATTCCCCCTTTAACCTCGCACCACGCAGTGAATCATCGTTTGGTTTTAACGCTCATGTTCGGAGGCGGTTCGCGAAAAAATGGCTCAAGAATTTTCGCCAGTATATACCGAACAGAAGCTAATCTTGCCACCCGTAGAGCTGGCTGCGATGGGGGACTACTGGGAGAAAGTGGATAAAATAGCAGTAAGACATTCTGTGCGCAATAGGCTGAAATCACTGTCTACTGGGGGGAGGACGTGGACATTGTAAAATAGGTTATTTGCACAGGAAGGGAGACTCTATTTACACATTACGACAACACTACACAGTTGTTGAACGCGACAATTTTGATTATTTTGCAACTAATTGGCCCACTGGAAGATTAGCTCAGTATTTGGGTTCACCACAGTATTATACGTAGTAGAACGACCATTTCTCACTCCTACTCGAAGATCACCCGAATCATCTCGGTATTAGGACCACTATTTCCCAGTCCTACTCATAGCCCCCTCGGTCACCTTGGTAATAGGACCGTCGGTCTCCAAAAACCCCAGGAAATCGCGCTCTGTGTCGGATATGTTTTCAACA
>OZ026570.1:1442220-1464720 GCA_964020155.1 Chondrilla cf. caribensis
TGTGAACACAAGGGCCCACATAAACTAGATTACATATATACATATGTACGTAGTATGTGGTTATGGTGATTCAGCTTACAAACGTATATCTGGATACGTGTGTATATTGTGTATGGGGCAGGCTCTACAGGACAAAGGCCATCAATTGAACCTCAAGACCTGCCCTTTCATCCCATCACTGTTGTGTTGAACTTGTGAGAATACAAGTCATAATAGCCGTTTGTCCCAGAAACCTTCCGGCTTTTAGGAGCATTTAGAAATGCACTTGCAACATTCTTCTTCATCATACGTATATCCCGAAACGTTTCAACCCATAGGTCGTCATCAGTGGTAAATAGGTTGGAGTAGCTACACAGTATAGTAAGTCCTCCCATGTGTGCTATGGTGAATGGTGTCTAATTGGATTCAATGGAGTGGGATCTTACACTTATTGCATTACAAGTGCAAGACATTGCACCTATGTGTGATGCCTGGTACGTACATACATAGTCACCGGACACTTCTGTGTACACGGCCATTACAAGACCTCTCCATGTACTCGGCCATTACAAGACCTCTTCATGTACATGGCCATTACAAGACCTCTCCATCTACACTGCCATTACAAGACCTCTCCATGTACACGGCCATTACAAGACCTCTCCATGTACACAGCCATTACAAGACCTCTACATGTACACAGCCATTACAAGACCTCTCCATGTACACGGCCATTACAAGACTTCTCCATGTACACGGCCATTACAAGACTTCTCCATGTACACGGCCATTACAAGACCTCTCCACGTACACGGCCATTACAAGACTTCTCCATGTACACGGCCATTACAAGACCTCTACTTGTACACACAGCCATTACAAGACCTCTCCATGTACACATAATAATAACAAACTACAGCCTGTACATGTGGTATTTGACCACAAGAATGCAGTAAACAAGCAGTAACAATAGCAAACAGTAGAGCCTTATTAGCACTAATCACTTGGCCAAAATATCCCTCATTGCGAAACTTTTCGTCAAGTCCCCACTTTCACAGCTACTGTACACACACACACACACACACACACACACACTACATGCATGAATAAGTTTCCCGAATAGGTTCAAATATAGACATAATACTCGCATTTCTATTCAAGTACGTATATGCAATGTGTTTTAATGACAGTTATCTATTTAAAAGGAATAGCTGCTGATTTTCATTCCCAATACACCATCATCATTAAAACCTCCATACAGAAATAGTGTACATTTACTTCAGCTGATGTATTTGAAAATTGGTGTCAGATGTGTTGTGACAAGTAAAGTTTATGAACTGTTTATGTATGGCTTTTCAGATTTATACTGAACTCACAGTATTGCACAGTGTATTATTCTCACTACAGAGGAGAACTAGTCAGCAGAGACGGAGCTCACTATAAGGGAGATTTCCACAATGGTCTCTTTCACGGGTGAGTCAGTGTCCATGTGGCATTTACTAGAGTTACAGTGATGTACCATCAGTCAATACCTGTGTGTATGTACATAGGTATACAGTGAGAAATAAATCTTAGTTTCTGTGAATCTGTTCAATCAAGGTCGATATGGGGGATCTTGTATTCTGCATTCATTATTGTGATAAGCTCAGGATTTGCTGGATGGTGTCTTGTTGATATGGAACCTCTCCAACACATTATTGCTGATCCCAACAGGGAGAAATATGTGTACGTATACACTAGCTTGTGATATCTTTGCCATCTAATGTGTCCTAGGGGTCCTTCCAGGGTGGATAGAGTAATAGTGATTGGCTAAAGACTTCACTTGTTTATACACAAGCTTTCCAATCCAATCCAATCTCTTCCCCAACATTTTAACTCATTCATACGTACATACGTACACATTTGCAAATAAACACTCAAACAAAATCTGACTTGTTACTCTAAGGATTCTAAGTGAACTTTTGGTTTGCCATGTCTTGATAATTCAGTGACCTCTGTGTGCTGATATGAAGGTATCTGTAATTTATGGGTGTTCTTTTGTGTGGCCACCACAGTGGTTCTCATACTATTAGCATTACATTTATCACATTAGTGTGCATGTTTGTGTACGTATGTGTGTGTGTGTGCATGTGTGTGTGTGTGTGTGTGTATGTGTGTGTGTGTGTGTGTGTGTGTGTGTTTGTGTGTGTGTGTTTGTGTGTGTGTGTGTGTGTGCGTGTGTGTGTGTGTGTGTGTGTGTGTGTGTGTGTGTGTGTGTGTGTGTGTGTGTGTGTGTATGTGTGTGTGTGTGTGTGTGTGTGTGTGTGTTTGTGTGTGTGTGTGTGTGTGTGTGTGTGTGTGTGTGTGTGTGTGTGTGTGTGTGTGTGTGTGTGTGTCTGTGTGCGTGTGCATGTGTGTGTGGGTGGGTATATGTGCACATATGTACAAGGTGTGAACGTGCATGCTTTACATGTTTACTACGTGTGACATACGTAGGAATGGACAGATCCATTTCAAGGTCGAAACTCAAAGTGATGCTCCCCAACCTCTGGAGTACCACGGAGACTTTGAGAATGGCAAATATCACGGATATGGAGATATGAAGTGAGGTTCTGCAATGGTGAATACTCTCAACAGCAGGCTGTATGCTCAACAGGGAGTCATATTAGTTCCTTGTGTGCATACAGTTAAAAGTGACCAATACGTACCACATAACATGGTATTAAAATATTGCAGAGCAAAAGGTTTGCAGAGTGGCCGTTCCAAGATTTCACATGCAGGTCTTGACTGTAGTATAGAATGTTTTGCACACATTTCACAGATTACAATTTTTCCTGTTAAGGTTCCATCCACAAAACGCAAAAAATGACCTTCTTTGAAAAGTTGGCATATACGTACATATACTATGTACGTATATACAGTGGAACCTCTCTATAAAGGACACGTTGGGACCATAATTTTAGTCCTTATTACAGAGGTTTCCTCAATTTAGAGGTTATTTTATACACTTCAGTACTACACTGGGACACAGAATGGTGTCCTTATTATAGAGGTTTCCACATTTCAGAGGTTTGTAATAGAGAGGTTCCGCTGTACTCATTATAGTGTGTGTGTGTGTTCGTGTGTGTGTGTGTGTGTGTGTGCGTGTGTGTGTGTGTGCGTGTGTGTGTGTGTGCGTGTGTGTGTGTGTGTGTGTGTTTGTGTGTGCATAGCATGTGTAAAAAAAAAATATTTTAAACACCACACCACTTATCCACCACATCCCTCATCCACCACACCCCTTAGCCACCAAACCTTTATCCAATACACCCCTTATCCACCAAACCTTTATCCACCACACCCTCATCCACCACATCCCTTATCCTCCACACCCTCATCCACCACACCCTCATCCACCACATCCCTTATCCACCACATCCCTTATGATTGTACAGATTGATGAGAATTCACTCTACAATTTCTACAGTATGCGTGTGTTATGATGTTATCTATGTAATGTGTACTCAAACAATTTGTTTCAGGTATTCCAACGGTGATATCTATGAAGGATGGTGGAAGGAAGGAAATCGCCATGGCTACGGGAGATTTGAAGAGAGGAGGAAGGACAAGAGATCAGTATACTTCGGAGGCTGGGAGAATGACAAGAAGCTGGGGTATGGAGTATCGGAAGACAAAATCAAGTAAGAGTCTTGCTTACCAGTACAAAGAATACTATCCTCCTATTGGAGTAGTTGGCCTTGCTCATTGATTGTACATAATTCCAGTGTGTTCAAAGTGCATCGGTGGAAAGTCTCAATTTCCATACTCCATTCTTTCACAAAATGTTATACATTTCTCCCTCCCACTTTGTATGTGTGTGTGTGTGTGTGTGTGTGTGTGTGTGTGTGTGTGTGTGTGTGTGTGTGTGTGTGTGTTTGCGTGCGTGTGTGTGTGTGTGTGTGTGTGTGTGTGTGTGTGTGTGTGTGTGTGTGTGTGTGTGTGTGTGTGTTTGCGTGTGTGTGTGTGTGTGTGTGTGTGTGTGTGTGTGTGTGTGTGTGTGTGTGTGTGTGTGTGTGTGCATGCATGCGTGCGTGTCTTGTACTGTTCAAGTATGCCAAATTGTCTCGATCATGTTCCCATTCCAGATTGCAGAGATACATGGGAATGTGGTCCAATGATGTGTATCATGGTCATGGGATCCTAATTCAAAATGATGGTACATACTGCGAAACAAAGTTCAGTCATGGGAACATTGGAGTGAGTCCAGTTGGAGTGATTTCAGCATCTAGTGCTGGATGACATCCACTTGAGAGCATTCGAACTGCTGTGGTGAAACCTGTCCATAGAGATCACCCAAGGGATGGCCTCTGTAGACAGGTTGTCTTTATTCAGAGGTGCTTTATCGTAGTTGAGTTAAAGAGTGGATACTCATATGGTGGTCCCTTAGGACAGGTGGTCTTTATAACAGGTTCGCTGTGGTCCCTATCAATATCCTGACGTGACTTAATATCTCTTTATTCCCTTGCTTAGAACTACAATTACTTGCTCATACATTCCAACATGTCACTTGATTAGACTTGAGGAATGGTCTCATATACGCAGATGATGTCTGGGTATGCAACAGCAAGATAAAGTGGTGATCAACTTCATCACTGCTGTAGCACACCTAGACAGGCTACAGCTACGTATAATGCATAGTGTTTTATGCATATGGGGTGTATCATACATGATGCTATGTATATCATGTACAATATCTCATTACTAATCCAACATGGGCACAAAATTACATCGATGTCCTTCAGTTATCATGAATAACTACAGAAATTGGTATATTGCCCAACTCTACACTGTAATACAGGAATGTTGGTGTTAGAGTACAGCAGCTGTTATTGATTGTGAGCAATATTGAAAATAACCTCTGTTTTAAGGACACTGCGGATGTTAATTAGTATGTACATGAGCATGTTCATGTGTGTACGTATATCTGTAAATTAAAGGATTGTTTGTGTTCAAATGCAGCAATTTGTTATCGATTAAGGTAACATTATTAAATTAATTAATAAATATATAAATAAAAAATATGTGAATAATTATTTTAAAAGTTAATTATTGAAATTATTATCTGTTTCCAGGACAATGAGGATGGTTACATCTTGTCGCCAACAGGAAGTTCTTTTTATGGCAAAGTCGGTCCTAACCTGAAGCTTTGTGGTGAGGTGAGTAGTGGTTGCTATGGAAACTGTTGGAATACTGGAGTGGAAAGCAGTTATGTATGTACAAACATACATATATTCAGATAAATAAATTAATAAATAAATAATAAACACAATTATTTCTTTCCCTAGAGAATATTGGATTATTAAGAGGGCCAATACACCACATTTCACAGGACATACATTCCACTTCGCTTTTCAGAGATGCTTCCTATCAGTACTGGTTGGCATAGTGTACATACATTGCTTGAAATGAGTGAAGTGTACTCACTGACTAGGAGTATGTATTAACCAGGAGGGTATACTAACCCAGGTACTTACTAAGAGGTTGCACTGTATTATGTATTTGGTAGAAGACTATCAAAAGTACAGTGAATACTTGTTTATCCGCGGCAATTCGATTTCAGAGAATATGGTGGATTAATGAGTTTGGCAGGTTAACTGGATGTTCATTGGTACTTGTACATTATATTGGTACTGGGAAATTATGACGGATTAAAAGGTTTGGCAGATAAAGTGGTGGCGGATTAACAAGAATTCACTGTACATGTTCAGGTTGTGAGAGTTCCTGTTGATTTTGTGTTCACACTTGTTCAGGGGACTCTCATGATTCGCCACAAGTCCAGAATAGTTTCTTCCATGTCGGGGACGTTCAGTGGGGAGTGGGGGAAGAACATAACCGTGAAGAACGGTACGGTCAAGGGACTATTCAATGCATCAGAGGGATACAGTGTAGTTGTACAGCACGAAGCACAGACCATGTGAGTTTGTACGTATTAACTACGTCTACTACCGTTTGTTGTTGTTGTTGTTGTTGTTTTTTACAATGTTTACCCTCACATATTATGAATGTGGTTGGATGAGATTGTTCTGTTACTGTGTGCAAAATGGTTGTTGTTGTTTACAGGTTGAGTTGTGTGGATTGGGGTTGTAGTGCCAATGCTTATGTTCATTGTGCTTTCGTATGCAAATGTTGTTGTTGTTGTTGTTGTTTACAGGCTGACTTGAGTGAACAGATGAAATGAATTTTGTACTGTGAATGCTTATGTCCATTGTGTTTCATATGCAAATGTTGTTGTTGTTGTTGTTTACAGGCTGACCCGTGTGGACAGACGAATTGGATTTTGTACTGTGAATGCTGCAGTGAAATGGAAACCGCTGATTCAAGTGTACAAGCTGAAAATGGGGTTCGATGAGGCCGGAGTGTTCCATCTTCAAATGGGGTTTGACAAGAGTGGAGGACGTTCCCACTCTTATTCTCCATCCGAACATGCCGATATGTCTCAGAGTATGAAGGAAAAATCGTCTTCTCTTCCTTATCAGCCAAGAACCAGGCGTCTTAACACCAGTGCTACTGGTGAAATGGACAAGAAAATTGGGACACAGGCAAATATTGAGAAGGTAGAGTTTCCAACCCAACAGTGTACATGGCAATAGTCAGTGTGTTCTCAGTACTATAAGTGTATTCTAACAGTGGTGTACACTGATGGCTATGGATGATAGTTACACTGATGTCTATTGATGATAGTTACACTGATGTCTATTGATGATAGTTTACACTGATGTCTATTGATGATAATTTACACTGATGTCTATTGATGGTAGTTACACTGATGTCTATTAATGATAGTTACACTGATGTCTATTGATGCTAGTTACACTGATGTCTATTGATGATATTTTGCATTGACGTCTACTGATGATAGTTTACACTGATGTCTTTTGATGATGGTTCTACACTGATATTGAGGAATGCTGATAGCTTATATTTATGGTAAATGATGATAATATACGGTTATCCCCATTTATTCTGTTGCCGTGGTTACAGATTCTGTTTGATCGCGACCATCCGATGTGCCATCTAATGAACAAATTGGCTGGTGTCTATCACGAGTCATATTCAGGACTGGGGACATCAAGGATACTGCTCCCCCATGCCATCAATGAGGCCAAAGAGATGATCAGACAGATGCATGCCCTAATCAGGTGAGACAGTTGACTTGGGGTTTTCCCCTATTTTGGCACATTTCTTTGTTAGTGGACCCAGCATGTAGTTGAGCCATGGAGTGGTGCGGGGTGACAATGTTTACTGTTGTCACCTGTCTGTTGTGGTTTGTGGGGTGACAATGTTTACTGTTGTCACCTGTCTGTTGTGGTTTGTAGGGTGACAATGTTTATACTGTTGTCACCTGTCTGTTGTGGTTTGTAGGGTGACAATGTTTACTGTTGTCACCTGTCTGTTGTGGTTTGTAGGGTGACAATGTTACTGTTGTCACCTGTCTGTTGTGGTTTGTAGGGTGACAATGTTTACTGTTGTCACCTGTCTGTTGTGGTTTGTAGGGTGACAATGTTTATACTGTTGTCACCTGTCTGTTGTGGTTTGTAGGGTGACAATGTTTACTGTTGTCACCTGTCTGTTGTGGTTTGTAGGGTGACAATGTTTACTGTTGTATACTTGTATTTAGTTTGTAGGGGACAATGTTTACTGTTGTGTACATGTACTTGTCAGTCGTGGTGCAGTATTGTATGGATGGAGTATTCGTTTTGTGTATTTGTTGGACACCTGAAACAGAAATTTGGAATGGAAATGAACTATAACCAGTAGCGTGTACTAACCAGTAGTGTGTACTAACCAGGAATGAGTACTAACCAGTAGTGTGTACTAACTAGTAGCGTGTACTAATTAGTAGCGTGTACTAACCAGGAGTGTGTACTTACCAGGAGTGTGTACTAACCAGGAGTGTGTATCAACCAGGAGTGTGTGCTAACCAGTAGCATGTACTAACCAGGAGTGTGTAGTAACCAGGAGTGTACGTATACTAACCAGGAGTGTGTACTAACCAGGAGTGTGTACTAACCAGGAGTGTGTACTAACCAGAGTGTGTACTAACCAGTAGGGTGTACTAACCAGTAGGGTGTACTACCAGAAGGGTGTTCTAACCAGAAGTACATACATATGTTCCTACCAGGGTACTTACTACACAAATAGTACAAACTAATCACATAATACAGTGACATACGTATGTGAAACTGTGTAATCTTACAACTGTAGTGAATCATTCATTGTTGTCTGATATTCACTACACCCTGGTAGATGTCTGTACCCACATTTATGCGGAGACAGACACCTTCTCGGTCCATATGGCACCTTGCATTCAGGAAAGGAGGATCGCCATGGCGACTGGGTGGACATCGACTCCGGCTACTCCATCATCCAGCCGTTGGTGTTTGAGCGGATCTTTCCCACTCTCTTCTCCCTGTACGTCCTCCACAACGAAGAACAGGACATGAGGTACAAGCGGGGCGTGAGGATACTGAACAAACTGGATGACGTGCAATTAGCCAAACATCTCTATCTCCCTCCGTAAGTGAGTGGGTGGTTGGTAACATCCCTGTATGTGGTTGGTAGAGTGTGCTTTCAGCCAGGTGTGCTGATTGTATGTGCACGTGTACAACTGGGTATGTACCTACTAGTTGTATGTACACAGGCAGGTCTACATCCATGTGTGAACTAGGGATCCAGCAACCCTTGTCCTCACCTTCACAGATTTTGTGATTCATTGAACTCTTTTATATTGTGTGCATATTGTAGCCTCATGCAGCATACATTACACTACACACAATGTATGTATGTCGTAATGGATGGATTGTATTTATTATACGTATACATGTTTGTACATACGTATGTATATACAAACATGTATACACACATATGTATATATATACGTATGTACGCATGTGTATATACAGTACATATGTGTGTATGTATATCCAGTCCTGTCCTGGTATGAAAGTACATTATGTGTGAATGTGTGTATGTACAGTAAATATACGTAATTATGTATTCACACACATTCTGTTGTATGTTTTCTATGGCTGAACATGGTACGTAGATATTCAGATAATCAGTGTGTATTTGGTGTCATTGTCTCTTTGCAGTAAAATGGTCGATGAAATTAGTACCGGAGGCGAAGATAACCGGGTCCTTCAGGTACTGAGCATACATGTCGTAGTTGTATCCTGGTGTAGTGAATGAGAAACTATGCTGCAAATATGTGCATTGTCCAATACAACATATTATATGTAATAGAAATGTGTTTACTAATTTCTTGCCTTGTTCTCATGCAATTAATCGTAACAATGAAACCTGTCTGGTGACCTGTGCTGTATCACTGACCTGTGCTACATGGCTTGTGTATGCACAGATTTCTCAACCAGGATAGAAGGTTTATTTCATGCCCACAGTACTTTTGGTTTCCAATACAGCATGTGCCTTGTGTATATTTACATACATATGTATACATTTAAACACATACGTATTTGTGTATATGTTCTGTATTGTAGAGTATATGCTTATAGTATGTGCATATGTTCATTCCATTCCACATATACTTACATAGATGCTACATGAGTGTGCTAAGAAACTGGAGGCCATTAAGTAAGTACTCTGAAATAAACATGTCTGTTTTCTCTTCAACTTTGCTGGAGTTTCTGTCGAAACTTCCTTAATTGCGGTGGTTTGGTGATGAGCTAGCCGTTTGTCTGAAGTAACTTATAGGACCTCATAATGTGTGCTATGGGACCTTGTAACATGTGCTTTGAGACCTTGTAACGTGCTGTACTGACTATCCACACACTGTGGACACTATGATGTGTGAGATATACAGTAACGTTTGTTATATCTCCTCTCTCCAGGGCCATATTCACTCCAAATAAAATTCTGAAACAGTTTCAAGACGTGTTCGGGGTGATATCGGAGTTCAGCAACAACGAAGGGATGGACACCATGTTGCCTATATGCATCATGGCTGTTGTGAGAGCCAAGTTAGTGCTAGGGGTCTGTTAGGTGGACCTCTTGTTCAACCAATGCTCTGTCTGTATATATCGTGTGTGTCACTTTTTCCTATGTACCTACGTAGGTTCCCTAGACTCGGGGCTTACGTTCACTTTCTGTTTGACTTTGTAACTGAACAATCTCAAGTCCCAAACTCTGAGGAGGGATACATCATGACAACCTTCGAAGTACATATGTCTGTTTGTCAGTCCCTCTCTCTACATCTGTCTTCATATGTATGTACTTGCCTGTGCACACTTATTCCTGTACTGAATGCATATTTGTAAGTACGTGTTGATGACGTACAGCATAAATGTCCATAATGTGTACCTTTAGCTTGTATGTTGGACGGTACAGGTCTTTGGTCTACCACATGGTGGTCTGGCAACTGTATTCTTGTGTTCATCTGAATTCCGGTCTGTAGGTTAACATGTTCTGTGTGCTACTTGTCTTGGAAACAGCAAATCCTCTTGATGAATATATACCCTACAGTTCAGGAGGAGGTGCATAGGGTTTGTATAAACCTTCCCTCCCATCAACCCAAACTAGTAGTCAGTCAGTTATATATAATATATCTCGCTTATACTGGGAATATCTCTAACCTGTGAACCACTTTCAGCTACGTACCTATTGATGTATATGTTACTTACCTAGAATTCAAGGCAAGGTTGTCCATAGTTTCACTACTCTGTACTGTGCTAGCATTTATGTTCATCGAAATTTATCCAAACGCCTCCATCCTCTCCTGAATCCTGTCTATGGACCTGAAATGAATATTGTTCATTTGCAGATAATTTAGTGTTCCGTGACAAATTTTACTTAGATTTAAAATTTGTAGTGAATATTAGGGCTGGGAATCGGCTGTAATTTCAAATCGATTATCAGTACATATTAACAGATTGATTGATTGATTAATCACTGGAAGCAATTAAGTGGGCGTAACCGGGAACTACTCCCACTTTATTAGATGGAGTAGTCATCCTATAGACATGATGGTAAGCCCTCTTCGCATTTCAGGTACAAATTTGAACCCATGGAGTGAAGGTTCTGGGTAATAAGATGGGGGTGGCTCCCTGTTCTACTCACTTAATTACCTTCTGTGGTTAATTGATTTATTTGCACTATTATTGATAATCAGTCTTAAAATGAAAATCGATTAATTGTCCCAGCACTAGTGAATATACGTATAGTGTTCAAGTAGTTGTAGGTATGGAGGGGGGGGGAGGATTTTCAGAACTCTATCCATTGTGCATATGGGGATATATTAGCAGGTGTATGTATTGTATTCATTGTGTGTATCTTTTGCTACCTGTAGTCTATCTACTCTGCTATCACAATCGAAGCCGATCGATGGCCGAGTGACTCTGAGAAAGATACATAAACATGACACCATGCAAGTTTATAAACACTTTATTAACTACATGTTAATCACATTACAATTTTAGTATTATCTGTGGCATTAGATATTCATGTTGTGAAAATATCTTTCTTGTGTAGAGTGCATGGTTTAATTAATTACTATTGTTTTGTTTGTTATGTATTACTATAATATTATTCTATTATAATTATAATGATATAATATTATGTTTTGGTGAAGAATTATTATTTCTGAAACATTGTTACATCTATGCATGTAATGTAATGTAACCGCAGAGCGACTATAATATTATTAATAAGTACTTCAACATGGCACCATATGAGAGTTCATACACATCAATTTTTATGTACCAAATGCAGGAACACTCACTCTAGGTGGGAAATTTCAAAAATCCTTCCCACTCCCTGTATAATAATATTATAATAATTGCGCTATATATCGCCGTGGAAATTTCCCTTGTCCAATTACAGATCTAGATATATTATATACAGTATATAACCTCCATCCCATACCCGCGCCGCACCTAGTCGAGTTTAGTCTCGCGTAGCCAGACCCTAACTCGCCTCCATTTTTCAAATGTGTAATATAATTATATTAGATGTGCTGTCATATTATATAATATTAATGACATTGACAATGTACGTAATAGCGTGCGTATAAGTGTATAAATTTACTACTGTACGCGGGCTGTCGGACGACAACACGCCTTCGGAAATGGCAGAAGACAAAAAGAAAGGAATGCCAAATCAATGCCATGATCAGTTTGAAGATGGCTCAACAACGTCTGATAAAACTTCTTTTGCCGAAGATTCAAGACGCCCGGACCCTCCTAGAACAGCAACTAAACCGGCGTTGAAGCCGAAGCCAAAAATACAAAAGAAGATTCGTACAAATGTACCCCAAGTCGACGTCCATGGCAAGGAACGAACTCGTGAAATACCAGCGGGACAGGTACGTAAGTAGATAAATAGCGATTACCATGTGTACTATATCTTAGATTATAATAAGTATTTTGCAATCAATAATATCCAAATTACATACACATCAAGAGTACAGTAATAATAGTCTTAAAAGATTTATAGTAGCATGTAACATGTATAATCATAGTAAGCAAAGAAATCAGTTAAATCTTTGATGCCTCGATTATCACTTCATATGGATCATTTCTCACTCGATGATATGATGATCGAGCTCCTCTCAGGCATAAAATAGACGAATGAAGGAGGGCAAAACTCAGTCTACATCTTATCATGGAGATGATCCGGTTATAAGCGATGTTCCTTTTCTCTGCAATCATAGCTGCTAGTCGTTTGTAGAAAACTGTTGCACATCGGCCCATTCCTCCTGTGGCACTCATTACTAGTGGTGTAAAGCTAGATCGTTCAACCTCTCTGACACGGCTTTCATACTGTCTTCTTTTCTCTGCTTCATGTTTCCTGTACTTAGATTATAATTGAAGGCCTCCGGTCAAAAAGGGTACTTTAACGTTTGGAAGAAAAAATCTACTTTCGTTCTGAAAACGACATCTACCTTCTCAAGAAGTAGTAAATGAAATGTAAATGCGAAAGAAGTGAGCATTCGGGTGGTAGGAGTACATTTTCATTACGTATTTGTTACGGTACTTACCTGTACTACTCCGTAAACGATTAAACTCCGTTTTCTCAGAAATTACGGAATACGTTAAAGTACCCTTTTTGACCGGAGGCCTTCAATTAAATATAATGGTTATGGTGATATACTTAAAAATCCCGATTGTGCACCTACGTAATCACAGAAAGAAACGTAATGACCATCCTTTCACCTTAAATCTTCTTTTATAAACATGTTCGTAACTATTCTATCCATTATCTTCTTTTTGATCAGAAACTAAGTCTTCAACATCTTCTTTAAATTTTATTCATCATTGAAAGCCGACATCACAAGTTCTAAGAGAATGATTTTCATCACCAATGCACTCCCTGTATAGTCCACAAATTTCTATCTTTACATATATATATAATACAAGATTCAGAGCAAGTTGCCATAACCTTGAGATCGAAGTGGGTCAACATAGTTCTCTGTTAACCCCTGAAAATGAAAGACTATGCCGTGTGTTTAGGCAATTCAGTTGAAGATAAAATGCATATACAGTGAAACCCCTCTAAACCGAACACCTCTGGGACCAATGAAATGTTCGCTTTAGAGGGGTTTTCAGATTAGTGAGGTTCCACATATTTTGCAGATAGTAAACATTGCATTATTAAAATTGTTGTAATACATCAACATACAATGGCTAGAAATAGAATAGTATAGCCAATACAACCATGTTAGAAAAAAGAACAGATTTTATGTAAAATTATTGGCAATTCTTCGCTTTAGAGTTGGTTCTGACATATGAGCAATAACACTAATGTCCACACTTCAACAGCTGGAGATTGCACGTTCAGTTTACAAAGGTTGATTTATACACTAAATTGGGTTTTGGGACCAAAACTTCTGTTCGGTTTTTGGAATACAGAGGTTCCGGTTTAGGAAGGTTGTTTTGTATTACATGTAATAGGAAATAATTCGGGACTTGAAAAAATGTTCGATTTAAAGAGAATTCCGGATTACTGAGGGTTCGGTTTAGAGGGGTTTCACTGTATTACTTCATTGTCAATGCCACGCCCAGTAAGCTCCGATTTCCTAAATTCAATTGAGTTGCATCATCGATGTATCAAACATTCAAACGTGATGGACTAATTTGAATATTTAATGTCATTCCATGCTCAAGTCATTAATAAAATGGCCATACTCATATCTCTGTGTATGGACAAACGATCCCAAGTTCTCTATAATCACATGCACGAATTTTAAGTTGATTACAGTGGGACCTCTCTATTACAAACCTCTGAATAAGGAAAACCTCTAGATTAAGGACACCATTCTGTGTCCCAGTGTAGTACTGTAGCATATATAATGACCTCTGAATTGAGAACACCTCTGTAATAAGGACATATACTGGAGGTCCAAAGGTGTCCTTAATAGAGAGGTTCCACTGTATTACTTACCTTACTTCAGCTCAAAAGTTAATTTTAGAGTAACCCATTGGTATATTTGTGCCTGATATCTGTTTCTCCTCACATATCATGCATTCTTAATTTTTATGCAATTTATTCACTGTACTCGTGTTTGTACTTTTTAGTATTATTCTCATTTTGACTTCCGGTATGTAAAACTCTTCCGATAGATAGATATAGGGTAGCGGAACCATTTCCCGGGCACCTAATGGTTCAAAATGGATAACCTTGGATAGAGAGCGTATTGAAACTGATTTGAAGCACGTTTATATAGATAGATCTGACTTCTATAATTCCTTCATTTCAACATATTCTGTACTTTGCAGAACTATCCTCTTTTTCTGCTGCCGAGTCATTCTATAACACGACGTCATTTTCCCTATTCCCAGCCATTTTCTTCTGAAGTCGGACAGTGGTCTCAAATGTACGTATTTAGAAGCTGAAAATCACAACATAAACAGGGGGAAATGTGCCAAACAAAATTAAACAATCTTGGTATACCTAGACAACGCCTTGAAGATCCTCTTGGTCAGCATTTCTAAGGTTAACATATGGAAGATGTTGTGTCACGTTGAATGATTCCAAAGGCTGTTGCTACCTGCCAAGGAGCATTTTCCATCTACCACCATTGTTATGGCCTTGTTTTGATCGATTTTTCGTATTCGCAGGTGCCATAAATTGCAAATTCAATTCAAGGTGCACCATTCATTATTACTGTCCGACAATTGGTATGAAAATGTAGTTTGGATATTTTCCTGTAGCTATAGCCTCCTTTTACTGTCGTAGGCTTTTGAGTACTTCATCGATGCTGGTAATTTTATGTTAGAATTACCATTCACCGCAAATTAATTGGTTACTCAATTCCTATTTGGCAGGTCAAAGAAATATACATACTTCTTAGCGTTGCCTCTTTCCTCAACGTATTGCACAATAAAATATGACCATTGCGTCATCTTTTCAATTAGTGTACAGAAAATGCCAGTGTTCTTCGCAGGATGACTGCATTTATTTGAATTGAGATAGTTCAAGTTCCACCAAGTATGTTATAGCGTTGAAAACTTCAACTGTTTGATTTTACCAACTATATTTTATGAAAGTGTCCGACTATAGGCATTGTCCGGGACATGGCATACCTACCCTATATAATATGTAATATAATGTAATATTATATATAATATACAAAGCTAAGTACGTATGTATGTTTACGTGTTTTAGGAAGGAGGGTCATTGCTTTTACAAAGTGCCACTTCAAACCCGGTGTTACCTAATCCACCACCTGTTCAGTCTCAGGAAGATAGTGATAGTCCGAAGTTACAAAGAACCCTCTTACAGGTACTCTTTAGAAATATTTTTAGTAAAATGTCATTCATTTCTGAATCTGACTCAACAGTCACTGCATAAAAATTATCATACTATATTATATCCTCATTCATGTGTAGTTGCAAGATGATGTGTCCTCAATTAGCGAGGTAATATGTGTACAACAATATGTGTGTCATTCAATAATTAGTGACCTGTACATACAGTACCATAATTGAATATTATTTATCGTAACTTCTAATAAAATATAGAGAGTATACAAGTTAGAAACTAAAGGACAGGATGTTGCTATGGTAAGAGTAATGCAAGCAAGTGATATGCATTATAGTACATATTATATTATAATTATGACATATTATGTATATTATGCACAGTTATATGTGATGTTACATTGTATGTTTAGTATGTAGTATTATTGATAATACGTATAATTTTACATTTTCTTTACACATAGCCAAAGGCAGTTCAACGTGAAACACCCAGTTCTACCATGACAACTCAACCTCCGGGGGTACAGCTGCCACAGTTTTCATCTGTATGATTATGATACTTCATTTCATGTATAATACACGCATGTGTATGCATTTGTTCATGTACACCATCCATAGGTGACAATACAGGTAATTCCAGTTGTAATATGTCACATTTAATATAGGCAGTGGAAGTTAATTACTGTTAATTTAAAAAAAAACTGTTGATTGTTATAATATAGTGATTAACTAATGTCTCTTGCTGTTTTTATTGACTAATCTTGCTCTAGATGGATACCAAAATGAGTGACGCTCTGACAGAAACTAGTAAAACAATGGTTTCTATGCAAAAAACACAAATTGAAATGCAAAAAACACAAATGAAAATGCAGGAAACACAAATTGGAATGCAGAGAGAAATAGAAGGGGTATGTACATATATTAATATACCTTGATGTCACTATTATCTTCATGTATGGTGTGTGTACATTTGTGTGTTTGTGCAGTGTGTGTGTATATGTCTATGCCTATATATGCATACATGTTTACATGTGGGGGTGTGCATGCCTATCATGCCTGTAATTAGGAGATTATGGAGTTCGTACGAACCCCTCCTTACAGAGCTTTACATGCCTCGAACTCTTACCAACCAGTTTAAAGTAGTATTTAATGACAGCAAAGGCAATGTTTTCTGAAGTTTTAATGAATATTCACTGTACCTACGTATTCTATGTTATGTTATATTAATTAAGTGGTTCATTGTTATGGTGTCAGATAACTTAATATGATAAGGATTTTGAGTGATCATGATCAACAACCATCTATCTGATAAAGCATTGTACAATTATTGCTTAAATGTGGTATGTCCATTGATATATATAAATATAAATTAATGCAGTATGGTATACCAACAATGGTTATATTATGTTCATGGTCGTGTTAGCATATTATTCCAATAATATCACGGTTGCGTTTTGATTGTGTGTGCATGATCATTGTACCTCAATATGTAGCAATCACAAGCAATAAAGACCCTAGCAGATAAGGTACAGTAGGCTATTTTTAGTGTTCTGATCATATTATGTTCAATTGTATCACATTTAAGCAGAACCATGCATCTAAATATTGTACATACATGTGTACTTTAGGTTGAAGTTTGTGAGAGATCAATCAGCAAGCATGAAGATGACATAGGTGATTTAAAGGTGAATTCATTTAATTATCTTCATTCATATGTGTCATGTTATGTATTAATCATGAAATAACCCTATTATAATAGGACAAATATAGCAAGATGTCAGGTAATATGCAGAGCTCATCGGATGATGTTGAAAAGCTACACTTGTCAGAACAAGAGGTACGTATGTATGCATATGTGCATTATTTATGTGGGTCCAGGATATTACCTTCTTATAATGTGAAATACACTGACATGGCGATGGCATAAGCCCTGTGGTTGCCTAAAAAATGACCACCACAAAATGGAGACAATTAAAATTGGCCTCCTAATTTTTCACTCTGTATTAGATTGAAGGTCGCACAATGAGTACAATTTAAATATTAATGTCCTAATTTTAGATTGTGCTTTCGTTTCTTCTGCATTTCATGTAATTAAAGAGAGAATTAGACCTACTAGTCCAAGGTATGAAATACATTAAAATGAAACAAGTAATTCGAGTTAAAAAAAACTCGTGGGGCTACCACCCCTGCACTCGAACTACTTGGGTGTCTCTTTTGGGCTTAGAAGAACCTTCGTTGAAGATATTCTGTCCGGCAAAGCTTTTGCACTCGAATTCAAGTCCACTTTATAATTCTCAGTATTTCAAAATCGGCAATTTTTTGATCAATATAAATTACAGTATAATATCACTGTTGTGGCTATACTTTGTATACATATCAATCGGATGAGGGTAACACATACTGAAAGTAAAAATGAAAATGTAGGGGCTGCCATAAGCAGCCCTGAAAACTTGAATTCTGAATAGAATCAACCTGTAATTGATTCCACTGTTCAATAATTGCCTTAATTTGCCAAATAATACCTGATAAAATGAAATGTACATCCATACACTGTAATGTGTAACTTAACTTTGGCATACTTTGAAACAATTCCATCCTGTGGCTCTCATGATGGAACTGAACACAACTTATGGCAATCATAAATACAGCAGTCAAATTAGTTATTTCTCTTGCAGTTGCTACTGCTCTGCCTCAAAAAGTATCCAAGTCAACTGGCAGTTGATATGCGAGAAACTGCAAAGACAATACAAGTCTAAGTACGTTCTGTCAACTAGTTCTCCCACTGTCAAAACTGAGGGCTTTGAAGGAGTATGAACCGATTTAGTTACAGTTCAAAATACATAATTGGAAGGCTAGTGACTATATATAAGGGATGAAAGCAAGACTAATGCATACTAACCTTTAGCGTTGTACCGAGCTTGACAATGATTCTTATGTAATGACTTGCAATTGTAGTCAACAAAAACTCAGTCTTGTGCTGGTGATCAAGTGTTGAAGAGAACTGGACAATCAGAGACTGTGCTCAATGAAGATGCCGTTATTCATCACCCTTCATATGACCATTCTAATAAGCAGGTGAAATGATTTATGATCTGAGAATACAAGCATCTATTACAAACAACCTTACGATTGTTTCTGCCTGAGGGCATCCTAGAATGTGTAGTTGCACATTGTATGAATTCATAGTTCATTAATTTTCCAGAAAGTGGAGTCTAATGCAAAAGAATCAAACAAATCAGATGAGGATGGTGGAAGTAGTTTGTATGGAGAAAAACCAGTAAGGTTATAGGATTACTTACTGATGTACACATGATTGTGACTTTCCCTGATTGTGCTATTGCTATAAAAATTTGTACAGAGCAACGTAGTCAATCTTGTCATTAGGGTGGAAGGAATTTCAGTAACAAAAGGTGACTACCAAATAATTGTATGCATATGTTTATATACTGTACACGTTAACATTCCTGTAAGGTGTATTTACAATTGCACCTGACATGCTTGTATACATACACTTGACAAATTTATGTGTTAATTGAATTATGTTGAAATCCTATAGTCTTGCACTCTTAACTAGTCTCATTCCCAAACTAAACTTTCCAATTTAATGTAGCCAGTGGGAGTTGGTCTGTATCTATATATCTACCTGCATATCCATAGTTGCCAACTGTCTCAAATCATCCAGGAAATTCACAGATTATTCCACTGGTAACATGTTCAATTCACCGTTATAGTAGTGAACTTGACCACAGGGTACATGGTGCAGAATACGATTGCCTATATATTATTTTCAAATCGTCTTTACAATGTAATGTATTTCTATACCTCCAAATCTTAATGTGTATACTATACTGAATTAAAGGTAAATCCTGTACCAGCTTGCAAGTAATATTGCAAAGTCTAACATCGTTAATTATGAACACTGCAGTATTAAACAAGCTATGTAGTTTCCAATGTTTACATTTGTGTCCCCCTAATGTATGTTTTAGATCTTCCTCAGGCTAAATTACAAGTTGTGCCAACTGTTACAAGAAATGCACAAGAGGGTGAATCCGAACAACCAAAATATGTATCATGTGAAGGTGCTGCATGTCATTGAAATCCTTAATTCTCTTATCCTGTCACCAATATTATGTCTCATTTCTCCTGGTGCATTCATTATAGAGACTAAAATGGACAAGGGGGAACTATTATGTGCACAGAAATGAAGACTGGTAAAGATACAACTGTTTCAATTTTAGCTATAAATTATTATTTAGAATTCTACAATACTACTGTAAAATAATTTTTTGTATTCTTCTAACTTTGTACAGAAATGACTCTGTCCATATACTGTTGCTGCATTTCATTATGAATTAGTCTACATTTATACTTATTATGTTTATACACGTATGTAAGCCTATGCCAAGATCATTTTAAAAGTGAAGAATTCATTCATTAGCTACACATCCATCCATAGCTAGCTAGCTATTAGCTAGCTACTTCAACCAGATTCCTATATATTCATGTATATTACTCATCAATTACATTAAATGATAGTATCATACATTAAAATTAATAATCAAAAGTCGAATTTCAGTAGTCTAGAGCCAATTTCCATTACTCCTCTTTTAATTAGTTATAATGGATCACTTTGTCGCCGCCATTTTCTTAATGATTTCTTTTTAGTATTGATATGAGTTAGTACTAACTAATAATAAAAGTTGCATCTACATTCTTTCCTTATGTAAACGTACAGAACCATACGCTCGTTAGTTGTCGTTCAATTCACCTCAGTTATTCGGCTGTACCCGTCCTACAGACCGTATAGGAGGTATTTCTAGATAAAAGGACACAGGAAAATGCTCTTTAAAGTACTCCTAGCCGCTGGTGTCGGCTATGGAGGATGGTTGTACTATGTAAGTACGTGTTCGTGTCTGAGAGATTCTTTGTTCAATGGTGCTTTATCTTCTTCTAATGCAGAGGAGTAGGAGTAGCAAGGACAGGAGAAGCTATGCCCACAACGTCGCTCATCCCGACCCAAAACCTTTGAAAATTCCCACCAGGTATGGTCCGTGTCACCGAATTTAGACGAGTAGTCAGTCCACGGGTCCAATACGCGGCTACTGACCTATGTGTTTTCGTGGATCATTGAACCCTCTCTATTGGGAACAAAGAGAAGGTGTCCGCTTCAGAGAGGCCCCCACAACGTGTTTAATTGATGCATCTTACCTAGAGCTCACGTTATGATAGAAGTTTCGTAACTTAAAAGATTGATGTCTACTGTTCATTTTCTATCTATTTTTTCCATTTTTTTTCATTTTCATCAAACATACGTTACAACATTCACTCAAATGCAGCTTGTAGACATTCTAATTCTGTTCTTCCAACCTGCCTACTGTAGGTCGGACCAGATTGTCTCATTGCAGTCGGGTGAGGAGTACGATGTTCTCGTGATAGGGGGCGGAGCTACTGGAACGGGCGTTGCCTTGGATGCAGTGACTAGAGGTACACACGATTGCCTTCAATCATACGCATACACATGTTATGTGATATCAGGATTACATTGAAGGCATATTGTGTGATGTATTTATGAGTACATGCATATGTATATGTTTGTACACGGATGTGTGAGTCCATGTTTGCATGCACATGCTCAAGCATACATGATAATTATTTAATTTCACATAATATATACATGTTTGTATATACATACAGTGAATTCTCGTTAATTTGCTGCCGCTTTATCTCCTAAACTTTTTAATCAACCACAATTTCCCAGTACCAATATAATGTACAAGTACCAGTGAATATCCAGTTAATCTGCCAAACTTGTGCATCCACCATATTCTTTAAAATAAATTGCGGCAGATTAACGAGTTTTTACTGTACGTACAAAAACATGCATGCATAAACATAGATGTACATCAGTATGTACATATGTATGTACACATTGTATTTACTAATATGTATGTGCAGTATTTACATAGTTCAATTGATCACAGTTCTTGTAGGAACATTCGTATGTACGTATGTACTGATGTATGTACGTACTTATTTGCTGTTAGTATACTGTATGACCCTATAGGTCTCAAAACTGCCCTGGTTGAGAAGGATGACTTCAGCAGTGGCACGAGCTGCAAGAGCACCAAGTTGATACACGGGGGAGTGCGGTACCTGTATAAGGCTGTGCTGGGGCTGGACTACGAGCAGGTAGAGCCAATGTGTACTGTGTGCCATACTCACATCCTGTGTGTACTGCAAGTAATGCATGTACTTTGTGAACTGTGTGAACTGTATGTACTGTGTGAACTGTATGTACTGTGTGAACTGTATGTACTGTGTGAACTGTATGTACTGTAAGTTCTGTGTGTACTGCATGTACTGCGTGTACTGTGTGTACCGTGTGAACTGTATGTACTGTATGTACTGTGTGTACCGTGCGTACTGCATGTACTGCATGTACTGCATGTACCAGGTATACTCTACCTGAGTACGTATGTACCTGTACATATGTACTCTGTACACGTTTCATGCCTACTCTGTGTGTTGTTCTATTTACTGTGTACGTATGCTTATTCCATGTTTTACACTGTACATTTGTGTAGCCAAGGGGTGTTATAAGACACTGTATGCAGCATACCACCCATGCAGGGCCTCTGTCATGGTCTCTTTGTTGCAAACATTTGGTCGCTGGCTACAACCAACCCAACTCATTTCGTCCTGAAGTGGTCCCTAGGGGAACACTGTGTTGTTGTGTGTTGTATTCAAACTTGAGTGGTGTTTGCTGTGAATGGATACGAAAGTACCACAA
>OZ026570.1:1469720-1484720 GCA_964020155.1 Chondrilla cf. caribensis
CCTGCTGAGCTGTAATCACTTCCTGCTGAGCCTTAAGCACTTCCTGCTGAGCTGTAAGCACTTCCTGCTGAGCCTTAAGCACTTCCTGCCATGTTCACCCACCCCCACAGGTAGCCAGACACCTGGCCAAGAGCTACGGTGACCAGGCACCTGAGATTGCCAAGTTGTCAGCTCTCACAGGGAAACGGTGGCCTGTGATTGGACAGAGACTAGTGGCCGATTTCCCTTACATCGAAGCTGAAATCAAGTACGTCATTCAGAAGGAATACGCTTGTACGGCAGTGGATGTTCTTGCCCGAAGGACGCGTTTGGTGTTCCAAAATGTACAGGCTGCTTATGAGGCTCTGCCACGGCTCATTCAGATCATGGGGGACGAGCTGAAGTGGAACAAGGCTCGCAGACAGGTCAGGGGGTGATCCTAATAACATTGATTCTGTGAATACTGATAGTGCTGTGTTCGGTAGTATGTACATATGTACGTATGTATGTTGTACAGTTATGAAGTACATATGTATGTACATAGTGTGAGTCTGTAGATATGTACATGCATGTACATGTGTATATACAAATTCGTGTATGCAGTACACACAGAGTGTACGTGTGTAATGACACACCCACATATACGTACGTATGTGGTATGTTGCGTGGGCGACTTCAAAGGAAAAGCAGTGCACACATTCGTGATGTGTGCACACTTCATTCGATGTTGCATTGTGGATAATTGGTTATTTCCTATTCACACATCTTCAAACAGGCTGAAATGGAAGCTGCTAGTAAATATTGTGAGAGTATGGGATTGAAAGTGAGAACAGAAAGCCGCGATGTTCCCATCACATTAAGCTACACAGAGGCACAGAATTACATTAAGAAATTTAAAGCCTTTGACCGCGACGGTGATGGACACATCAGGTACCTGGGTTTATAGGACATGTTTGGTCATTGGAATGGGCATGTGTGTGTGTGTGTGAGAGAGAGAGAGAGAGTTTATGTGTGTGTGTGTGTGTGTGTGAGAGAGAGAGAGTTTATGTGTGTGTGTGTGTGTGTGTGTGTGCACGCGAGTGTGTGTGTGAGGGAGGGAAAGTTTGTGTGTGTGTGTGTGTGTATGTGTGTGTGTGTGTGTGTATGTGTGTGTGTGTGTGTGTGTGTGTGTGTGTGTATGTGTGTGTGTGTGTGTACGTGTGAGAGTGTGTGTGTTTATGTGTGATGGTTTAATAGGCTGTTGATGTCATCATGCGTGTAGTCAACATCAAACCTTTGTGTGTCTGCATTTTACCCATACAGCCTGTATACTGTATTTACTTATGTATGTATGTATGTATGTATTATGTTCACTACATGTGAATGAATGAGTGTAAAAGGGAATCCTGAGTATCAATTGTTCAGTGTTGTACTGTGTGTGTCTATACGTACGTATACATATAATATACATATATACTATACACGCATATATATACTGTATACGCACATAGTACGTAGATATGTATAATATTTAAACTGTACATACAGTTTTATATCCACATAATATTATGTTCTATGCATTGTGTTAGTGTGTGTTGAATGTGTTGTAGTGTTTTGGATTTGAGAAAGGTGCTGAAGGACCTTGGGGAGAAGGTTGAGGAGAGTCAATTGAGAGAGCTTATTGCTGAAGTAGATCTGAATAAGAATAATACCATCGAAGAGGATGAATTCCTACAAGTACGTATGTGTGTGTGTGTGTGTGTGTGTGTGTGTGTGTGTGTGTGTGTGTGTGTGTGTGTGTTGCGTGCGTGTGTGTGTGTGCATGTGTGCGTGCTTGCGTGCGTGCCTGTGTGTGCGTGTGTCTGTGCTTGTATGTGTGTTTGTTTGTGTTTGTGTATGTGTGTGTGTGTCTGTTTATACAACGTTTCCAAGTCACTCACATACGTATGTACATTATACACATGCATACATATGTGCATTTTTCACACAGTATGTACGTATATACTATTATAACTCCTTCAACACAACATATGCATGTATTGTATGCAGAACACATACATACCTACGTATATGTACATACCCATACATACGTATGTACCTCTCCTTTAACACATACATATGTGCATACATATTAAATACACATGCACATACACACAATGTTGGTACCTATTCAACCTCTGGTGCAGCTAATGAGTGCTCTAAGAACCGGTGTTGTGGCTCATAGTAGAATGGCTGCCCTTGTCAACCGGATGGATGAACACAAGAAGGAGATTCCTGTCACCAGAAGTGGGGGAGGAGTATGATCTGATAGTACTCATCCAACCTCAGTCAGAATAATTATAACCTCATTTAATACCTCAAACTCTAACAATAAATCAAAACATACAGTAATACCGTACTGGCATAAATTTACATTGTATGCATAATATGCTATTATTCTGTTGTAAAATAGTCTCTGTCGTTGTAACATTATTGTATGCTGTATACATATCACTGTCATGCTCTTATATCGTTACTCCAAGTTCGAGACATAATATCATGTTTAATATAAATTATTATAATTCTCATTATGTACTTGTATACACATCAATCTACATACATATCGATCACCATGGAAAATGTCAATTATAATTGTTATTGTATATAATAATCATTAATTATAATAAGGATACCACACTTAATGAATGTAATATACGTATATACACGTATATATATATATATACGTACCTTGCTCTTTGAGCCCATATAATAGAGATGTTATATACATAATATATACATAATATGATAATAATACACGTACCTCATTCATGTGCACCATACCATGCAATATTATAGCAAGTATAATAATAATTTAACTCAGAAAAAAGTATATATAATATTATTATGATTATATATACAAATTTGTGGCCTTTATTGTACTTATAAAGCAAGTTTGACTGTAATAATAATAATAATAATAATAATAGCAATAATAATTGATATAGTGTATTAATTATGTGTCTACACACAACTATTATTAACAGCATATATAACAGTTGGCTACATCATAATGCATACAAGATATACATGTGAGAATCCATGCAAAAGTGTGCAGTATTATGCACGAGTCTATGATATTATTATGAAGTTTAAATAACATTAGTATTAGTGTGGGACATTAACTATAATATATTATGCTTCATGAACTTTGATCTTCGTTTGGAAATTTAAGAGAAAACAGTTCAATGTCCTTTGCTGGATTTGACATGTCATAGCTCATCACACGAAATGGAACTTTTGACCACTTCTTAAACGACTCACATAAAGGAGCTTGTGGAAACTTGAATTTCATGTCCTTGGCACTTAGTATGGGAAGATACACGTCACCAAACTTTGACAGCTGTCCCACTTTGCCCCAGGAGCTGTTACACTTGGGACAGGACACCTTCCCAAACATTTTGATTTCATCACACTGAAAGGCTTTGCCAGGGTCGTGGTTGTGGTCAATGCTACACTTGAAATCTTCCTTGAGGACCATGTGCATTGACATGCCGAATAGGTACACCTCGTTCCCCTTGCAAACGGGAGTTTCACAACGTTTACAGACCAAACTGACATCCTCCGGCCGGTATTTACTCTTCAGCTGATTGTCATTGTACACCTGCTTATCAGCATTGGATACAATTCCTCTCTGGATTGCTTCAATAGTTGATTTGTTGTACCGACTCAGGAATGCCTCTTCTTGAATGTACTGTTCAAACAGTTCAACCCTCTCTTTGTTTAATTTTTCCTTTCTCTCCTTGCTGGAGCCTTTAGTGACTATGGTGATGCACTTGCTACCTTCCTTTCTAGCTCGACCCTGTGCTTGTGTTCGGGAAATGTCGTTCTTCACATAGTCGTACAGGATTGAGCAGTCACAATCGGGTACATCCAGGCCCTCTTCGAGGATGGACGTTCCGATGAGGACGTTTGCTTCACCTGTTCGCAGCTTCTCTATAGCTTTGTCTTGCTGTGAGGCAGTCATTCTGTATTCTTCAGGACCAGAAGTGCCCACACACACACTGGGACGAAACACCTTCAAGCAGTCACTCTCCTCAATCCACTTTTGAAGAAAGTAAGCATAATGCTTTGTAGGCACAAATATGATAGCCTTACACTCATGGTTCTCTTTGTGTACATCCAGTAACACAAATTCCAATTTGTCAAGGTTCTCGCTTGTCATCTTTTTGTATTCCTTTGTTACTTCAATCGTAGCCAACAGATGGTGATGCAAGGTGGACTGATATCCAACTGCCTGTTCTTCACTAGGCAGACAACCAAGCATTTCACCTGACTCCAGCTGTGCTAGGCATTCTTTGGCATTCAAATCTTCAAAAACATTGAGAGCTTTCGAGTACCCCTCAAGATGTTCAGCGGCCAGAATGTCCTCAGAGGAACCTTCAAAGCTCTGTAATGTACCCTTCTTCCCACTGGCCCATTGAGAGTACTCAGTAGACCCATAAGGATATTCTGACTTCCAGCTGAAGTTGGCCTCGATCAACTGCATCACCCACATGATCTCCTGCGCCAGGTCATCCAGTTCCAAGAGGTCACTGGTGGTCTCAGTGTGTTGGGATGCCGGACGGCAGTGTTGGCGAAGGTCCTCCTTGTGCTTCACCACCACCTTCAGACCTTCCTCTGCGTTCAGGTAGGCACACAGTCGCTCAACATGCAAACGAACTGACTCCCTAGTTGGCTTTCCCGAACCTGTACCAGGAGATGCAGTGAGCCCGACTATCTGAGGAATACGTCCACCTTCTTGCTTACTTCTGAGCAGGTGGAGCATGATCTTGCCATATAGACTAACTCCACTAAGTTTGTGGGGGAGTGCCCTGTGACACTCATCCACTACCAGCAGCGTGATGTCCCCACATTTGACCCTACCATGCTCGAGGTCTTGTTGGAGAATCCCATCTGTACAGACAACAACATCGTGTTTCTTCAGCAACGCTCCAACAACCAACTTGCTACTTGCATCTGTGACATCCTGACGCATTTCTCCAAACAGCTTGCATATGTTGACACCCTGGATGCATTCTGAAATCATGCGGTACTGCTGCTGGACAAGGGGGACCAAGTTGGCGAAGAACACCACCTTAGCACAGCGTCCACGCTTCCATCTTTCCTTGAGGTGGTTAGCAATGATGCAAGAAGCAACCACAGTTTTCCCCGAGCCAGTAGGTGCACAGACAATGTAGCTGTGACCCTTCAAACCGGGTTCAGCAAGCTCTTCCTGATACTGTCTCAATGTTGGCTTGAACTGTATGCTGTTTTCTCTGCTATTGGAATGGTACGGCTTAGATAGGTTGTCAGTCGCAGCGGTTCGAGGTGCTGTTTCAACAGCTTCCCTGACGAGGGGAGTAGTGACTGTATGTATGCCTTGGTTGCCATTTTCAGTGAAGTGGTCAGGACAGTCTGTTGAATTGGCAGTCATATCTTCTGTCTCTGGACTACAAATTGGGATCTTGGTCTGCTCTGTGCCACTGTGTGACGGCCTTAATTTACTTCCTGTTGCCTCAGCTTGGCTTCTTGTTAGAATATCCCCTGTACCACGATGTACCGGCCTTGAATTATTTCTTGTTGGCTCAGCTTGGCTTCCTGTTAGAACGTTCTCTGGACCACTGTGGGACTGCCTTAATTCACTTCCTGTTAGCTCAACTTGACTTCCTGTTAAAATGCCCTTAGTACTGTGTGTCTGCTCCAATACACTTCCTGTCGACTCAAGTTGACTTCCTGTAAAAATGTCCCCTGTACTGTGGGTCTGCTTCAATACACTTCCTGCCGGCTCAACTTGACTTCCTGTTTGAATGTCCCTTGTACCACTGACAGGATTCCTCACACTACTTCCAGTTGGCTCAACCCGACCACTCGGGGTGTGCTGCACTCTGTTCTCAGGGACAGTTCCCTGGTCAGACATTTCTACATAAAAAGAGGCAGTTTGGGTTAGTTATGTTCTTGGTGGACGTACAATGTGTACAAATACATACATGAAGAATGCAAAACATATATACTTTGGAAGAGGAGGAATCCAAACAACACTTGGATTTCATATAATCGTAAAACTTAAAAGAAAAACAAACAAACAAACAAACAAACAAACAAACCTTCAATCTTCTCCCTCCATTTCTTTCCAAATTCATTCATTCGGGGGTACCCCTCTGTTTCACTCATGATGTCAATAGCTTTCATAACACTGCTCTCTGTTCCTTGTCGTGACAGATGCTCATAAAGATGGCCATTAGCAGTTCTCATATCATCAGCCTTCTCAATTTTGCCCTTCACCTTATCTGGTATTATTCCACTATTAACAAGATCACTCGATATGGCTTCAGCATCAACACATTCATGAAAGTCCGACCGAACGTTTCTCAAAATTTCCTTGATTTTAGGTTTAGTAGCTGGAGTAGAAAGTATATTATAGACAAGCAATGTGTACACTAACATAATGACAGACTACAGTTCACAGAACTACAGAACTACACAACATACAAACACACATGTACACGCATGTGTGCCCAGAAAATAGGCAAACACAGTGGCAGACAAAATTTATTGTTACAGGACGATTACGGGTTTAAGAAAATGGCTGAACAGAACCGATTGACATCTATTGTACCAAAAGCACATTTTATCGAGTTAAATTTTTCAAATCAATTATTGTTAGATAATACCATAATATAAATCTACATCTTGAATATCTATAAATTTTCCTGTAATGCTTGCCCCCACTGTATGTATACATCATGTATGTGGTATATACCGTATAGCAAGAAATTTTCACATGACAAAATTTTCCAAATTTCACAGTTGGCCTAACATTCAGAAAAATGAAATCCATGAATCAGGCATAATTGTGTTCTCGTTCTGCAAGGTAAGCCAGGATCTGTGAAAATTTTATCAGGGAATTTTAATTTTTTAAGAGTCATCTGCAAAAATTTTGTCCAGCGAAAAATTCCCGCTATAGGGTATGTATGCTGGAAGGTGGGTGCATACGTATATGAAGGATGTTTGTTTTACATATGCATGTATTAAACATAAATGTACTGTCAAATACACACACACACACGCACTTGCACGCGTGCACACATACATACACACAAACACACATACTTACAAGACTTCCTGAAGAATTTTCCAGCTGATAGTGAGTGTGAGGATGTATCCATTTTCTCTATCAGTTCCTGAAACAAGAAAACACGGTATCATTCACAAAGGAACATGTACGTATGTATTCATCTCACTACCCCCATATAAAACCACACCAGGCCACATCAGAGTAAAGTGGGAAGATGCAATGAGCGTCTTTTGACACCGTTAATTTGTAGCTAATATGGACAATAGGATTGTGCAATGGTTGTGACAATAGCCCGTATATTTATCGCTCTCAACATTAATTATTGCGATAACACCTACTTGTTCAATCCGGGAAAATGTGTATGCTAGTATTTCTAAGTCAAACCTTAACTGAAATGTATTACTCAACACAACTTCAATGGTATAGAAGCTGTTTTATATACAGTGCTTTTCGAACAAAGTGTATGGTTTCAAATTGTAACAATAATAAGAAACTAACTTCATAACCTGCATTAAGTACTTATTCATCGTTATAATAGTGATAATGATGCCCATTACCTTGATGTACTTCAAGTATCTATGGATTTTACAACTATTGCACAGACGAAATTGGCAATTGTCACTTAATTTAAATCACCTCGCTATTGAGATAACGCCAACTGCCAACAAAAAAGTTACTCTATACTACCTTACTAGAGCCACAGATAGGACGTAGCTACCTGTCTCTGAAGAGGTTGTTCGGGATTCTCGTTGCCGTAGTCCAGATCTAGACGGTTTCCTTGGAGACTTGTAGTACAGAATCGCTTAGCTGAAGGTTGGCCATGGGGTAAATCCGCTCCATCATCATCACCGAACGTTAGCTTCGGATCCATTTGTTCCTTAAAGTGTGTCTTGAATATGTCGTCCGCTTCTGCCATTTAAAATGTCCTTGCTTAATTAGAGTGCGGGGGTGGCAGCCCAACGAGTTTTTGAACTTGAAATACTCTTTTTCCTAATATTTTTGCAATTTCTACTAAATACGATAATCATTCAAAATATATATAATTATCGTTATGATTCTTTCTGCATGGAACAAGGAACATTGATATTGCTATTATTATTATACTGTTATTACTAATATTAGCTAGTCAGTTTAATCTACGTATAGTCTAGTTTTCATTACAATAATATCATTTCATCCAAAATGTACTGGATCTTCCTGTGCATATAACTAGCTATGCATTATAAGAGGCAATATTAATGTATGCATATTTCTGCAACTAGATCAACCTGCAGGCCATAGCAGTACATGAAATTCTCTCAGATGTATTTTATTTCTTTAATCCCGACCAGGAATTATTGATTTAATCAATTTGCTGCGCAATTATCTATACTTACAGCACAACACATGTACATTCACTCATCTATAACTTGTTATAAACTTTGTGATGAAGTGAAATACATGTATTTTCCACGGTTAAAGTAGAGCTCAGTGACTGTAACAGTGCAAAACTGGTTTGAAAGGAGGTCCTAGCCTAGCTATAGCCATAGATACTCGACCTTATTATATAAGGTCGAGTATCTATGGCTATAGCTGACCGTCCCTAAGAGGCGCCGAGGGGCGGAAAAGGGAAGGGACGGTCTAGCACAAGTAGCGATTAGTTCACACCTGAGCGCGTGACCTCAACCAATGGAATGCTATGCCTAGAATCTTGGCAATGATATTCATTGATTCAGTTTAGTTAATAATTATTGTTAAGGTCACGGAGGATGATTGCAAAATCGACAAAACAACACAAGATCTATTCTCTCCTTACTTCCCTCTGTCCTTCCACAGATGATATAACCTGAGTTAGAGCATAGACTATGGTTAGAGCATCTATGGTCCTCCTAACACGTACGGGTGTATGGTGAGCCGTAGAAACTCTATTATTATATACGTGCTACTTGTAAATTGGCAGGTCACAGTGTGAACTAATCGCTACTTTGGCTAGACCGTCCCTTCCCTTCTCCGCCCCTCGGCGCCTCTTAGGGACGGTCTAGCTAGCTAGACTAAGGAGGTCCTCGCTTACGTTCTGGATTCAGTATACTTCCGTATTCTTCATAATACTCTGTTCGGCTTGAGTTATAAGTATCGTTCGCAAGCTACTTTACCATTCAGCAGGCATAGCTCAGTCGGTGAGCTGGAACTCCTGGATTAAAGCGGAGAAAATGGAGCTACATTACGGACTAATTTGGACAGCTACTGTCCTTAGCATCTGTGGTGGCATTTCTTTTTCCTTTCCAGCCTCCACGGACGAAAACGAGCAAGACTTCTCATACAGAGAGGTAATAGTTGGATCGTATGTTGGCTTGGAACATCAAGAGATTACAGTAATCTGTAACTGAACTATTTGTCGTCTTAAAATCGTACAATTATTGAATAATGCGGTATTGCAGTATACAATAAGATTACTGCAATTGTCTTATCATGTTAAAATATCAGTTCAGATGTAAGATATTAATTTTAATCAGTGTTTTAAGCAGTCTGCAATAAATCTTCTGAAATGCAACTACAATACTGTATTTCACATGTAGGTCAGAGGTGCCGGTACTTCTGGTTCAGGATCAGGGATTATTCCCGGTGATGGTTCCTACCCGGTTGAATGCATCAGGGCATATAGACTTAAAGCCTTCACGACATTCACTCTCCCCTCTCACTGTCCTCAAGTCCTACCTCAAGTCCAATTGTGTACCTGTCCGGATCCAAGTACAGTCAAAGAAGCAGTGAGTGTTCTATGTATTACACCATAGACCCTCTAACACACGCATAATAGGCATGTTGAAATTGGAATGCTCTCATAACTTACATTGGAATGAAACATGCATGCAATGGTGCGTATTTTGAGGTATGGATGTGTATCTTCTGGCTTGTACATTATCCTTGGTCAGATTGCAAGGAGTACCATTTGGCTTGGAGGGCTGCACAGCGAGGAAACCCCTTTGGCTATCTTGACTAAGTCTATCTGATTCAGTACTTTAGACTGCATACTAAATGGCTAGTACAAGTTCTACATATTGAACCTTCCATGTAATTTCAATAGACCAGGTGTGTAACTTTTGGATTAGGTGATATTGATGCAATGCTGTACATACCTACCAATGCTCAATAAAATTGTGAGTCTACAAGTTACCTGGTATATGAGGTTAATGAGTTCTAAAATTGGGTTTGAAGTCTAATAAGATGGTGTTGATGTGTAGGTGTTGGACATGTTATAGTCAGTTACATGATACACCCTGTAACCTGATCTGGTTGTGTTCACTTGTATGGAGACAGGTGTCAACTTTGTTGGTGTTGCAGTGATAATATTCACACACTGCCTGCCACAAATATTGGACACAATATTAAAGGAAGATAAGAGTGATTGTCCTCTCTTTCAGGGTTTCAGATTCAGGGAAGATCACCTTTTGTCTTCTAGATGCGTATTATCTTTCTTACAAGGTGGATATGCTCTTTATACAACAATACAGTATACCATCTGTTGAAATGGATATGGTATATTGTTGAATGCAGATTCAAAAATTACGTATTACAATTGAATCATATTATAATTACTTTATTTTGATTTATTCAATGTTATAGGGAACAGATGTGATCATATTTGACTTGAATACACATGTATCAGTCAGGTCAAGGTTCGTCCAAGTACTAGTTGAAGCAGTTGTTCGGAATCCCACTTCAAATGTACAGACAGCTGATTTTGAAACCATTTTGCCAGGGCAGGCATTTATCAGCAAGTTCGAGATGTGAGTCTGACCACAAATGTAGACTGGTGCATACAAAATGTTTCTCAAGATGATAGATTCCACTTTTGAGTAGTGTTTTAGAAGCATGATTTGTCCAATATATGTTTAAATCAAGGCGTAACAACACGTGATTGAAGTGAAAAATGGTTATTATTAGGTTATTTTTCAGTATGAGCTATTGTTCTGTCTGTGTATTTTGGGAAGGTGCATGTAAGCAGTAGCTGGGATGGACCAAGTGAAGTTTTATTCTCTCAAATTTCTATGTTTGCAAATAGTGAGGCAGATGGAGAAGTGTTTCCTGGTGTAGTTGAGGAGAAGGAGGTAGCTAGAAAGAAATTTGCCAATGCTACAAAGCGAGGGAGAACAGCTGGTACTGTAGTTCAGAGGTGAGGATTTCCAAGGAGTTTTGTTAGTAGACGTTGTGAAAAGACTTGGTCCGAATTCTGAGTAAAATGATATTTTGCCATGTCATGAGTATGTTCCCTGACAGTAATGATATTCATAGTCCTGGCCACAACACCAACACCATTGTTCTATCTACAATAACATTATACTATAGACTGGACCAAATGGGCTTCAAAGGTAAACTTGTCATTGTTACATTGGTTTCTCATTGTACTGTAATTTGAACCTGTGAGACTATTATTACTCAGGTTGAGTCAACATGTGTCCCCATGCATGTGAGGAGCTAGGTGTTGGTTAAAGTCAAATTTGCTAAGCTCCGACAACAGTACTAACAGGATTGCTATCTCTTCCTTAGAATGTAGATGATCTCCGTATTCTCTTACAGTTTTACATGTAAATTGCATCAGTTGAATATTTCAAAAGTGGCTCTTGATTTTCAAGAGGATTGTGAACTATTTTATGAGAAATAGCAGTCACTGACAACTGAAAAGACCACCTTTTCCTACTAGAATGGTACAAAACTAATTTTAATGAGCAATTTTGTACAGATTTTGTTTGAACCTTCATAATACCGTAGTGTCCGATGTTTTCGCGGGAAGTAATTTTCGTGAATTTCGCGAGGAAGGTCGGATTCACAAAATTTTCATTTGCGAAAATCATCGTGGGTAAGTATAAAATGGCGGCCGTTTATACGTTGGTAGTACGGGCAACGTGAGAACAAAGGACAATTGCCTCTGTATACGCCTGTAGCGAAGGGATCTTCAGCGTTCCTGGGCTCTTGACGGCAGCTAAGAACCTCTCCATGCTGCTGCTCCAAATAGTCTGATACAACATGATATCCTCGAATACAGCTCTCATACTCAAACGTGGGCATCTTCAAAAGCGAGCAATCTTGCAGTTCTTTCTCAGAAAATTAAAATGTCAGAAGCTTGTCTCGACTATAAACGATAGTACCTTGCGTTCCGTCGCCATTCATAACACATAAGCGCCCTCGAAGTGCTAAACAAAAACCAATAAACACATTGCCATTCGCAAAAATATAAACGCAAACAGTCCTAAATCGAGCAATTCACGAAAATTATGTCCCGTGAAAATTTCAGACACTACGGTAGTATGATAGGGTGTGCAATTGTAAGTGATTGAACACAAATATGCTGTTTGTCTACATGTACAGGAGCAAAAACAAATTTGGCACAACTGTTTCCGTGTCTGCTTATTGTGAAATGAGTTTCAGGCTCCGCTATGAGTATGTTGCAGAAAGGTTCAAGGGAAAGTTTCAGATACCCATCAGTGTCACTCCTAACTTACCTGTAATAACAAGACGATTGAACATCAGCATCGAGGATCCCAGTGGTGTGAATTGTCTCGAAGCTGAGAACTACAAAAATGCCAAATTTGATTTCAAATCCAAGAAAGTTGCAGTGTTGAACTACAAACTCAACCGCACTGAACTAGATGACTTTGTCATTACCTATGACCTTGACCAGGACAGCCTCTCTCAGCATTCAGGGACCACACTCTACGACTCGCAGGGTTTCGTTTTTGTCTCTTATACTCTTCCAGAAAGCCAGTGCTATCGTGATGCTTATAATCCAGTGTGTCCTGCACGAAACAGTCGCAGAAGAAGACAAGAGCCGGTTGAACCCTCCTTTGACAGCCTCCCAAAATGTGTGTCCTTTGTCATAGATCGATCTGGATCAATGTTTGGTTCAAGAATAATCCAGGCCAAGGAATCACTCGTTCTGATCTTAAATGTCCTCCGTGAGTTTGACTATGCTGCTATCATTAGCTTTGAATCTCGAATCAGAGTAGAACACGCGCTATCTCTCATCAAAACCAATCTGACATCACTTGTGAGGGTAGCCCAGCGGATTTCAGCATTGGGCGGAACTGATATAAATGGAGGTCTCTTGAAAGGAGTGGAGGTTTTGAGAAAAGCAGTTTCGGAAGAAATCGAATGTATCCATCAACTTGTATTCCTTACGGATGGTCAGCCTACAGTTGGTGTCACTAACCTTGATGCCATTGCAAGAAATTACAGAGCTGCAGTTCGTCAGTTTGAAATAGACACGGGTGGAAGGACAATTTACACTTACACACTAGCGTACGGGCAGAATGTGAACTTACAACTTCTGCAAAGGCTAGCTGTTGAGAACAGTGGTTTTTCTCGCAGTATTAACCTAAACAAGGATGTTGAATCACAGTTGACCGAGTTTTATCGTGAGATTGCCTGCCCACTGCTGTGTGGGTTGAGGTTGAGATACGACAATGCCAGCATCGTAAATGTCACGCGGAATCGTTTTTCTGCGTGCTACTTTGATGGGGAACAACTCGTGATTGGCGGGCAGGTTGCAAATCCCGAGGATGATCTGTCTAGAGGAGATGACGTATTCAAAAGCATTTCACTTTCTGGAGAGGCTGCAAAAGGAATATCTGAGTTTGACAGCCAAGTGATAAAGGTTGCAGGAAAGAGTACCTTTGTTGAGAGAGTGTTTGCACACTTACAGATCCAGAGGCTATTAGAAGAAAAGCGGTCTGCCACCTCGGAGGCCAAAAAAGAACTGGATTCCAGTATTCTGTATCTGGCATTGAAATACCAGCTTGTCACCCCTCTTACGTCAATGATTGTTGTTAAACCTTGTGCAAATAAGAAGCCAAAAACCACCAATGACACCACCACACCAACTCCAACCACGCCCACCACTGCAACCACACCCACTACACTGCCGACAACTACTACAGTAAGTGCATGTAGTGCAGGTACTAATATGTATTCATAGTCCATGGTTCCTTGTGAACAGTTCCATGCATGGTCAAATGTACATAAAAGTTTCTTTTCTCATCACTGTAGTCAACCACATCACCACCAACTTCGTCATCACGTAAGCATACATGTTGTCTGCACAAACACACGCATATAGATTAGAGGATGTACAAAATTGAATACTTTGAACATTTAGAAACAGTAATCACAAACTTGTTTATGTAGTACAATACTAGACAGTAACTTTTGCATTAATATGACATTGTACCGGCTGGCAAGTGGTACTATACGTGTATCTGCTGGACATCAGATGTTGTGGGCACAACAGGTGGTACTTTGTTTCTTACATTGTAATTAGCTCTTAGACGAATGTTCTTTAATGTCTGTATAGGCATCGACTTTGACCCGCACTTCTTAGCAACAACAGCAACGGGCCACAAGCTCTGTTACACTGTGGATGGGAGAGATGGAGAAGTTTACAACATTCTTATCGACAGGGGAATTGTTGTCAACGGAAAGATAATCTGTGAGTTACAGTCAATGTCCCATGGGACCCACTTGGGTCCCATCCACCAGTTTGGAGTATATGTTCATGTATAAGTGCGTGCGCACACACGCGCGCGCACACACACACATGCACACATGCACACACATGCACACACACACACACACACACACACACACACACACACACACACACACACACACTCTCACACACACACACACTCACACACACACACACACACACACACACACACAGATACGCACACACATACAGACACACATCAATTGAATGTCCTCTACACAAAGATATTATATTCTGACTCAATGCCTTAATTCTTTATTTATATGTAGCTTTCAGGTACAAAGGTGTAAGAAAAACCTACTTTGGTACAATATCTGTGAAATTTAAGCCTCCCAACAACTGTTCTGGTGAAGAGCTCCTAATAGTTATTGACTCACAGCTGGGACTAGCTGTTCTCAACAACCACAAAGTGATACATTGGGGTGAACCG
>OZ026570.1:1489720-1559720 GCA_964020155.1 Chondrilla cf. caribensis
TGAAAGTAGTGAGGTTGCCACTGGTGATGGGGTGACACGGGTGAAAGTAGTGATGGGGTGACACTGGTGATGGGGTGACATGAGGTGACACTGGCAAAGGTAGTGATGGGGTGACACTGGTGATGGAGATAATACATAATAGAAACTCAGGTAGGTTTACAGTCCTTTTAGACTCACAGTTAAAGGATGGATTTTTTCATCGAAAATCTCCAATGTGTTGGGAGGCCTGTCTCTAGGCCTGCAAACAAGAGAGACAGTTTTACATACAAAGCCACAGCAGAGGTACGTATATCATATGGAATAATGTCCAACACAGTGGTCATGGAAGTGTAACTGTGAGGGAGGTGACTGTGAAAGAGGTGACTGTGAGGGAGGTGACTGTGAGGGAGGTGACTGTGAGGGAGGTGACTGTGAGGGAGGTGATTGTGAGGGAGGTGATTGTGAAGGAGGTGACTGTGAGGGAGGTGACTGTGAGGGAGGTGACTGTGAGGGAGGTGATTGTGAGGGAGGTGACTGTGAGGGAGGTGACTGTGAGGGAGGTGACTGTGAGGGAGTGTGACTGTGAGGGAGGTGACTGTGAGGGAGGTGACTGTGAGGGAGGTGGTTGTGAGGGAGGTGACTGTGAGGGAGGTGACTGTGAGGGAGTTGACTGTGAAGGAGGTGACTGTGAGGGAAAAGTGTGACTGTACGTAAGGGGAGATTAATCTTCAGAAAGCACAAACAGGTCACCAGTAATAACAATAAAAGCCCTATTGGACAGTGTGTGAATGTAGCTTGTACTTCATACATGCCACCCCCTAACCTGTGTTTGATGAGGTAAAATATTGCTAAGGAGACACTGCAGTGAAGGAAACAGAAACAAGATTAAACAATAAACACATACGTATGAGAAGGAATGATAAGAGAAAAGGAAGGGCTTGGAATCCTCTTAAATCCATATTAAGGCTCAGTGCCCATGAACTTCGTAGTTGTGGCAGAGTTTTAAGAGAGGAATTTATCGCTGACGTTTATCTGAGCTTTGTATTTACCATCTTACGAATTAATGACTGAGCGATATTTCGAATATTAATACGTACATGTTACAAATCACAACCAATAGGATCAAATCCAGCAGTTATCAGCATTAGTTTCCTCGTTATTCTTGCATTGAAGGTTGCTGTGAGGATATCAAACACTGAGACTGCTTCAAGGTTATTGCACGGGCAGTAAGCAAATTACTGTCTGTGAGGTGCCTTTGTTGTATGCTGTCATCTGGTGATAAGTATCAAATGGTATGTGCACACACACAAGTACATACGTACATACAAATGTTACATATACAGTGAAACCTCTCTAATCCGATACTCAATGGGACCTGAGAATAATGTTGGAGTAGAAGATTGTTGGATTATGGAGTGCCTCTTACCATACTTATGTATGGTGACTGTACCTCATATAATGGTCGGATTAGAGAGAATGTTGGATTATTGAGGTGTCGGATTAGCAAGGTTTCACTGTATAACATTACTGAGGGGACAAATATCAAACAAACCATTTAATGGTGTGTTTTAGATTAGGTTGACTGGCAGTGCTGTCGTCGGTATAAATAGTGGAACAGGAGCTAGATTTCTTGATGAGGATAGGAGAGCCCTGTACACAGAGGAAGAGACATACAGTACATACGTAAGTGAGCAGACAGCATGGAATATACGTATGTACATATGTAGGTAGGTATGTATGTACGTTGTATGTATACGTTGTGGTATGTACTCAATACACTAATGAGTGCTCCATAGTGGCTAATGTATGCAAATGGTATGTATTTCACAGGTCACTGGTGAGGATTTGTGTATAAGTATTATAATGAATAATTCTTACTAAGTAGGAGTCCTTGTCTTGGAAAATGATCTCACAGATCTATGATGGTATTGTATGTGCATATGTACGTACATATGTACGTATGTATGTACATATGTACAATACCATCATAGATCTGTGAGATCATTTTCTGTATGTACGTACACAGACTAACAACATAGGCACATACGTACGTACATACATACATACATATGTACCCTATACTGTATGTAGGTAAACGTGCATGCATATACACACATCCATTCATGAGTATGCAAGCACAATGGAAGCACTCACAAGCCGGCTTGGATGACGCCTAAGAGGAGTTTTAGGAGATCCTGCAAACCAACAATAAAACAAATTGAAATAATTCAATACACATGCATGCACTCGTGTGTGTGTGTGTGTGTGTGTGTGTGTGTGTGTGTGTGTGTGTGTGCGCGCGCGCGCGCGCGCATTTGTGTGTACTCCAACAAATGATTACTGTACTATATTATATTAGTATACTATATTTATTATCATTATTATTCATTATTATGTACATACATACGTACGTATATTATACTGTACTATTTGACTGTATAGTAGTGTTGGGAATTGGGTGTAATTCATCATTGAATCATTTATCAGTCAATTACATCAGTTCATATTCACTAATTGCATTATCAACAACAGTCTTATTTGACATGAAATTGATTAAGCACGTAATTGATCAATCACCCCAGAACTGGCATGTACGTAGCACACCCACCCACATAGTGCTAACATGCAACAGCTAACACAAGTACACTTTCACCAGACGGTAGTGGTCACAACGTCTCAATATTAGGCTGCACTACATACAGGTGTACGTACGTATGAGTGAATGTATGTACATACATAGTACATACATATACACATGTACGTAATACTTATATCCAGACAATTGATAACAGGTGTTGCAAGACTTATGCAAGTGTATCCTTCCTAAAGAATATTTAGCATATACAGTACGAACGTACATTCAAAAACAGAGCAGATACATGTATAAGTACGTACATACGTCCATACATGTACATACGTACATATGTGCTAATACTACAAATTAGCTGTAATTTTCATGCCAATTAATGGTGCATGACAATCACCTGATTAACTATTGGATAGTACGTATGTACGTACATACTCGTGCTGGATCATAATTGAGTACATGTGCACATACATACGTATGTGGGTATGCATGTATGCATGCTAGTATTCACAGCTTATGCAGACAGGTAGACTTGGACAGTACACAGGAAGGTTGTACAGTGTGGACGGTACACAGGAAGGTTGTACAGTGTGGACGGTACACAGGAAGGTTGTACAGTGTGGACGGTACACAGGAAGGTTGTACAGTGTGGACGTTATGCAGGAAGGCTGTACAGTGTGGACGGTACACAGGAAGGTTGTACAGTGTGGACGGTACACAGGAAGGTTGTACAGTGTGGACGATACACAGGAAGGTTGTACAGTGTGGACGTTATGCAGGAAGGTTGTACAGTGTGGACGGTACACAGGAAGGTTGTACGGTGTGGACGGTACACAGGAAGGTTGTACAGTGTGGACGGTACACAGGAAGGTTGTACGGTGTGGACGGTACACAGGAAGGTTGTACAGTGTGGACGATACACAGGAAGGTTGTACAGTGTGGACGGTACACAGGAAGGTTGTACGGTGTGGACGGTGCACAGAAAGGTTGTACAGTGTGGACGATACACAGGAAGGTTGTACAGTGTGGACGGTACACAGGAAGGTTGTACGGTGTGGACGATACACAGGAAGGTTGTACAGTGTGGACGGTACACAGGAAGGTTGTACAGTGTGGACGATACACAGGAAGGTTGTACAGTGTGGATGGTACACAGGAAGGTTGTACATTGTGGACGGTACACAGGAAGGTTGTACAGTGTGGGCGGTACACAGGAAGGTTGTACAGTGTGGGCAGTACACAAGAAGGTTGTACAGTGTGGACGATACACAGGAAGGTTGTACAGTGTGGGCGGTACACAAGAAGGTTGTACAGTGTGGACGGTACACAGGAAGGTTGTACAGTGTGGACGGTACACAGGAAGGTTGTACAGTGTGGGCGGTACACAGGAAGGTTGTACAGTGTGGACGGTACACAGGAAGGTTGTACAGTGTGGACGGTAGAGTACGTACGTATGGCTCCCAAATGTTGTGGTTTGCTGAAAACCGAGGAGGCAGCAACACTTGTGAAATACAGTTGACATGTGATATGTAAGATGAGAAGAGGACTGAATTACCATTGAGGCATACATAGAAAAGCACAACTGAATGCATCCATACAAATACGTACATGTAGACATATACGTATGTATATTTGACACTTGAATACGTGAATAGGTACATACGTACGTACATATACTCGTGTATACACGTATACACACAGAGAGATAGATACGTAGATGTGCATATATGTGTACTTATGTATGAGTTTCAACGGACAGACAAAACTAAACTTCCCACAGTCTACACTGCTCATATTCCATATGTGCATACGTATGTACGTACATACATATGCACAGGTACGTACATGGCATATATGTACAGTACATACGTATGTACTCGTGTTTGTGTATGGTCACATAATAGGCATTGTATGTGTGATGTGGTGAGATCACTTGTGAGAAAATACGGTATTGAGCACAATATGATATGTACATACGTATGCACATACTTCATGAGCATTCACTTTCTAAAACCATCTATCAGTAAGTGCACACACACACACGCGCACACACGCACGCACGCACACACGCACGCACGCACACACACACACTATTACGTACGTACATATATACACACAATATTACATACCTACATGTACGTATGTACTATAATAATAATATAGTACGTATATAGACTATACGTATGTACTACGTACGTACGTACATATATAAGACTGCTATTCAAATGTACATATGTACATACACTTTCCCTGAATCATGGTATTCCATGGTACATATGCATGTACGTACGATGTAAGTATGTATGTTGGGCTATTAGGAGTGGAATGTACATATGTACGTACTAACAGGATCACTAACCAATGCTTGTAGTAAGATTGTGAGTACATACGAGACATTGTTCATACACAAATTCTTCAACATGTTGGATCCATCTCCCATTGAATTGAATTGCTCATTTCAAAAACTACACACGTACGTAGGTAGGTATGACCATAGCTATCGGGTTCTGAGGATGTACTACAGTGAATGCTTGTACATACATACATCCACTTGAGTGAAACATACCTCCTAACAGTTTGGTGTAAGAGCGAGATTTTTCAAGAAACATTGTTCCTTCTGCGTTGCTAAGATCTGTAAAACAAAGAGAATCAAAAACAATGTGTGACCACAATGTGGGCTTGCAAAGGTGGTAAGACTATGGGAATTATGCACATATACACTACGTACATACGTATGTATGCATGTATGTACATAGATACATACCGTATTTTACGGGTTAGAAGTTGCCCCATAAATTCAAAGCATATATATTAACATTATTAGTCATGAAAGTTATAACCCAATAAACATTTTTTGTGGTTTTGATTTCTGTTTCCTCCAATCTCTTATGTTGTTTTTCACTGACTGAATATTCATGACCTGCTGCCCTATTACCTTTATCTTCAGCAAAAGCTATCTGAAATTTGACTTCACGTCTCCATCACTTCACTCCGTACATTATTGCTAACTTGTAGTTTCCTGTGCCTATTGTCATGTCATTATTATTCATAACCTAATTCGTCACATGACTCATATCTGGTATATACATAAGTTGCAGTGCTGGTTTTAAGCATGAAAGTCGTGACTTATGTATAACCTGTAAAATACGGTAAGTATGTATTTGTTCGAATTACGTAACTTTGCACAGTATATGAATAAAGAGAACTACGTACGTATATATGTCCCGAATGCAGCTGAATTATAAGGCATGTTGGATCACCAACATGTACATATACGTATGTACAGTGGGACCCACTCAATGTGAACTCTCTTTTTACAAAATTCTGGACTACACAAAATCTCATTTTGTCCCAACCACATGTACCTATGGCAGTGTGTTCTGCTGAGATGAAATTCTGCTAGTACAAAAATGAACAGGAGTTCACTTGGAGTTTGCATCCAGTGAGTTCTGCCATACGTACATACGTACGCATGTTAGTACATGTGTATATTCGTACGTATGTATGCACACACACGTACATACATATCCAGTCACTAGCCACATACGTGGGCAATGAGAATGATGGTCGCTTCCTGTTAATAAACATTTTGGCAAAACATTCCTCAGAAACATGCCCCACAATGTGTAGATTGGTAGTCAAGGTGGGAGGTGTGGACAGCCAAATAAACTCAAGCATAAAGGCCACTAAATATGTACGTACATACGTAGGTCTGTATGTGCACATTTCCTAGATGAGGAGAGCGTACCATACCCAAGTACACATGCAATATGTACATAAAGGGCTAGGAAATAGGGCAGGAATGTGTTTGTCTGTTGTAGCTACACGTCACAATGTCAATCACGTACGCCCGTACATATGTATGTGTTGTTTTGTCTCCAGCCACACGACCACCAATATCCTTGTCATAATAATGAGCACATACCTTAACAAACCACGTACAAAGTGTCGACATGTATTTAGTGTACTAAGGCTGATATTCACACAATGTCTCAGGATAACAAACATGGTATGGACATGATGCTCCTAGTGTACCAATTGTGATATTAACTCAATGTCCCTAGTGTACCAATTGCGATAATAACTCGATGTCCCTAGTGTACCAATTGTGATATTAACTCGATGTCCCTAGTGTACCAATTGTGACATTAACTTGATGTCCCTAGTGTACCAATTGTGATATTAACTGGACGTCCCTAGTGTACCAATTGTGATATTAACTTGATGTCCCTAGTGTACCAATTGCGATATTAACTCGATGTCCCTAGTGTACCAATTGTGATAATACTTAACTTGATGTCTCTAGCGTAGCAATTATACAAACTGATAAAAAAGTGCTCAAAAGTAGATACACGTACGTATGTTGTATGTACAGTATGTCTGTATAATATACATACAACACATAGGAGTGGTAAGTTCATAGCGTAGACCCTAGTTCCTGGTTTGATGTGCAAGGCTTCACAGTGAAGACCTACGTATGCACATACATAGGTGTCTGTCCCTGCGCAGACACCAATTAACCTGCGTACTAATGTATACTATACTTACGTACATAGGTTACAATTGTCACCGAATTTTGTAGTTCAAAGTGCAATGAGAAACTTCATTGTCGATGGAGTTTCAGTTAGCATTAAGGCAATATGTACGAACGTATCACATACATACGTACATAGCTCCACATTTCAAATCTGGTGGCAGTCCATGTTTGCTTAGTTTTATTGACTTTATACACACTATACTTCGAACAGAGTGCCAGTCCTAGTCGTATATGATTTCATACATGCACTAGATCTTGTTCAAATTTGGAAAATGTATTGAAATTACAGGCTTACACACATGCCTACATATGTGTGACATTTCAAAGAACAACTTTATATCATTACACGTATGTACGTACATCAATTACATAATATGTACACTTCTGCTGATAACCCATTGTCTGAAATTGTAATTCATACACAGGTTAGTATGTACGTACGTACATACATATATTTATTAAACACTGGCTAGCTACGTATGTATTTTAGTAAAACTTCATTCAAATTACATCAAAGTCAGACACATACGTACGTACGCACATATACATGTCAGTAAAGGAAATTCTGATATTTTCCAGTACATGAGCTGAACTCAACAACAGTTTTACCATCGCAATTCATCAGAGGATAACTTTGAGGTGTTTCATTGTCAGCTTATGTACGTACGTTGGTACGCAGGTTGGATCACTGGGTACAAAAATTGTTACTGAAAAAGTATTGGATTCCACATAATGTACATACATAAATTTCCAGTTGTATATACTACAATACGGAGGTTGAACCCAAAGTTTCAAAATAATATTATGTATCAGTATTTAATTGCATTTTAACCAAGTCATGAAATTTCCACCTGTGGAACTATGCTACCATACAGCACTTTCTGTGTACATACGTACATATGTACCCACAAACATATGTACGTACGTATTTACATAAGTTGATAAAAAAATTGTGAACATGCACATATGTATGACTTGTACATTTATGAGAAGCAGTCTCATCCTCCTGTTCGGAGGGATTATGACTGTATGAAGAGACTTCTTCACAACAACACTTCTCATAAGAATGTCTGTTTATGATAACAGGTCTCACAGACACACACACACACACACATACACATGTGCATAACAATTTCATTGGTTATCACAACAACCTGGTTATAAGGGTATGCAACTAAGTGGAGAACCAAGGTTGATGCTACATACGTACATACACATAAAGGTCTGACTGCAGCGAGATTCTAGCAAATGTGGAGAAGGTCAACACTGCAAGGGGCAATACAGAGCAAAACTGTCACAACACGATGAGCTACGTACTTTGACAATGATGAAACATTACAACGCTCACAAATTCTAAGTGTCCCCAAGTACACTTGGTACATTAGTCTAATGTGAAGTCACACAAGCACATATGTACGTATGTGCATACATATGTAGATATTGATTAGCAACAGCATGCTCAGCAGGTGTGAAATAAGGAAACATAGCATATGTACTTAGTTACATATATAAACATACGTACATATTCTACAATTTGCATCAACTTAATAACTGTTATTTTCAGTGTGTCAAGGAGGCAAAGTATAATTCTCGGATTGGCCGCACCCTTGGTGACTACAACATTGGGAGGACTCCCCCATCCACTTGGCGCTTCATGCTGCAGTCCCATCCAGGGTAAATGATATACGATGATACATCGGACATGGCTAAGGTACAATGAATTTTCTTCGATTGTTAATATGACACGTGTAACGGTTAATTTGAGGAGCAAAGCGTCTCTCAAGTACATGCAAACGTATGTGTGTACATCTCGGTGAATGATGTGAACATATGTAGGTTGACTGCATAGCATGATAGTAATACCAACAAAGAGCACCTGAGCATGAAAGTGCTCCATATACGTACACATGTATGCATTGTCACATTCAGTATAAGATTACTTGACTTCTGAATGATTTAGGGTTCCATTTGAGGGGCGAGAAAGGTGGTGGTAGACATGAATGAAGTGAATGCTACAGATGTACGTAGATACTGATGACTGATACCTACGTACGATCGTGATCTATATCAACTCTACATTCCCCTCAAAGCTAGAAATTTGTATGCTATAAAAATACACATCCATACACCACATACACACACACACACACACACACACACACACACACACACACACACTGGGACACACACACACACACACACACACATACACACACACACACACACACACACACACACACACACACACACACACACACACACACACACACACACACTGGGACACACACATGCATGCACGCACACACACACACACACACACACACACACACACACACACACACACTGGGACACACACACACACACACACACGCACAGGCAATTGTCCAAAGAAGCCCTATTGATGACTCCCTCCACTAGCTGGGATACAACCACTGACATTGAAAACTGCCAGCACAGCAGTGACTGAGCAGAGAGAAGCAAGTGGGTGAGGATTCCAACACCTCTCACTAAGAATTGAATCAGAGGACTAAATACTTAACAGGTGTGAGGGTTCGCATATCCCCATAATTCCGCAGAGCGATGCAGTCTACACTCAACAATGCATCAGCATAAAAGTATTCACTCCGCGATAAAGAACGTTAGCACCTTCCACCTCAAAGGTTCGGTCGGTAAATCAGAGAAGAAATGACTCAGAATACGTTTTAAAATATCGCATATAGACCTACTGCGTGTTATAGCTTAACGCCAATAGTCTAGGAGAAGTTGTATTGAGACGCTTCAGCTATTGAGTAGGGACTCTTACCTTCTCTGTCTGAAATGTGAGGAAGAGCAGTGACGTCCAGTTCCTCCGGAGAGCCCTCTTCTTCGTATTCATCTTCATCTTCGCCTATTCCGTTGGGGACGACTCGAAGAACCTCTTCTGTGGTCCTCATGTCTTCGTCCCTCTCTGATTGCAAAGCTTCTGCCATCGTTTCCCTAGGTTGTGTGGATCTCTCGACACTAGAAGGTCGCCTTTGTTCAGAATTATCGATACAATTTCCCATCGTCTACTCCATCCGAGAAGGAGGGTGTGATGGCTATACGTACGTGATCTTGAAGTTACCGTCCGCCTCAAGTATTCTTGATGGTCTTTACCGACTACGTATTAAATTTGATATAAAGAAGTGTAAAATGTGGACGAGGAACTCCTCCTTGACCCGCACTCGAAGGTTACAAGGGAAATCAAACAAGTTGTACTGGCCCTACGTCAATTGAGAATCGAACCTGCCCATTCACACGGCAAATAATACCATAGTCTAGCTAGCCAGACAATCTACAACAAGCGCCTAATGGGCGTTAAAATTTGAATACTGCATGCGCATGCGCAAAGGAGGCGACGTGAGAGTCTGGATACGCGAGACCATAGGTACATCGGACCATAGATCATATTATAGAGATTTACATAATAATGCATGTATACTAATACGTCATAATTTATCTACATTCACTATAATATAATACACATGTACACACATATTATATTATACATATACAAATATAATTATGAATTTATATGATAGACCGTAGATATCAATTATTAGCGGTTCATGATATACATTTGATAGGATAAATGATATACTGGATTGGATTACTATATGATCTAAAGCAGTAAGATTGGCTACACATTTTACTTTGTTTTCTTGGTTTGAGAGCTCTGGACTGATTTTTGATACCCTCCAAAAAAGACCTTCTTGAAAAGGAGTAACATCAGCTCGAAACCAATGATGATGACAAATTCCGGGTGGAGTAGATTCACTTTGGCGACACGTCCCGTCATGATATCAGCCCAGCGGGCGAGAAATTTGTCTCCCTTCCTCACAACGGCTGCCGTGGCGGCATCAAGGACAATGGGATAGCGATAAAGGAACTGACATATTGCAGTTGACCTGAGAACGAAGCATAGAAAAGTTGAATGATCATATCGGAGCACCAATAAGAGATCAAATTAACAGTAGTGATACAAATCTGATACATACAGTGTATTTACATTTGTCTGTTGTAAATCAAGGAGCAAAGTGGCAGATTAATGCATTTGGCCGATAATACAAATCGATATCGCCTACAAAAATGAAAGCACCAAAAGGTGTTGATGCCTCGGTTCACAGTTTATCCAGCAGTATAGACCACAGCTATAATGCACAACAGCTATAAATTTGTTTTAGAGTTTACAAGGGCCAGGGACCACTTGTACTGTATCAGGAAGCATTCCCCAATGGAAAATTGACGAGATTCACCCAAAGAAACAGAACCTGGTATGCATAAAAGTGGAGAGCTGCCTAATAATCCGTACGAGCACACTAGATGACAGTACAAGTAGAACGCATTAGTTTTCCTGACTGTAGTATACACAGGTTGGACAGCAAAGCGTGTGGTCAATACGGCATTCAGAAAACCTGAAGACTGATTTCAATCCTATGAGCAGTTTACCAGCGACTCTAGGTATCAAAATGATCGCAAAGAGCAAATGTAGAGGGAAATCCAAGCAAAGTGCTCATTTCTCAGACACAGCTGGAGTCGTTTTCCTTTTGAAGTTGAAATTTCTGAAATTACCCAAATCTACCTTACTCACAGAGTACCTCCAAAAGCTACTTCCAGTTTCTCAAGATGTGCTAAACAATATGGTGTAACGGATGGCAGACACGTTTGAGATGAACAAAACTATATCTTGAGAACGAAGCTTTATTTTCCAAATCCATGAATGCAAATCCAAGATAACATGGCGAGAAGCCTATAAAGCCTCTTAGTTGCACTTTCATTGTAGCCATTGAACAGTTATAGCAATAACACACAGACAGACAGACAGACGGACGGACAGACGGACACACATGAAAACATACTACCGTATGCTGCCGCTCTGCGCATGCGCAGACCGAGGCATAATAAATCTGTACAAAGAAATGACAGTGAATAAAGGATCTGGTGGATGAAACAGTGAAGGATTAATGGAAGTTTACTACATTACAGTGTTGAAGGCAAAGTACTACACATGATGTACATACTGTATAAGAGGCTATTTACTATGACTTCTTTCCAAACAAACACTGAAGAGTGAAAACTATGCAAATAAATCAATGAAATGTTTACCATTTGAAGTCATGTCCCCAGGCCTTCAACCATCTGTTCTGGTACTCCTTCATCACTTCCTTGTCAAAGTTGCCCACTTCAAAGGCCTCACACAGAAACTTGGCTGCAATACGGCCACTATCCATAGCAGTGTGGATGCCCTCTCCTGTCATCGGGTCTATAAAGCCTGCTGCATCTCCAACAACAAGCACATGGTCACCATATGTTAACTGTTCCCCGCCAAAACGAAGTGGACCAGCCCTCATTCTCTCCATTTCAGCATGATTTCCCACCGCTCGGCTCACGTTGGGGTCATCACTGAGCAGGTAGTGGTGCCAGTACGACAGGTCATCGTTGGTCACTTTGGGGTTCCCAGGGATGATGTAGCAGCAGTAGTTGACCTCGTTCCCGGGATGCTTGAACAAAGCAGCATAACCTTGACGTGTACAATGGCATACATACAAACAGTAAATTCTCGCAAGGCTTGAGGCTACTTTACCCAACAAACCCTTTCACACATTTTATGGCGAGAAATTCACGATAACTAAAGTACATAAGGTATATGTCCTCCATGTTTTCAGTGCCATCCCTACATGTAGAGTGTATTGCAGTCTACAGCTATGATATGTAATTCCTAAGTATGGATTCATCCATAGTTCACACAGACTGTAGGTTTGGACAATCTACAACTCTCATATTGAATTGGTTATTACTGTGACATCTTCCTTGTAGAAAATTGTCAATTATGAGATTATAGCATATGTATCTAGTGTAATGTATACAGAAACACATTCTCTTTCCAAATACAGTACAGATATGTACATGCATGGATGTACCTGGTAGTAGTCCTTTATTGTAGAACACAACACCATCTGCTTTGAACATGTGTGTTCCACTTTCAATGTAACTCCTTGAGCACGAGCCCTGAGGTGGCTGGCTGACTAGACCGAGGTAGGTAGCCATTTTGGATGGTGCCCCATCAGCACACACAAGAACACGACCCTTGTACGCTGCATCACTGTTTTCAACCATGACAGTCCAGAGCCCGGAAGAACGGTCAAAAGTGGCATTCTTCACTGGGCTGTTCTCCTTCAACTCTGCACCAGTCCTTCAGAAAAGATATACACAAAATGAAGCAAGTGTGCACATTCTAGGAGTGTTTTAGAAATGCAGATATTCTTAAATGTTTTAACCTCAAGGGCTATCATCAGTGGGATAACAACCTTCATCATCTGACTGATGACAACAATTGGAGTTGAAATGTTTAAGAATATATTATGTTCGAGAAGATTGGTAAAACTATCTTTCTAAATGGTCCTAAAAGCCCAGAGGTTTCAGAAACAACAGTTGAGTTCTACCTAGCCAACAATCCTTATTCCGTGTAATTGTTCTTGCAATTGTGTGATCATAAGGAGGGCACAATCGTATTTATACATTACAGCTTCAATTTACATGTGAATTAGCTAAATATTGCTCAATACAATCTGTTCCAAAAAATATGGTGGATTAACGATGATGATTGATCAGTTTTTGGAAAAAGAAGGATTCTAGATTATTGAAGGCAAGTTATGTAAAAAATTCCTGTGCATCGAAAATTGTTTAATTAGCAGAAATTACAAATTATCCAGGAGTCAGATTACTGAAATTCCACTGTATTGGGAAATATGCCAGATAAAATAAATAAGATTTGGTAGATGAAATGGTGGTTGATCAATCAAAGTCACTATAAACCACCTACATATATAGGGAGGGGCAGCACCAAGGATATGGACCATCACACTCTTAGGTCCAGAGAGGGGTTCTGTGATAGCCCCCTTTCCCATAGAATGGGGTTGTTGGTATGTCACGTGATCGTCATGCAGGCCTCGGGATGTCAGCCTTAGAACATAGGAAGTCAAGACATTATGTACAACCTCAACCTACACAGGAGCTAGCTATAGCTATGTAGGTGTTGTTATTATACGAGTGAACATGAGTCACACAATTCTTGTCGGATGGTAATAATGTTGATATTGCTCAAGAACGTATCTTAGGCAATGTACACTGTATATGTCTGTGCACACAGGTACTGTGCAGCACTTTAGCAGTGCTCTCACTGCGAACAGGCATCCCAAGAAACACAATATACAGCAAATCCTCATTAATATGCGGCAATCTATTTTGAAAAATACATATGATGTACCAATGTGTTTGGCTGATTAACTGGACATTACATTAGTACTGAGTAAATGCGGCAGACATGAAGGTTTGGAGGATGTAGTGATTGCAGGTTATTGAGTCTCAGAATTTCCTGTACATTATATATATACACTGTACAGTCATTCACCTTTCAGCAGCTTTAGCAATGGCTTCGTCTAATATGAGCCTCTTACAAGCAATGGCCGCTGGTATCTTCCCAAGCTGTTCGTGACTGTGTCCAATGTAACTGAAACCACCAGGGCTAACCAACCCCCCATGATCAGCCTGCAGGACAGGGAAGGAATGTATAATATTATCTGAAGATCAATTTGGATAGTTGCAAAGTGCAGAAATGTACTTAGTGACATAAGGAATGCACCTCCGTATGTGTGTGTGTGTGTGTGTGTTTGCATGTACGTAAGCGTGTGTAGATGTGTGTGTTTGTATGTACGCAAGCGTGTGTAGATGTGTGTGTTTGTATGTACGCAAGCGTGTGTAGGTGCTTGTGTGTGCGTGTGTAGGTGCTTGTGTGTGCGTGTGTAGGTGCTTGTGTGTACGTGTGTGTACGTGTCTGTGCATGTGTGTGTGTGTTTGTATGTACGCAAGCGTGTGTAGGTGCTTGTGTGTGCGTGTGTGTACGTGTGTGTGTGTGTTTGTATGTACGCAAGCGTGTGTAGGTGCTTGTGTGTGCGTGTGGGTACGTGTGTGTGTGTGCATGTGTGTGTGTGTGTGTGAGTGTGTGTGTGTGTGTGTGTGTGTGTGTGTGTGTGTGTGTGTGTGTGTGTGTGTGTGTGTGTGTGTGTGTGTGTGTGTGTGTGTGTGAACATGTATGAGTACATGTGTTTGTCTACAACTGTTAATATAAATTGCACAGTATAGTTAGGTACTCACAACATACCAGTACCCCTGGTGCTGGCATATGATTCAGATATACTCCATAGAAACTTATTATAACTACAGTACTCACAACTAGTGCTTTGTCCTGTTTCACCAAATCATCGTATATTCCCATCTCGTCGAGAATCTCAATGGCAGTCTTACACACCGCATCTCCGCAGATCTTGTCCCTGGGGAACTTCTTCTTTTCCAGTAAAAGAACCTTCTTCCCCGCTTTGGCGAGATAGTAAGCAGCAGTAGATCCCGACGGCCCTGCCCCGACAATCACAACATCGTAGAAATCCGAGGTCTGCAGAACAGAATCCAAACAAACGCAAAAAGATGCGTTGAGATTCAGTCGGTCAACTTAAGGGTATGATCGCCGGCTAGGTGACTCGGAGCGCATTGGATTCGTTTTAATGATAGCCCAGGAATTCACAACGAGCTATAGATACAAAATCTTGCCAGATATATTTCCACAGGTAGGTACTTCAATGAATCATTAAAGATACTCGTAAAATATCCAATAACAATAAAATTCAGCAACAGAGAATACATAGCTGAACTTTACTGTCCATAACATGTCCATGCCTAGTTACCTGAGTATGTCAGTTAAACTTCGTTGGGCTACTGAAGATGCAATCCTTACCTCAGTTGTCGTGCTAAATTTTCTAGGAAATGATCTAATGTTTATTTGCTCAGTGGATGGATTGAAAACACGTTTAAATAGCCAATAAGCAAGATACAGTACTAACGCAAGAGCAAGAAAGAGGCCAACGAATTCGAAGTAAACCATTTTGCTTTATTACGTCCGACCATAGACCATGGATGGTCTGACCACAGATCCTACAACGCCATGCGTTAGTGCATAGATACTCTATGGTTAGAGGTCATCACGATAGCTAACATCAGATACGTGGTCTGATTGTGAGCTGTAGTTGTGTGTAAGATGACGTCGTTCACTCGAAAATGGCGCCAGTTGCAAAATAACGCGGGATTCCTCGAATATAGTGACATAAGTGAGCTCAAGAAATGATGAAAGTAAACTAAATAGTATACCAAGAATCAAATATTGCTGATCAGATGTAGACTTCCTTTTGTTGCCGCTATTCTCGCCATTGAATAACGCTAACTGGTATTATGTCTATAATGCCTGATCAATTCAATAATACAATATTCTCTAAAATGTACCTTATCCAAAGCCCGCAACTTATCTTTTTCTCCTGTACATAATATTATATAATGCAGCAGTATATACAGTGAATATTCGTTAATCACTGCAATATTGTTTTCAACAATGAATTTGGCACATTAGCTAACCGGATATTTATAGTACTCGGTGCTATTATATAGGCTCTGGGAAATTGTGGAGGATTGAGTGGTTTGATGGATTAAGTGGTTGAGGATTAAAGGGAATTCACTGTATGTGTGTAGCTATACACACATACCTTGTATAGTTAGGTCTTATTGCCGTTTCCATGGTTACCCCTATCACTATATGCATGCATGGTTTGTACTGACTGCTAATACTATTGTCACCATTCCATCACCTTAAAGATGCTCATTCACATTCCAGCAATATCTTCCCAACAGTAAACAAGGTTGAAGCCATACTGAACCGTGAAACGCATGTACTGCAGCCTTGTAGGAATTAGTTCGAACATCAGGTTCTCCTGTTGAAATGGTTCCAAACTGAGTGTAAATTCTTTGTATACATATACTACTGAACACATGCAATTTCACCCTATATAAATTTACAAATCTATTTTAAGAGTTGTCAATGAGTTCTTTCAGCTATTTCTTGTACAGATCTAGAGGTCTGATCGGTACCTCTTAACATGTGAACATGTGTTCAGTTGATTGAAAATATTCAACTGTGATATCCCCTAAGTTTGTAAAAAGTGAAATCACATTGATACTGACTGTATCTGTTACATGTATGGTAAGTGACATGCAGTGACTGTAAACATTGTAAGTTACACTATTATCGGCTCAGCATATCTGCTGAAGGAGGAATGTTAACAGAAGCTAACCAAGTGTAGTCAGAATGTGTTTGTGATTACCATGCATATGGTATATAAACATCGTAGTCAGTGCACCCCAGTGCACCAGACTATACGTGTGTTCAAGCAGTGCAGAGGTACTGAAGGTAGCGATAGAAATGTGGAAGACGAAGGTTTTGATAGTCACACTATTGTGTGCCCTTACTCTGCTGGCTATTGTGAAAGAGACAAGTGGTGGTGGTCCTTCTCTTCCACCAGTTTGTGGTAAGTGGTAAGAATTGCATGTGGTGCAGTCTCAGTTTAAGACCTTTCAGTTATTATTGTGATATTCAGCTGAGCACAATTGAATGATAAAAGCCTTCGAAAAGAGTTTGTGAGGTGATTTGATGTACTGTATTACAGGAATGACGGAATTATTTCCCACTTGAGTATTGATTCAGAAATACAATATTGTCATTTCATGATGGCTGAAGCAGGGAAAAGCAGTGTTTGAAATCGGCCGTAATTTTGAAATAGATCATGAGTGCATAGTAACTGTTTAATTAATTAATTAATTAGATGATTGGTGTAATAAAGCGATTAACCAGAAACCACTCCCATGCTATTAGGCTGAGTAGCCCCCAAATAGACTTGATAGGTAATCTCCAGAGTCCTTCTCCACATTTCAAAGTGCAATCAAGGAATTTTTCTATTTTGTTTGCTCCATGTAGGGAAAGTGAATACATTACGCGGTATCCGGTGTTATGGCAGTGAAGAGTTTGTTGCTCTTGATAGACTTTGTGACAACAAAACTGACTGTTCGAATGGTGCAGATGAACGCTGTCTGATGGATGGTTAGACATAATAAACACATGAATGAATATGAAACACACTGTGCATATACACTCATTTGAAGGTTGCATACAGTAACAAGGTCAGATAGTTCTTGTAATACATTCTATGGTTCAAATTGCACATTGGAGCAAACATCTGCTCATATTATGTATAAAAATATTTTATAATAATATTATTATTGAACAAAATTATACATTTCATGCTCAATGACATATGAATACAGTTATTATAATATTCCCTTTGCATATATATAATGGTGATGTTTGTTTGTTTGGTAGCCTAGCACATACAACATGCATATAGCATATTTTAAAGGAATAATCTAAAATTGGCCTTGTTCAAATTCCATAATGTTCAGTCCGCACATGTACTAGAAAGAATTTTCTAATTGCATTATATGTTATCCATTGTAATTCTTCTTTTTCTTTAATCTTCCCACATGTGAATACATTCCACAGGCCTGCTTCTCCCAGGTATTTTATATAATTTCCGTTTTTGTAATGGGGCACAAGATTGTGAATCCACCATTGACGAAAGATGCAGTGATTCTGGACGTAAGTACTAACTTGAAGTTGTTTATTACAAATATTGTTTGATTTTAACAATACATTGTCATATAATATAACAATTAAATTGAACTATGTCAAATGCTTAATTCAGACAAATCAGGAAAGTTATAATAAGTGTTACAAGTTAATGAAAAATGATATTATTCATTTGTTTCCTTTTCTGAAACTATCAAGAATGGTTGTGTAATAATGAAACTGCGGATGCTGTGCACAGTATTAGAGTTTGTGATGGGGCCGCCCATTGCCCGAATGGAGAAGATGAAGCAAAAGATTTGTGTTTCAGTGAGACACACTATACATTACATTTGCATAAAATATCTGTGCATGATAATAATATTATTATATGTACACACATATGAGTACTATGTTTGTATGTGTATATATTGTATATTTAGATATGCCATTGGATGCATATCTTATATAATGATGATATATACTTTGGTCATGCATGCATGTGTGTATATGTAGTCATTATAGGAAGCTTTTGTATGTAGATTTGCATCCTGTTATGTGGATTTGTATTACTGTATGTATATTAAATGAATGTTTTATGTATAATAGCACATGTTATGTACATATATCAGATTTACCAGTATGAGGTTTATTCCGGTTTAGACACAACTACACACCCTAGAGGGATAAAATGCATGAGAAGGCATTTTCAGCATTGGCTATGTGATGGTTATGCTACCAGCCCCAATGGTGAAGATGAGGATTGCTCTGGTAAGTTTCCGGCACCAGTACCGTGACAACACACAGGGTATATTAATTTGTATGCTCATTCGCATGAGACGAACTTTTGGTTGTAGTATGTATACAAAATTACACTTCTTCCTACTGTTTCAATCCAACATGGACATATGTATGCACAAGTCATATAGTCAAAGCATTACAATTATGCTGAAATGCAAGCATTTGTATAGTAGGACTGTGTATAAGATTGTTTATTATGATAAAGTGACAGTAGTTATCTATTCCTGTCATGCACTATACCAGCCCCATGTGCTACAATGAAGTGCGGAACTGATGGAAATGCTCTCATTGATGTTACAAACAATGAATACAGGTGTGTTTGTAATTGTTCAGAAGGCACTGTATTTGATGAAGAGTCTTCCTCATGTGTGGGTGAGTTTGACATTGACATTGTATGATACTATAGAGTGCAGAGTATGCACAATATGATCAAGTATGTACAGTGTGTAAATTATAGGATTATTAATTTTGTATATAATATTTAATTTGACACACAGGATCTACAGTGAAGCACATCTGTAGATATGCAAAAATTTGATGCAGGATATTTGTTAACAATTTCTCTATACATGCTCTCTATTGTTATAGTTACATACATGTATTATTACTCTCTATTTTAAATGCACACACATACACTCTCACACACACATACACACACACACACGTACACACACACACACACACACACACACACACACAAACACACACACACACACACACACACACATACACACATACTCACATATACGTACATACATACATAATACATACACACACATACAGACTCACAAACCTCCCACACATGTCTACTTATGTGTCATGTGTCATAGTGGCAATGCTACATCCAATCCTGCTTGACTCCCTGTTTACCTGTTATAATTCCACACATACAATAAATAGTGCTAACTAAGTGGAGTGAGATGCTTTGAAATCCACCCTTTTAAGATTAAGTCTGTCAAAGTTCCACAGTGGTGTTCATTATGCGTGTGAATACCTAACTTGTTATTGCTGGCTTAGGCATCCTAGACACTTTCCTTGTGTCTGCGATCTTATCTCTTTGGAATGTGGTCACTGCACCACTAAAGGGTCATTAGCAGTATCATATTTCCTCTATTTGTGCTCACTAATCAACTACTAAGTACGTAGAAGCAGAAGTATGCTATTTATTTATTGATCTTGGAAGTATTTGAGTTTGACTCGATCATGCTTTTGACATGTACTGTGGATGCAGTGTTCCTCACCAAGAACATTAACAATGCTTTCAATGCAATTATATCACATCTGTCAGGATAACCCCTGATCCTGACAGATATAGTGGTAGAGGTATATTATAGAGCACTTGCGTAGTTATCAATAACCAGCATTTTTCAGACTCAATGTAATATAATATTATGTACCTGTTATAGTGGTACATGTATCTTGGTATAGTGAAGGGATAGACAATAATACTTTGTATATATATATATATATATAGTTCAATGCGTTTTGCAATAAAAATGTGTTTAAGAATTTCCTTTCTGGTTCACAACCATTCATTTAGTACTTAACAATCAAACTTATCTAGATCTCGTGACCTGTACTGTATCATTGGCTTATGTCTGCACCGTTCTTTGATCTACCACACAGCCAGAATGCAAATAATATATCGTATAAAGAGGTTCATTGCTATATTGTGTTTATTTTATGGAGTTATTAACCTTAGCATAGCATTGAATTGTCTAACACCACACAGCCAGGATACAAATAACATAAATCACGTGTATGCATTATGTACACCCTTCAGCTTATATATTGTAATCATATATCATAAGATTATACCATATAATTACAATCCATTATTATATTTCAGTCCATTAATTATTATTATATATTTTAGCTGTAACCTGTGGCAAACCCAAGGATATTGAAAATGGTGACCATACGCCACTTCCTAATGGAATTATGTTTGGGACGACTGTTAATTTCACATGTAATGTTGGATATCAGTTGGTTGGTGCACAGCAAATAGTATGCCAGTCAGATGGAGGATGGTCGGATGTGGAGCCAACTTGCAAAGGTGTGTGTGTGTGTGTGTGTGTGTGTGTGTGTGTGTGTGTGTGTGTGTGTGTGTGTGTGTGTGTGTGTGTGTGTGTGTGTGTGTGTGTGTGTGTGTGTGTGTGTGTGTGTGTGTGTGTGTGTGTTTGTGTGTTTGTGTACGTGAGTATATGTGCTTGTGTGTGTTTGTGTGGTTGTGTGTGTGAGTGTATATGCTTGGTGCATGTGTGCACATGTATATCATGCGTAATATCAATGTGTATCACTAGAAATCATATACGTATACAGTACTTACACATACGTATATATGCATTTGCTATGCTCAATTAATTATCTACTGTTAAAGAGTATCTTTATGGTTGTATTCAACATGTATGTTAAGATAACTTTCTGTCTTCTTGCCCCTTTCAGCCATAGGTCCTCCTTGTGGTCCTCCAGAAGGGATCATAATGGGTACTTTTCATTCCAGGATGGATGACAGAGAAATCCATTATGATTGTCGAAAAGGATATCAGCTGATTGGAAGTCGTAATATTGAATGTGCTTTAACTGAGGATCAGTATGAATGGAGTAGTGAGCTACCAACCTGTGTTAGATCCAGAGGTATATAAAAATTATACAGCATATATGTATGTATGTATTTCGGTTACAGTGCAACCTTCGATGATATGATGTACTTTAGGCAACAAATAACATGACTTTTAACATCAAAATCTGTCAGATTGCAATTGTGGACGTTCATGCAACTAAACGATCACGAGATTCATAGATTATGCACTTAGAATGTATAATACTATTATAATAATAATATTATTATATTAGATATTTGGTTACGTACCTAGCTGCTGTACCACAAGGATACAGGAGTTAATCACAATTACAATGCTGTAGGACATTGTTTAGTTGTAAACTATTCAGTTGTCACTTTACACTCCAACAATTCCATTATGCAGCTCTGGTGACATGTGAACCAGTGGCACCTCCGCCAGATGTGATCAGAGAATAAATATTATAGTATAAGATGCTGATAGATAGGTTTGGTAGCTGCAGAAACTATAAAATAATGATTATTATTGTACATCATGTGACTATGGATGTACTTGGTAATGTAGGTAATAAGTTTGTATTAATGTACATTATGTTTTAGAAGTAGATATTATTGCATATTGTGATTAATATCAATATTAATGACAGAGGTACTTGCGAACAAATTCTTAATATAGGAGCATTGTGCAACATAAAGTTAATGCATGTTATCGATATCTGTATAATGATCAACCTGCTGAATTGGTCTGACTCTATGTCCATGACTACATCTTATGTGGCTGTACATAGGTGCGTGACTATACCACTGTACCAATATGGCTGCCGTATTTTTCCACAGTAGCTAATTGTCAGCCTTGTTTACTAGCATACACGACCACCATTACATACATCTACACTTACATGTGATGATCTTACACATCCACACTTACTTTCATCATTCCATTTCCAGATGTTTGCCAGATACTTTTCCAACTTCAAATATCTTTACATAATAATTATTATACTCCTCAACACATGCAATTTCACCCGATATAACATTACTAATCTATTTTGACAGTTGTCAATGAATTCTTTCAGCTGCTTCTTGTACAGATCTACAGGTCTGATCGGTACCTCTTAACATGTGAACATGTGTTCAGTTGATTAAAAATATTCAACTGTGATATCCCCTAAGTTTGTAAAACATGAAATCACATTGATACTGACTGTATCTGTTACATGTACGGTAAGTGACATGCAGTAACTGTAAACATTGTCAGTTACACTATTATCAGCTCCACATATCTGCTGAAGGAGGAATGTTAACAGAAGCTAACCAAGTGTAGTCAGAATGTGTTTGTGATTGCCATGCATATGGTATATATATATATCGTACCTAACGTCACCCCAGTGCACCAGACTATACGTGTGTTCAAGCAGTACAGAGGTACTGAAGGTAGCGATAGAAATGTGGAAGACGAAAGTATTGATAGTCACACTATTGTGTGCCCTTACTCTGCTGGCTATTGTGAAGGAGACAAGTGGTGGCGGTCCCTCTCTTCCACGAGTTTGTGGTAAGTGGTAAGAATTGTATGTGGTGCAGTCTTAGTTTAAGACCTTTCAGTTATTATTGTGATATTCAGCTGAGCACAATTGAATGATAAAGCCTTTGAAAGAGTTTGGGAGGTGATTTGATGTACTGTATTACAGGAAATGACAGAATTATTTCCCACTTGAATATTGATTCAGAATCACAATTTTGTCATTTCGTGAAGGCTGAAGTATGGAGAAGCAGTGTTTGAAATTGGCCGTAATTTTGAAATAGATCATGAGTGCATAGTAACTGTTTAATTAAGTCATTAATCACATGATTTGTGTAATAAAACGATTAACCAGAAACCACTCCCATGCTATTAGGCTGAGTAGCCCCCAAATAGACTTGATAGGTAATCTCCAGAGTCCTTCTCCACATTTCAAAGTGCAATCAAGGAATTTTTCTATTTTGTTTGCTCCATGTAGGGAGAGTGAATACATTACGCGGTATCCGGTGTTATGGCAGTGAAGAGTTTGTTGCTCTTGATAGACTTTGTGACAACAAACTTGACTGTTCAAATGGTGCAGATGAACGCTGTCTGATGGATGGTTAGACAGAATAAACACATGCATGAATATGAAACATACTGTGCATAAACACTCATTTGAAGGTTGCATGCAGTAACGAGATCAGATAATTCTTATATTGCATTCTATGGTTCATATTGCACATTGGAGCAAACATCTGCTCATATTTTGTATAACAAATTTTATATTATTGAACAAAATTATTCATTTCATGCTCAATGACATATGAATACAGTTATTATATTCCCTTTGCATATAATTGTGATGTTTGTTTGTTTAGTAGCATAGCACGTCATACAACATATGCATAATATATTGTCAAGGAATAATCTGAAATCGGCCTTGCTCAAATTCAATAATGTACAGTCTGCATATGTACTTGTAAGAATTTTCTAATTGCATTCTATGTTGTCCATTGTAATTCTTATTTTTTCTTTAATCTTCCCACATGTGAATACATGCATTCCGCAGGCCTGCTTCTCCCTGGTATTGTATATGATTTCAGTCTTTGTAATGCAGTACAAGATTGTGAATCCTCCATTGACCAAAGATGCAGCGATTCTGGACGTAAGTGCTAACTTAAAGTTGTCGATTACAAATATTGTTTGATTTTAACAATACATTGTCATATATAACCACTAAATTGAACTAATAGTATGCCAAATGCTTAATTCAGACAAATCAGGAAAGTTATAATAAGTGTTACAAGTTAATGAATAATGACATTATTCATTTGTTTCTCTTTCTGAAACTATCAAGAATGGTTGTGTAATAATGAAACTGCGGATGCTGTGGACAATTTTAGAGTTTGTGATGGGAAGGCCCATTGCCCAAATGGAGAAGATGAAGCAAAAGATTTGTGTTTCAGTGAGACACACTATACAGTACATTTGCATAAATTATCTGTGCATGATAATAATATTATTATATAGAACACACATATATGAGTACTATGTTTGTAAGTGTATTGTATATTTAGATATGGATTTGTCTTATATAATGATGATATATGCTTAGCTCATGCATGTGTGTGTGTATACGTAGCCACTATAGGAAGCTTTTGTATGTAGATTTGCATCCTGTTATGTGGATTTGTATTACTGTATGTATAGTAAATGAATGTTTTATGTATAATAGCACACGTTATGTACATATATCAGATTTACCAGTATGAGGTTTATTCCGGTTTAGACACAACTACACACCCTAGAGGGATAAAATGCATGAGAAGGCAATTTCAGCATTGGCTATGTGATGGTTATATTAACAGCCCCAATGGTGAAGATGAGGATTGCTCTGGTAAGTTTCCGCCAGCAGTACTGTGACAACACACAGGGGTATAATATTATTAATTTGTATGCTCATTCGCATGAGACAAACCTTTGGTTGTAGTATACCGAAATTCCATTTCTTCCTACTGTTTCAATCCAACATGGACATATGTATGCACAAGTCATATAGTCAAAGCATTACAATAATGTTGAAATGCACGCATTTGAATAGTGTGACTGTGTATAAGATTGTATTATGATAAAGTGACAGTAGTGATCTATTCCTGTCATGCACTATACCAGCCCCATGTGCTACAACGAAGTGTGGAACTGATGGAAATGCTCTCATTGATGTTACAAACAATGAATACAGGTGTGTTTGCAATTGTTCAGAAGGCACTGTATTCGATGAAGAGTCTTCCTCATGTGTGGGTGAGTTTGACATGGACATTGTATGATACTATAGAGTGCAGAGTATGCACAATATGACCACGTATGTACAGTGCGTAAATTAAAGTATTATAAATTTTGTATGCATTTAATTTCAGACACAGGTTCCAGAGTGAGTACATCTGTAGATATGCAAATTTGATGCTAGATTATTGTTAGCAATTTCTCTATACATGCTTTCTATTGTTATAGTTACATACATGTATTATTACTCTCTATTTTACATGCACACACATACACTCTCACACATACGTATACACACACACACACACACACACACACACACACACACACACACACACACACACACACACACACACACACATGTACGCACACATATGTACATAATACATACTCACACATACAGACTCACAAACCTCCCTTGCATGTCTACTTATGTGTCTGGTGTCACAGTGGCAATGCTACATCCAATCCTACTTGACTCCCTGTTTACCTGTTATAATTCCACACATACAATAAAATAGTGCTAACTAATTGGAGTGAGATGCTTTGAAATCCATCCTTTCAGATTACATCTGTCAAAGTTCCACAGTAGTGTTCATTATGTGTGTGTGAATACCTAACTTGTTATTGCTGGCTTAGGCATCCTAAACACTTGCCTTTTGCTTGTGTCTGCGATCTGATCTCTTTGGAATGTGGTCACTGCACCACTAAAGGGTCATCAGCAGTATCATATTTCCTCTATTTGTGCTCACTAATCAACTACTAAGTACGTAGAAGCAGAAGTATGCTATTTATTTATTGATCTTGGAAGTATTTGAGTTTGACTCGATCATGCTTTTGACATGTACTGTGGATGCAGTGTTCCTCACCAAGAACATTAACAATGCTTTCAATGCAATTATATCACATCTGTCAGGATAACCCCTGATCCTGACAGATGTAGTGGTAGAGGTATATAGAGCACTTGCATAGTTATCAATAACCAGCATTTTTCAGACTCAATATAATATATTATTATGTACCTGTTATAGTAGTACATGTATCCTGGTATAGTGTAGGGATAGACAATTTATACTACGTATAACACAGTCCAATACAACATTTTACATGCAATAAAGTGTGTATACAAATTTCCTTTCTGGTTCACAACCATTCATTTAGTACTTAACAATCAATCTTCTAGTGACCTGTACTGTATCATTACATCGGTTATATATATAATATTATGTATATGCACCATTCTTGATCTACCACACAGCCATGCAGAATGCAAATAATATATCGTATAAAGAGGTTCATTATTATAGTCTATATTTTATGGAGTTATTAACCTCAGCATAGCATTGAATTGTCTAAAACTACACAGCCAGGATACAAATAACATAAATCTCGTGTATGCATTATGTATGTACACCCTTCAGCTTATTTATTATAATTATAATATTATATAAGATTATATCATATAATTTCAGTCCATTATTATTATATTTTTTAGCTGTAACCTGTGGCAAACCCAAGGATATTGAAAATGGTGACCATACACCACTTTCTAATGGAATTATGTCTGGGACGACAGTTAATTTCACATGTAATGTTGGATATCAGTTGGTTGGTGCACAGCAAATAGTATGCCAGTCAGATGGAGAATGGTCGGATTTGGAACCAAATTGCAAAGGTGTGTGTGTGTGTGTGTGTGTGTGTGTGTGTGTGTGTGTGTGTGTGTGTGTGTGTGCGCGTGTGTGTGTATGTGTGTGTTTTGTGTTCTCTCTGTGTGTGCATGTGTGTGTATGTGCTTGTGTGTGTGTGGCTGTGTGCGTTAGTGTATATGCTTGACACACATGTGCACATGTATATCATGTGTAATATCAATGTGACACTAGAAATCATATATACAGTACTTACACATATGTATGCATATACTCAATAAATAATTTTCTACTTTTATTTATGGTCGTATTCAACATGTATGTTAAGATAACTTTCTGTCTTCTTGCCCCTTTCAGCCATAGGTCCTCCTTGTGGTCCTCCAGAAGGGATCATAATGGGTACTTTTCATTCCGAGATGGATGACAGAGAAATCCATTATGATTGTCGAAAAGGATATCAGCTGATTGGAAGTCGTAATATTGAATGTGCTTCAATTGAGGATCAGTATGAATGGGGTAGTCAGCTACCAACCTGTGTTAGATTTAGAGGTATATATATTATATATATATGTATGTATTGCATAAATAACATGACATTTAACGTCAAAATCTGTCAAATTGCAATTGTGGACTTTCATCTAAACAATCATGAGATTCATAGATTATGCACTTAAAATGTGTAATACTATTATAATATATTAGATTTTAGGTTGCATACCTACCTGCTATACCACAAGGATTCAGGAGGTAATCACAATTACAATGCTGTAGGACATTGTTTAGGTGTACACTGTTCAGTTGTCACTTTACACTCCGACAATTCCATTATGCAGCTCTGCCGGAGACATGTGAACCAGTGGCACCTCCGCCAGATGTGATCAGAGAATAAATATTATAGTATAAGATGCTGATAGATTTGATAGCTGCAGAAACTACAAAATAATGATTATTATTGTACATCATGTGACTATGGATGTATTTGGTAATGTAGGTAATAAGTTTGTATTAATGTACATTATGTTTTAGAAGTAGATATTATTGCATATTGCGATTAATATCAATGACAGAGGTACTCGCGAACAAATTCTTAATATATAGCATTGTGCAACATATAGTTAATACATGTTATCTGCATAATGATCAACCTGCTGAATTGGTCTGGCTCTATGTCCATGACTACATCTTATGTGGCTGTACATAGGTGTGTGACTATACCACTGTACCAATATGGCTGCCGTATTTTTCCACAGTAGCTAATTGTCAGCCTTGTTTACTAGCATACATGACCAGCATCTTAACACCAAATTCCTACACATCCATACTTACTTTCATCATTCCATTTCCAGCTGTTTGCCATCTAATTTTCCAAATTCAAATACCTTTGCTTTCATTGGTCATGCATGAGAAGCCACATGCATATTAATTAGTATTTAGCTCATAGCATAGCAGTTTGCGCCAACCAAAATAGTGTGGCTGTAGACGAGGACAGGAATGCTAGTGAATGAACAAACGACCACCATATTATTGTGGGCTTACTACGCGAGACCGTCCAACCCATTTTTGTCTGCCAATAATCAAGTCACATGATCGATCTAAAAATGGCTGCCGAAAAGGACGGACAGTCCAACTCAACTCGAGACCAAGGGCTTACTGTCTTTGAGCCCTATGAAGATCCACCGAAGGGTACATTCGCTAAAATTGCGTCCTTTTTCAATACTTTCACCCAATCTTCAAAGGTTCCTTCTAAGCTAACCACTCACAAGTACAAAATGTCCGAAGTTCGAGACGATACAGAAGAAACGTCCAGCGGACAAGCCAGTGTTCGGTCGTTACCGCAAAAGGATGTGTCTGGACCTACTGGATACGGAGTTTCTCCAGATGCTCTGGATAAAGCACTGAGAACTATTTTGAAGGGAGACGAGAACGGGAATGAAAAATTGAAAGTAACCACACACACACACACACACACACACACACACACACACACACACGCACGCACACACACACTCACACACACACACACATACACACAAACACACACACACACACACACACACATACATACACACACAAACACACGTACACACACACACATACACATACACACGCATAAGCACACACGCACACACATGCAAACACATGCATACGTGCGCACACACACACACACACACACACACACACACACACACACACACACACACACACACACACACACACACACACACACACAATCAAACCTTCAACTGTTGTTTATTAAATCCTGCAATGTGCAGAATAGGGATTTCAAGCGGTACTGGATGCCAGATTCAGCTGTAAAGGAGTGTTTCAGGTGTAATGCCAAATTTACAGTCACCTTACGGCGCCATCATTGTCGCCTTTGTGGACAAATATTCTGTAGTCTGTGTTGCTCGGAAAGCGTCCCAGGGAAAATAGTGAACCAAAATGGATACGTGAGAGCGTGTGTAACATGTGCACATCTTTATGCTGTGGCCAGACAGCAGAATTCCAGTACACAGGAAGAGTCTATGGTGACAAGAGCCATGCGCGAGGAGAGTGAAGTGGAGGAATTGGTTGTTCCAGTGAGTGACAAAATCTGCATTGTTTGAGATGTTATGCATGGTGGAAAATGTTCTGGGCAAACTCAGAGACCACCCATGAAACATTTGTGCTGACTATATTTCATCCCAGGGTTGTAAGCATGACACCTAAGGTGGAATGTTTTATACTGTACGACGAGAAAACAAGTTATGACCTGTTTCTAAATGCATGCTAGAATATACTAAAAGCACCCTGTTTGTATCACTTGTTAGCACTTGGTAGACCGAAGGTATCAGCTGTAGTGAAATAGTTGACTACAAATGGGTTTGTTTTCAATATCATTATCCTATGAGCAACCTTTGAAACTCATCAAAGGTGCCAATTAGTCATCACCTCTCAAAAGACTGTGGTCATTGCTAACATAAACAATGCGTCTGCATGGCACAATGTGGATTGTCTATGGTGCTGTCCATACTGCAGCCACCTGTTAAGACTACCACTGCCCCAGGTTTGTTCTTTCAAACTTCTATCCCAATTTTTTGGTCTTGATAAACGTACTGTAGCTAGTTGGAAATGCTTCAAGCACGCACACATGCGAACGCAGCTACAATGTGTTGGTTACGAACATAGCTACAATGTGTTGGTTATCATGCATACATTGTTGTGCAATCTATTTGTTCATATGCATATGTAGTTGTACAATGTACTAGTTGACATGCATATGTAGTTGTACAATGTACTAGTTGACATGCATATGTAGTTGTACAATGTACTAGTTGACATGCATACATATGTAGTTGTACAATGTACTAGTTGACATGCATATGTAGTTGCCGATGTACTAGTTGACAAGTACAAACTTTATGGTATGTATTACATTGTATACATGTGTATGTACATTCACACATGCATACATATGCCTGAATTACGTATAAAATGTATGTATTTGTTGTCATTGGATGCAGGTTAATGATAACGAATTAAATGTGATTGTCAGCCCACCTGTTCCCGTGTTGTCATCTCAGTCGTCCCTGACAACACGCACAAGGACTGCGAGTATGTTACCATGGGAACAAAGTCCGACTAACTCATCTTCGGACCTAATGCCCATGGACACCTTGTTGTCTGACACCTCTCTCTTGAGAGGGAAGAGAAGTGAGAAGGAAGAGAAAGCACTTGCCATTGACAGAGTGAGTGGTATCCAACTGATAACTGGTTACAGTATGTACCTAAGATGCGTATTTGGTGTATAGTACAAGTATACACTCAAACTCGCACAGCACTTACTATATGCACAGTTGTATGTACACATGAACTTGTGTACCTTGTCTCTTGTACCTATATCCCTGTGTTGTACCTTTGGACATGTGTGTTGTATGGTACTCTAGGAATCCTATCTTTTGTTTCTGTGTACCTGTGTTGTTGTACCTTCATACCTACCTTGTCCATTGTACCTGTACGTATATCTGTTTTTTGTACCTTTGTACCTTGTCTGTTGTACTTACGTACGTATGTACATACCTGTATCTTGTACCTGTATCTTGTACCTGTGTCTTGTACCTATGTCTTGTACCTGTGTCTTGTACCTATGTCGTGTACCTGTGTCTTGTACCTGTGTCTTGTACCTGTGTTTTGTACCTGTGTTTTGTACTTGTGTGATGTATGGTACTTGTCTATCTACGTATATGTTTTACCTGTACATAGTGGCCTTTACAATGTGTGTCTTGTTTGTACATGTGATGTGTGTGTGATTTTGCACTTGTACGTATCCAGCTTGGAATCCAGGACATATTCCTGACCCTGATGAGCCCCAGTGAAGGCCTCCCTCTAGAGACCCACAGGAAGTGGCTGAGGACATACCACAACTCCTTCCAAGCTAATGACATTGTCAACTGGCTCATGGACAAGGGCTTTGCTTCTACAAGGTCAGTTGTGTGTTTCTGAAGACAATATCCAGCATATCCTGTGCAAAGTACCAACAGTGGGACCCCTGTCTTAGTGGTGTTTATATACAGGTTTCACTCTATGTGTATTTATGCACGTATGTATTTGTAAGTAAGTACATTCACTCAACATTTTGTAAATTTAACTGTCATTTGTATAATATATGTGTGTACTCATGTACTGTGTGTCCCAAGTCGCTCAGTTGTGATGTGTCTAGCTGCATGTCCTCCAGGTCTCAAGCGGTTGAACTGGGGCAGGCTCTGGTGGATGCAAAGATGTTGGAAGTGGTGACCAGTTACGAGCAGGAGTTCAAGGATGACAGCAATGCCATACTGATTCCACTACAGGTAAGGGCCCGCCTACGAAACAGTACACACAGTAGAGCCTATATTTAAGGACTGGTAGGAGAAATTACCTTCTTATAGAGGACATTTTAAAGCCTTTTTAACCTATATTGTTTTCATTTCAACTTCCGGTATGTTACGCTTGTCCGATATATACATGTATATATAATGTGTTCCTATGCATAATCGCAACAATGAATTTATATTATTATTTATGTTGCCCAAAAAAACATGGCCAATTTCGAATGCCAATAATTATGAATTGAGCTAAAATTCATGTACTGAAGCTTCGCTGAACGTAATAATTTCAGCAAAGGTTCTCCGAACCTAAGAAAGATGCCCAAGTAATTTGAGTTTGGGGGCGGCAGCCCCACGGGTTTTTGAACTCGAATTACTTATTGTTGTACAAAAAGAGGATTTCCTATAGTGCTGGTATATTTAACCTCTGAAGAGTGGATGATCTCTCTCAGTGGAGAAAATAACCTGGTACCATTGCGGTCTGCAAAAGTACACTGGCGCTAAAGTCTGACATGTTACCTGAACTCTCTACATGAAGACCTTTCGTTTGATACCAAAAATGTTTTTAATTGAACCGTTTGAGATACGAAAATTATTCCCAGTTTTAGGGTACTGCAGAGGGTAGGAGGGTTAAGAGTGATTTCTGGATATTACAGGAGATTGTGGTGTGAACATGAATGTATTTTTCCTTGCAATGCAGCTTCAACACTACATAGGGGGCAGTGAGGATGTATCCGGTGTGGAGGACTCGTGGCATCTCTTCTGGAGGCACTCTGGGAGTAAGGTGTGTATGTAGACACATTGAGGTGTACGTTTGTACTAATGCAAGAGAGGTAGATCCCTCTTACATGCCATAGTACAGCATGGTAATGAACTACAAGCTGTCTTCAGCTTTAACAGACGGTTTCTAGTGCATGATTCAGGGGCCAGGGGATCTACTGCATGTGAACTATTTGGAAAGTGAATTTGTCGATGGTGATTTTATACCACATGGCACACCAAGCCATGACTCCTCATGCCCCCCCCAGTTCCAAATCCTGTACAGCACTTATACACACATGCACCCTGTGTATTGTGGTGTGTATATACATATGTACGTGTGTACATATGTGTGTGCCTTTATGTGTCAATACTGTGTACATACATACTGAAGCAAAGACTCTTAGCATATCAAAGTTACTCCTCATGTCTTGTACATACATGTGTGTCAGCTAGGATGCTAACTAAGAGAATTCTTCTTTCTTCCTAGTATGCCGGATCAAGCCCAGAGAATCCTTTGACTGCTACCTCCGATACGCCAGTGCGTAGGGGAAGTGGGTTGCACGTCCCTCACAACACACCCCGACACACCTTCTCTGGAGATGACAAGAGAAGTGTAAAAAGAGCATTGACCCCTCCCCAGGAATACTGCATTGTGGAGACAGTACAACCTGCTGAAATCTTTGTCAGCGATCCCTTGAAAAGCCAAGGACCTCAATCCATTTCTTCTGATTGGGAAGCAGAGAGTCGACGTGTTTTCGTAGAATTGGAGCAGACTGCCAAGAAGCATTGGGAGATGTTCCTTCGTCATCTTCTACACCATGAAGGCTTGGACCAGTCCTGGTTCGACATCATCAAGCCCCTAGCCGTGGAGGCCAGTCACACTCTACAGCCGTACTCATTCAGCCAGGGACTAATGGACATCCTGCACTACGTCAAGTTTAAAAAGGTCCCAGGTGGAGAAAAGATTGATTGCTCGTTGTATTATGGCGAAGTGTTCACAAAGACTGTCCCTTACAAGCACATGCTGAAGAAGATCGATTCTCCAAAGATCATGCTCTTCAAATGTGCCCTGGAGGTTCATCGCTCTGCAGATCGTCTGACTTCGCTGGAATCTCTGATTTTGCAGGAGGAGGAATACATGAGGAACTGGGTGGATCGTATCAACTCCTTCCAACCTGACATTATCGTTATCGAAGAATCGATCACAGGAGTGGCTCTCAATATGCTGCTCGATGCTGGGATCACAGTCATCCACAATGTCAAGGAATCGGTGATGTTACGTCTGGCACACTGCACCGAAGGCGCACTCATTGAGTCCATGAAGGGGATTTCCCTTGGTGTCACATGCGGCCACTGTAAACAATTCTATATCAAAACCTACACTCTTCCAAATGGTGACAAGAAAAACCTCATGTTCTTCGACGAATGCAAACATAGTAATGCCTGCAGTATTGTTCTCAGAGGGGGTAATGTGGCCGAATTGAGAAAAGTCAAAAGAGTCTTCAAATTTGCAATATTTGCAGCCTACAGCAACATCCTGGAGTGCAGGTATCTTTGGAATGAGTTTGTACAGCCAGTTGGCCTGCAGGCTAGCCTGTACGAAGATTTGAGACGGGAAGTCGAGGACTCACCACTTCCAGAGGACCAGGATGACATCATCGCACTCTATCCATGCGTACCGGTTTACTCTGCTGCCAGTTCAAATGTGTCGCCCAAAAGCAGCCTACCGGAAGACACCGATGGTCTGTTCAGACGCAGAGCCAATCAGCTTGAAGAATCTTTAGAGCTCCCAATTGGCCAGTATCCAGGAAGCAGTTTGTTTCCGGTTCCAGATGTTCGGAGAGAATCTCTCATTTTCACGTCAACCCTACCAGACCAGGTGGACCAACATCCCGCTTCCACCTCAGTGGTTAAGACAAAGCAACACATCTTCCTCGAAACTCTCATTCGATCCCTTGTTTCATTTTCTCCTTGTGTCACATTCAGCATACCCTACCTCATTCAGAACGGTATCAACCATGGACACATTTGGGACTACGTCCACGGAATGCATTTCTGGTCTCACAAATTTGCCTCTGAGTCTTCACAGACCCAGGCGGTGTTCAACAAGAGGCATCCTCTACTTAGTCCTGGGAGGTGGCTGGGAGATTCACTGACCCTGAAAACCGTCCCTTCCAAGTGTCAAAGTTTCTCTCCGCTCCACATGATGGGGGAAGGACAGCTATCATGCGATGACCGAGATGGTACAGACAGAGAATGTCTCTCAAAGGACTCTCAGAGACTGTCCTACGTTAGCGTCACCAAACATCCATTCCTGTCGAGTGTTATGTGCTATTCTGCCAAGTCAAAGGAATTTAAAGCAATGTTGGCCGATTTCAGAGCTCGCTCCGGACTGGAGGGAGAGCCTCAAGAGTTCTTCTTCCCCTCAGCTGTTCTAGCTGACCAGAAGCAATCGCACCACATCCCATTGCTTTTACAAGCCAAGTCGAATTCCAGTCCCGATGACAGAGCTGCCGCCGACAGGCCGAGTGTGCAGAGTCAGAATCGAAAGCCTTGTCGACGCCCCCTGAGGAAGCAGCTGACCAGAGGGCGGGACTACGCGGACGACAACCTGCGCAGTGTGCGACAGGCCTACAAGAGGCTCCCAACTGTACTTCAGGACAGCACCTTGGTGCACGCTAGCCCGCGGTCTGCAATGGAGTTGACCGAACTGACTGAGGAGAATGCAGAGTGCAGGGACAAGCTCCAAGTGAAGGTGAGTACTGCGATCTCTCCTCATTTGATAAGCATAGTTTAAGTTAGGTTCTCATAAGAACACTTGTTTAAGTTAAATTCTCAGAAGGAAACTTGTTTAAGTTGGATTCATTTGAAAGAACACATTGTTATTGTCGCCCTCCAAATGTTGGAGGTCATTACTGGAGTGTCCGGTTTTGGGACAGATGGCTGTGTGTGTGTTGGTGTGATTACATACCTGTGTACTTGGATGCATGCAAGTACATGTATGCCTGTATTGTATGTGTATTTATGAGAATTAACTGTACTTCTTACTGTATACACACATAATATATATGTACATAAAACACCTATGTATACTGTATGTGTCATCCAGTAACATATTATGTGCGTGTGTGTGTGTGTGTGTGTGTGTGTGTGTTGTGACAATTAGTCTATTTGTATTGTAATTATATTATAATCACCTTCTTCCGTCTGTGCACAGTTGGACTGCATGGACCCTTACAACCATCAGAACATTTCTCTGCACTACAGCACCACCTGCCATGACTCTCCACATTTCCCACGATTCTGTACTGCTCCAAGGTGTGTGCATACTGTATGTACTTTGTATATACCTATTTTATGTACATGTGTATGTGTACATGTGTGTACAGTATGTATATACAGACATGTACTTAAATACTTTCATCTGTACACACAATATTATGTGTATATGAGTTGATTACTGATTTTTGTGTGTTTCTTGTGTTCTAACACTCACAGAAACCTGACCTTGTATTACTACAGTCAGAATGACATTACTCTCGGGGATTTTCTGTCTCGGTTCTGTTTCAAGTATGTTGTGTGTGTTCGTGTGTGTGTGTGTGTGTGTGTGTGTGTGTGTACATCTTTCCCTATATTCTCCCACTTCGTCCCATTCTCCCTGCCTTCTCTCCTTCTCCTCTTTTCACTATCCCTTTACGTATGTGTCTCCTACTGTGCGTATACACAGGTACGTATAATATTATTATACATCCTACGTTTCTTTCTGACCTATGAAGACCAATTTAGTACCTTTACAATTACATAGCTAGTGACCCTTCTGGTGGATTATCACGACACTCTTCTTCATTTCTTTTTCTTATGTATAACATACATTTTCCTCACTGACATGACAGTGTACACGTATATTTTATGATTTGCAGTGATGCGGCGTGTTCCGTTTGTAAGCTGCCCTTCCAGTGTCATCAGCTGCACATCGCTCATGACAACTTCGTTCTCAACATCACCATGACCAAGAGAGAGATGTCGGCTACCAAAGATGCTGAACTCATTTACACATGGCATAAGTGCAAGGAGTGTGATCAGGTACGTATATGCGTGTGTGTGTGTGTGTGTGTGTGTGTGTGTGTGTGTGTGTGTGTGTGTGTGTGTGTGTGTGTGTGTGTTTGTGTGTGTGTGTGTGTGTGTGTGTGTGTGTGTGTGTGTGTGTGTGTGTGTGTGTGTGTTTGTGTGTGTGTTTGTGTGTGTGTGTGTGTGTGTGTGTGTGTGTGTGTGTGTGTGTGTGTGTGTGTGTGTGTGTGTGTTTGTTTGTGTGTGTGTTGCCTGTGACTAGGAGATTGTAAAGGATGATCGATAATTAAGAATAATGATAACAATAATAATAAGGTTGTGTGTGCATACATGTAAGTATTTCGGTTTGTGTGTTTGTTTACATGCATACATATGTACTGAAAAACGTTACATATATGCATATCACAAGTGTTTACTTTCTTTTTCAGATCACCCCAAACAACATGCTGTCTTCTCCGGCGCTTGCTCTCTCTTTTGGAAAGTTTCTTGAATTGAAGTTCTACTCTCGAGACTATATCCCCCGTTCAACGGGTGTTGTGATGGGGGACAAGGGACCGGTGAGCCCATGTGCCCACTCCCTCCACCACAGCCACATGCAGTACTTCGGGTACCAAATATTTGAAGCCGAATTTGAGTAAGTACTGAGACTATACTTGCAATATATGTGTGCACGTGTATACACACTACAAATGTATATGTACGTATATGTACAGTGGAACCTCTCTATTACAAACCTCTGAAATGTGGAAACCTCTATAATAAGGACACCATTCTGTGTCCCAGTGTAGTACTGAAGTGTATAAAATAACCTCTAAATTGAGGAAACCTCTGTAATAAGGACTAAAATTAAGGTCCCAATGTGTCCTTTATAGAGAGGTTCCACTGTATACATACATAAATTAGTATATGCACATACATATGAATACATGTGTGTATTTATGTAAGCATATAATGTAGTACATCTTGCTGTGTAAGTACCATGTTTAGTACATGTTTTTGTTAATACGTACACTTCACTCAGTCCCTAGCTCATGTACATACACTATGCCAATCAGTACTGATAGTAAGTACCTCTGATACAAAGTGCAGAATTGGTGTTCGCCTCAATGGTACTCACTAAGCAAGTGGTACATGTGATGATGATGAGTATGGATTTAGCCCTAAGAGTATCTTGTAATCAGGCTCCACTGTACATATGTATGTACATATGGTGACACCCTGTACAGATTTGCCCTAAGAGTGTTATGTTATCGGGCTCCACTGTACTTATGTACATACATATGCTGACACCCTGTACAGATTTGCACAAAGAATGTCATGTTATCGGGCTCCACTGTACTTATGTACGTACATATGGTGACATCCTGTACAGATTTGCCCCAAGAGTGTCATGTTATCAGGCTTCACTGTACTTATGTACATGATATGGTGACACCCTGTACAGATTTGCCCTAAGAGTGTTATGTTATCGGGCTCCACTGTACTTATGTACGTACATATGCTGACACCCTGTACAGATTTGCACAAAGAATGTCATGTTATCGGGCTCCACTGTACTTATGTACGTACATATGGTGACATCCTGTACAGATTTGCCCCAAGAGTGTCATGTTATCAGGCTTCACTGTACTTATGTACATGATATGGTGACAGATTTTGCCCTAAGAGATGTCAGCTTCCACTGTAGTAGTATACATACATATAGTGGCTGTTCTGTACAACTTCTCTGATGGACTTCACTGCAGCTTGTGTGTGGTGAGCGTGTACGAGGTGTACATCCCTCCCATGGAGGTGAAGGTGGTCAAGGGACACATCTGGGATGGGCTGAACTGGGAGACTGATTTGGCCAGTATTTCTCAAAGGTGAGTCTGTTTGTGTGTATATATACAATATTTTCATGTTTCTGTTGTGTGGGTGTATCCAAGAAAAAGTGCTATTGTGACCGCGGTAGTTGCATTGAATAATGTTTACTGGAATTTTGTAGGATTAATTCGTTCTTCAAGGCCGTCAGGGATCGATTGGATGAATATGATATTGAACCAATGAAGAATGAAATCAAGGCCCATGTTGCCACTTGCGAAGTTTGTTCTGTGTTTTGTATTTCGTGTTTTGTATTTCACTTTCTGTGCATTTGTACTCAAGCGTCTGCTCTCAGCGTAGAGGTGCTCACCATGTGCCTGACACAGTAGTGTACTGCTGTACATAGGTTCTATCCCACCATTCATAACCTCCAGCCCAGCAGTAGTAGTAGCATACTAGCTACTTGTGTGATGTTTGTTCTATCATTGTCTTCACCTCTACCCACATACCCATGGATTGCCTGTAAGATGTGTACTTTGTCCACCTGTCCATTCACGTACATATGTGATCCTTTATGTACAGATATGGCCCCAGGGATATAGCCTCGGGGATATGCCCCCAGGAACATGACCCTGGGGATATATTCCCAGGAATATTGCCCCAGGGATATGCCCCGGAGATATGTACATATGTGTCTAAGTGTACTCGTCTCGTAGGTTAATGTTATTTCTTTGACCGATAGCATGAACATGCCATGCTGTGTAGGAAGGTTGTTGAGCTGCAGAAGTTGGTTGCTGCTGGAGGGTTGTCCAAGTCATACATATCGGCACAGGACTCCCTGGATGATGTCGATGTTGCCTCCTACATAGCTAGGCTGCAAGATGGGACAGTGGAAGTGAAGAAGGAGGTGATCTGTGCAGCCCTAAGCTGGAACAAAAAGTGAGTATTCCGATATGCCCTATTTATTGCACCAGTAGGCTCACCAGGAAATCCACCCAGTAGGTCTGCCCGGTAGGTCCACCCAGTAGGTTCACCAGTAAGTCCGCACAGTAGGACCAAGCTGTAGGTCCACCCAGTAGATCCACTCAGTAGGTCCACTCAGTAGGTCCACCAGTAGGTCTGCCCAGCACATCTACCCAGCAGGTCCACCCAGTAGATCCACCAGTAAGTCTGCACAGTAGATTCACCCAGTAGGTTCGCCCAGTAGGTCCGCCCAGTAGGTCCGCCCAGGAGGTCCACCCAGGAGGTCCGCCCAGTAGGTCCACCCAGTAGATCCACCAAATAGGCTCACCAGTAAGTCCACCCAATAGGTCCAAGCTGTAGGTCCACCCAGTAGCTCTGCCTAGTAGCTCCACTGAGTAGATTTAGCTACATACTACATTCTTTTCTACTACATTTCTTGTCCCTAAAATGTTCATTATACAGATTCCATTGTATGTACAGGGTATGTGTACACTATAATAGTCTTTATGCCCATACTTTCTCGTACTGGTGAGATTCTTTATTTGTTTGCTATTTCCAGGTGTGAACGATTGTACACGTCATTTGTCGGCATCAATCACTTGAAAAGTTTCCAAAAATCGCAAAAGAGTACATTGGAGACAGAACCAGATGGTAATCCCCAGGAATCCGACATCACATACTCCGAGCTGTCCACAGTTGGGAGCAGCGATGCCATTGACCTTGCTGAGTGCCTCGTCTTGAGTGGTAGCAGTGCATCTGTTGGTTCTCCAAACACTGCATTTGAGAAGTCTGTCAAGTTCACCACTGCAACCTCAGACACAACCCCACCATCCGGCAAAGAATCCAACTCTGATGTGGTACAGACCACCACAGTGAGAGAGTCTCAGACGCTAGCTGTTAAGCAGACCACGAATGGTGATGGAGATAGTCCTCCTCGCAAGAGCTCATCTGGAGGCCCTATGCTGCAACAGGGTGACGTGCCTCCTCGAAATCAGCCGGAGTCACACGTCAAAACTCTGCTCAGAGCTAACACAGTCCCTTCAATTCCCCACAGTACCATTGATGGTGAAGCAGCTGTGCCAAAGTCTCTAAGAAAAGGTTCATTTTGTTCGCTATTGTTACGTGCATATCTATTTGTCGTTACTACCTCGTCTTATTCCCACAACGTCACTCCATGGGTTCAATTTTGTATAAGGCAGTCTCAGGACTCCTCATCGAGTCTATTTCGATTCTGCTTGTCTGATAAAGTTGGAGTGACTTCCATTTATGTCCAATCAATTACTTCCAGTAAATAATTGAGTAATCACTTGATTACTATGCAATGATAACCAATTTAGAGTTTACAGCCAATTTCCAGCACTAGTATAATATGTTTGTATGTATGTATCCACATTGTTCACTTTGTAGACTTTACAAACACAACTCCTCTGCAATTGAGGTGATTCTTGTCATGGGCATCTTATTGTAATATCTTCAGATAGAGGAAAACTTGCTGGTTCCAAATCAGATCTTCCTATTGATGACACTCACTTTGGATTCAAACCAGCGAAGAAAGAAAAGGTCTTGGACAGAACCCACTTCTTTGGTAAACAGAAATATCAACCCATTCCCAGTCCATTGTGAGTACTGTATGTGTACTATATGTCTACTGTATGTGTACTGTATGTGTACTGTATGTGTACTGTATGTGTACTGTATGTGTACTGTATGTGTGCTGTGTGTGTACTGTATGTGTACTAATTTTCTCACTTGCTCTCACACAATTTATCCTAACAATGAAACCTATCTGGTGACCTGTGCTGTATCACTGTCCTGTGCTACATGGCTTATGTACACACAGCTTTCTCTTTGATCCTCCCCTTAACCAGGATACGAGTGTACTGTGTGTGTACTATGTGTGTACCGTACATCGTGCTGACTTCCTGATGTATGTATCACTGATTTACACTACTACATGGTAAGGACTGTACACATAATATGTACATGCACATACATGTACAAAATCATATGAACATGGAAATTAATGTACGTATTACTATCTAATGCCATGCAGGCAGCGTGGTCACCAGAATTGAAATAAAGAAGGGTACCTTTATGTATGTGTGGAACATTTTTGAGGGGTATAAATAAAGCAGTCACACAGCAATGACGGCGGCAGTACAATTATGTATAATAAATAGTGTAAAGTATAAGCAATATGTTATACACTACTCAACAGCGAAACTATATTGATGTACATTGATCAAGTGAAGAGGGGTGCAGGGGGTATTTTGAGTCATGATGAAGGGTACTTTGGGTCTCAAGAAGGGTTCTGTACCCTTCAAAAATGACCTAGAGACCCCACTGCATGCAGGTACTTTGCAAGTGCTGTACGTACATAGTATTATGTATGTGTAGGTACATGTACTAGTCATTAATCGATCTTCATTTACAAGTCTAATTGTCTTTTATAGTGTATGCAAATCAATTGATCACAGGAAGTAATTAAGTGAATATAACAGGCAGCCACCCCCACCTTATTACCCACAACCTTCACTAAAGGGTTTTTAATTTCACACTTGGAAATTATTTGATGTACTTTGAAATTTCACCAACATCGCACAATCATACCTGAACCCAGGGCAATTTATGTAGTTTATCATTTCACAACCTTATACCACTGTTGGTGACCACACAATGACACCGTAGCATGACCAACATTGATCAACATAGCATATTCTATGTACTGTACCGATGTGGTCCACTGCACCTCAGTTGCGTGGTGTTTTCATTTACATGTGTGATGATGCCCTTACACAGGATTGTGTACATGTTGTACATTCTTGTTGTTTTGGATTTGTGGTTGTACTTCCTGATCGTAATCTGTCTTCAGCGTACACAAAGTCATGAATGACTTATACCCTTCTCAGCCCAGCCTCAGAGCATTACTTGCTGGAGATGGAACTGGTGATTCCTGTTGGAGTGTTTGAGTCCGAGCCTTCCTCGATCATTGCGTGTGCACTGAGTTGTCAGAAGTACAGGAGTGAGTTGGAGAAGAGGCAGCAAGCCAAGCTGCTCAGCGAACAGGAGATGCGCAGCCAAGGGACATCAGGGCGGACCACCCCCACACAGTACACTGAGTACACAGGTGAGCTGGGCTGGGGTTGCATGGCCTGAGCTGGGCTGGGACGGACTGGATGGGCTGGGACGGGCTGGAACGAGCTGGGCTGGGCTGAGCTTGTCTGGGCTGGGAGGGTGTGTGCACAGGTGAGCTGGGCTGGGCGGGGCTGGGCTGGATGGATCGAGGTAATTGAGTTGAATTGAATTTAGCTAATTTCAATTGAGTACAGTTGAGTTGCAAATGTATGAGTTGAGTTGAGTTGAGTCGAACTAATGTGAATTTGTGTATCAAGCTGATCAATCATGAAATATGATTTTTTGCATTGGGCGGAATACACTGCATATACATACACAGCTCTTCATATGCACAACCACACATGAGCATATCACACTATTATAGTATTACTGTAACAATATTATTGTGTGCATAATAGCAGATGGTTCTTTTTCTACTGCAGACACACCAGATGTTGCTACTGATGGACCTACTCCGAAGTTGGCTCATTCTCCACACATCGAAGTTGAGTTTGGGAATTCCTACATCTCTTTCTACTGCAAAGTGTACTTCGCAGAGCAGTTCCACTCCCTTCGCCAGCTGCTCTACACTCCAGGGGAAGAGAGGTACGTATGTACTGTACATATATATCTACAATGGGACCTCTCTATTACAAAACCTTTGAATAGCAGAAACCTCTATATTATGGACACACTTCTGAGTCCCAGTGTAGTACTGTACTGTATGAAATGACCTCTGAATGGAGAAAATCTCTGTAATAAGGACTAAAATCAAGGTCCCAACGTGTCCATAATAGAGAGGTTCCACTGTACAATAATAATGTATGAAATACTGTATTGCTGGGACTATTAATTGATCAATTTTTATTTACTCTTGACTTTATGTGTTGTTGATATTGTGACTGAATCGATCAATTACATGCGGGAATTGATTAAGTGTGTATGATAGGAAGCCAACACCACCACCTACTTACCCACAACCATTACTCAATGAGATTAAATTTGTACTTGTAGAATATATAAAATTTGAAAGGCATTCTATACACTCCAAGTCTATTAGGTGACTGCTTGCCTAATAAAGTGGCAATTACTCCCGTGCGATTAATCAATTAATCAATCAATGACTTGGCACTGATAATAATTTGACAATCACAGCTAATTCCTGATACTACGTATGTAGTATGAGAACATTATGCACGTATGTATATTGTAAGTATGCACTAAAATATTACATATTGCTTACTTGTATATATATATATATATATATATATATATATGCCAATACATGTCACATACATTGTGTACTGTATCAAGATTTTTTACACATCAAATGGGAACCTTCTTTTTAGACCTAGTACAGTCTATATGATGGTAATTTGGAGTGGGGCAAGGTCAAACTGTGCGTGCACACACATACATGTACATAACGTACAGCATCTATGGATAATAATCTGATGCGTTGCTGTAATTCTTCAGATTCATTCGTTCCTTGCTACGATGTGTGCACTGGAGAGCTCGTGGTGGGAAATCAGGTTCAGCTTTCTGCAAAGTTGTAGGTATGTACCATGCAACCACCCACTGTCCCATTGCATGTGTACAGTATGTGCAATATGCATGAAAACACAGGACACATGCAAAATACATTTGTATGTAAGATATGTATTTGTGGGATACACAGTACATACGTACACAGTACTTGTATCCTGGTTTGGTGAAAGATTGAAGGAAAGTGCACGCATGTCAGCACTGAAGCACATATCACTGATGTGTGCATGGGAAACAGCACAGGTCACACGTAATATTTTATATTGAACTATTTGTACATACTTGGTATAAATTGTCTATACCAGGATATAACTATTATGTACTGTACAGAGTACATACCTACGTAGTACATACCTAGTACATACTGCGCAAAACACAGTGCATACTACTGTTCACTTATGTACATATGCAATACATGGGTGGTATGTGGTACAGTTGATAATTGGTTTTCTGTTATTTAGATGACCGTTTCGTATTGAAACAAATCAAGAAAGCTGAAATTGGTTCATTTTGTGATATCGGATCTGACTATTTACACTATATTGAATCAGCGATGCATGAAAAGGTTAGAAGTTTAACACGTTTAGCACGCATGCAATATACACACTCACACACATGCATGCATGTACACACAAAGTGCACACTAACACACTCACTCTCTCCCTCACACACACACACACACACACACACACACACACACACACACACACACACACACACACACACACACACACACATACACACACACACATACACAACACACACACACACACACACACAACACACACACCAGCACAGTTACATACTTGTGCAATCATCAGCACCATACTGATATCAGTTTTCATTCACTGAATACTACATGCGCACATGTATATGTGATAGGATCTTAGAAAAGGGGTATTATCACGCTAAAAATCCATTCCGAGTTAACACTACCAAGTTAAAACATGTGTACTAATCTACAGAATGTAGCTTAAATTATCCGTATAGCTACTTCGGTTATTTATGCGTTAAATGAGAAAGTAAAGTATTCAAAAGCCAGTCACACCTGTCAGCTAGCTATCTTTAGGTCATTACAACAAAGTAAAACTAATAATAATGTTATTTTTCTTTGCGCGCATACACGGCGGTAACTGCATAACTGCTTATCGAATAAAATGGCGTATTTTTGATAGACTATAAATCAGCCATAGCTCCATAACGCAAGTCCGAATGGTCTCCGCGTTTTCAGGGAACCTTTTACTAAACGTTTAGATTGGATTATCGCAGAAAAAATTTGAAAAATTACATGAAAACATGTTTTGACCCATATCTCTGTTTACACAACAGTGCGACGTTCCCCCTTTTCTCAGATCCTACCACATATTAGCCCTGTGCAATAAGGGTACAGTAAAACCTACATATACCTGTATCACAATAGTAGGCATCATTTCCTGATTATCTTAATAATTACATAATAGCATGATATTAAGGTTATATATATATTCCCATTTTATGGAATTGTACAAAGAAATGTATTATCATAATATTTAGCTCATTATAATTATCACCATAATAAATGCTAACAAGGATTATTGTATTATCACAATAATCACACAGGCGTAACGTATAATATGTATACACATACCATAGACTATCTGTATACTGTACATTCACACACCACATTCTAATAACTATGTATGTACAGTAAATTCTTGTTAACCTGCCACCGCTTTATCTGCCAAACCTTTTAATCCCCTACTATTTCCCAATACCAATATAATGTACAAGTACCAATGAATATCCAGTTAATCCACCATATTCCATGAAAATGAATTGTGGCAGATCAACAAGTATTGTGTTTAACCTTACTTCCTCTTGCTCTCTGGTAGCGTCCAACGTGTCTGGCTAAGATTCTAGGTGTGTACCACGTGAGGTTCTCCAACAACAAAACGGCTCAGTTCATGGAGGGGACATTCCTCGTGATGGAGAACCTCCGCTATTCTCACTCTTGTAATCACGTGTTTGACCTGAAAGGTTCAATGAGAAACAGGTTTGTGCGGACGGATGATTCCGAAATGGATAACGTCTACCAAGATGAAAACTTCCTAGAATGTGAGAAATTGATTTATTTACTTACAGTACATACAGTGCATCTTGCTTAGTACACTATAAGTACCTTGGTTGGTTCATACAGAACTCCTGGTTAACACATAGTACTATAGTGAATGTTTGGGACACCTACCTACACACGATACACATGTACATACAACAGGTATGTGTGTGTCAAACACACACACACACACACACACACACACACACACACACACACACACACACACACACACACACACACGCACACACACACACCACAAGCTGCATATGGTTGACATACAATTGTCTTGTTTCAATTCCATTCCAGATATTCAAACTGCTCCACTGTACATTCACGGTCATTCAAAGAAGATCTTAATGCAGGCTTTGAAGACTGACACAGAATTTTTGGCAAAAAAGAATGTTATGGATTATTCTTTATTAGCAGGTGTATCAGAAACATCTCAGCTGATTGTGGTTGGGATTATTGGTCAGTATTGTGTGAGTGTGTGTGTGTGTGTGTGTGTGTGTTTGTGTGTGTTTGCGTGCATTGCTCTATCCCTCTGTTTGTGTGCATGCATGTGTTTTTATATGTGTATGTGTGCATGTGTAAATGCGTGCACGTGGTTGTATGTTTGTGTGTGTGTGTGTGTGTGTGTGTGTGTGTGTGTGTGTGTGTGTGTGTGTGTGTGTTTGTGTGTGTGTGTTTACCTGCATTGCTCTATCCCTCTGTGTGTGTGTGCACGCATGTGTTTTTATAGGTGTATGTGTGCATGTGTAAATGTGTGCACGCGGGTGATGTTTGTGTAGGTGTGTGTGGGTGTGTGCGTGGGTGTGTGCATGTGTGTATACATTTGTGTGTTTGCGTGTATCGCACTCACTCTCCGTGTGTGCGTGCATAGGTGTATGTATGTTTGTATGTGCATGTATGTGTACAAGAAGGTGTATCACAAATAGCTAAATGACATTTCTTCATTATGTCAACAGTATAGTCCGGTTTTTGGTTTGTAGATTACTTGCGAGCCTTCACCTGGGATAAGAAATTGGAAGCCTGGATCAAACGTGACCTGTTAGTGGCTGGCAGTAAAGGACAGCTCCCAACCATTGTCAGTCCTGATTTGTACAGAAGACGGTTCATTGAAGCCATGGAACAGTATTTTGCCCTCATCCCTGACAAATGGTACAATTTATTGGACTAAATTTGAATTATGTAAATTTTATTTTAATACAGTGTATGTACAGTATTATAATAATATTATTAATGGAATTAAATTTTGTTATAATATCCCAGTTTTACAATAATGGTACAGTATTGAGTATAGTGCCCTATATCAGGATGATACGTACTGTAATTACACATAGTTTTTGTGTTCAAATATTAATGATATGCAAATATTAATTTCAACTAGACAATGTCATACATATTGTGATGCATTTAGGACTTTGCTTTAGATTTCACCTTGCATTTGGCAGCTGTACAGCTAGAAAATGCTTTCATCCTTAAACACATAATATTATATTGATAAGAGGAGAACTCAGTCTACTAACACCATTATCAATACTATTGCAACATCCAGTTATCCATAGAGCCAACAGGGTTAGGGTCATGAGATGTTTTCATTTGTTAATAACATTCATTGTAATGAGGTAGCTATCTACCATGGCAACAGACAAAGGGAGATACATCATAATTACGTCAAACATGTAATCTACACATTTAGTAGTATTATATATGTTCTCACACACACATTATGTATAATTCTCCTGTAATATAATATTATTATACAGTAGATTACATAATGACATTCATTGAAAAGATGTCCCACCGCACACATACTTAGTGATATTCATGACATGTCTACTTATGAATATCGATGTGATATCCTGACGCAGTTTACACATACTACGCCCCTTGTATTTAGTGAGGTTGTTCAAGCTCAGCAACCTAGAATAGGACTATTTATTGTGCTATACATGTAATCCAGGACAGAACTGTGAAGACGTAACTGGGAAAGACTGGAAATGCCATGCTTTAATCCTTTTGTGTCTCAAATTTTGACAATATTTCTGTTGTTTATATCCGAAATCAATGTGTCCTCAAGCAGTGGATCAGGGAAAGCTCCCCAAACCTGTGGAATAGACAACAGTAAGTTTTACTGCCAGTATAGACAGCCAATGTGCCAACCAAGATCTCTACGCTGCACTGAAAGAAATATCTGTCCTAACCCTAACACTAACATGGAAGAAGGATGTGAAAGAAATGCTGTGTCTGGAAAATATGCTGTCTATCTTGGCCGGTCACCTTTATCTGACTCATCATCTAGCAAACGAGGTATATTCGAGCATAGGTTCATAACGTACAGAGGATTCACTTATGAGTTTGGTAGAAGCTATTTAGTACAGGTATTGGATATTAATGACCCTAAGTACAAGTACAAGGATGGACAAGATGTGAAAGGTCCACTAGAACATCAAGGATTTAGTCAATGCACATGGAAGGATGCCACCACATTTTGTTATTTGTTTGATGATGAGTATAATTGGGCTTTTAACAATTGCCAACACTTTGCAAAAGAGCTTCTGTACACATTGCTCTATGGTCCATGTGCATCATCTCAAAGGAAACGTTCAGAGCAAACATCACTTGAAGAATTTGTAAGGCAGTTATTCCAAAACCGCAGTTGCAGTGATACCAACACTACTGATAGTTCCAGCTCCTACCAACAGGTTCATGCCAGTGTTCTATCCAAGTTTATTCTTGCTTTGGTAGCCACTCTAGTGATGTCCATACTTATGTCACAGTAACAGTAGTGTGTACTAAGCGTAGTCTGTTAATATTATATAGGACATTATATTAATTTATAGTATTACAGTAGTATGTAAAGGTGGACCAAGTCTTAGAGTATAACTTGTTTTTTATACTTGATATGATTATACCTGTATTAAAACTCATTATTTGTTGTAATAGTTACTGTTTGCGATTTACGTATCATAATAACAGCAAAGGCTGCGGCGAACCATAAACTCCCCGTACAGAAACACAAGTACACACACATGCACATGTACTCTCGTATGCACACAGCTGTGCGTACGATTCTCTCTATTGATGCATGTGAAAGTTAAGTCATGACTTCCTCTTGAGAGTCCACCTTAAATTGTCAATGCGTTCTTTTAGTTGTAAACATTCTGACCATAGGCTTGTTCTTTTAATTGTTATAAGTATTCTACCCATGCATTTGTATGCCCGTACTCAATAAGTGATCATGCATGGTCGAATATAATTATGGGCATCATGTATTGTGCAATTGTTACTCACACTTGATTCATATACAGTGGAGTCTCATTATAATGAACACGCTTAAAACGATTATCTCTTAATACGAAGTGTATATTACACATGTACACAATTCCATATGTATGGCCAAACACATTATCACCACTACTACAACAGTACTAAACTTCGGAAACCATGGGAGTATTGTTCAAAACTGCTAAGATATTCTTCACAACGACATCCATCATTTTGAGGCGTGTCTGTACAGTAGCACTTCCAACATGAGGTGTGAACACTATGTTCTTTAGACTGAGGAGGGCGTGGTCACGTGGGAGGGGTTCTGGGTCACTCACATCCAGCCCGGCATACCTTATCCCACCACTACTGAGAGCCTCCGCTAGTGCATCGTGATCAACCAGCAGTCCTCGGGATACATTTACAAATGTGGCAGAATCCTTCATAACTGAAAATTCCTTCTTCCCCATCATTCGATATGTATCAGGAGTTGATGGTGCCGTCAGCACTACAAAGTCACACTCGCTCAACATCTCATGTAGGCTGGAGTAGTATGTAGCCTTCAGATCTTCTTCCACCTCGGTTTCTGCACGGGAACGGTTGTGGTAGATGATGTTCATTGCGAATCCAAAACATGCCATCCGAGCAACAATACTTCCTATTCTTCCCATCCCAATGATACCTAATGTGCTACCGGTAACATCTGTACCGAGGAACGTGGGCGTGTAAGGAGCAAAGCTGGTAACATCAGGATCTCGACACAGCGCGTCTCCTTCCACGACTCGCCTAGCACAAGCCAATATGAGGGACATCGCTACTTCCGCTGTTGCGTTATTGAGTACATCTGGTGTGTTTCCTACCCGAATGCCTCTTTTCTTGGCTGCCTTAACGTCTATGTGCTCGTAACCAACGGAGAAAGCGCTTATAATAGAGAGATTCGGAAAACTGCTTATGAATTCCTCCGTCACTTTGAAATTCGGGAACATGGTGATGGCGACGATCTTCTCCCTGTCCTCGTCTGACTTGATATCTTCTAATCGATATACCGTGAAGTGTTGCTGAAGTAAGGACAATTGGCCGCTGTTCAATTCGACACAACTTAGTATGCAGGGCTTCGACACTTCGGCCATTTTTCACTGTAGCTAACAGTCACATGATCAGAAATGTGTTACGTAATACATGTAGGCCTAACGAAATTTCAAGTATATAATATACAGTACATATAAAACACTATTATAATTTTCTGTCGCAATTTCGTCATGCATAGTTATATTATTATGGTCTACGTTGTTACACAGGGTATATGCACAGTTAGGTACACGTGCATGAGTGGAGATTGAATCGGAAACTCTATAGCTACATGCATTATTTTGAATCACTGTTAATACTCGAAATCCCCGTTTCAGCAAAGAAAATAACAATGGAATTAGGCCTTTCGATAATGTTTCAATAGACTTTTATTTTTAGATTAACTCGTATTTTCATCCCATGATTCATTGTCATCAATCCATTACAATCATTGTCTTTACAATTGAATGCACCAAAAACACACGAACACATGCACACGTACACACACACACACACACACACACACACACACACACACACACACACACACACACATATCTACACACACACATACACACAAACACACACACACACACATACACAGATGAACAGGCATTTAATATATTGTATATATCATATATACTTGTACATATGTACACAAGAATTGTATTATTTATGTATGGCCAAGCACATATCACCACATACGGATTACTAGTATCAACAACATACAGTACTATGTTATTAATTGAATTTTATAATAGTATTCTAAAGTACGTACATAATATTATGAAAACTAATATCCAGATAAAAGAAAATGAGAAACAGCATCAATGATATAATAAAACAGTACTATAATTATAGAAGTTTCGTTGAAAATCAACCTGCTTGGGGAGAAAGGAGAAGAGAAAAATGGGCAATTGTGGGACTCGAACCCAGGGTGTCTGACTGTAGCCACTATACCACAGCAACCAGCCTTCCAAATTCTCCTTTCATACTCCTATAGGGGAGGTTGATTTCCAGCAAAACATCAGTAATTATCACATACCAGCTTATATTATCTGATTAAAATTGGACGGAGTGATTACACTGATTAGGTGAGATGTGGAAATGAAGATAATTAATACAATTAGTGAAATAGTACTGTAAAATTTAATAGTAGTTTCATAATTAGTACATCTGATTCAGACAAAAAGTATTATTCAAGCAGTACTAAACCTCTGCAACCATAGGAGTATTGTTCAAAACTGCTAAAATATTCTTCACAACAACATTCATCATTTTGAGGCGTGTCTGTACAGTAGCACATCCAACATGAGGCGTGAACACAATGTTCTTTAGACTGAGGAGGGCGTGGTCACGTGGGAGGGGCTCTGGGTCACTCACATCCAGCCCGGCATACCTTATCCCACCACTACTGAGAGCCTCTGCTAGTGCATCGTGATCAACCAGCCGTCCTCGGGATACATTTACAAATGTGGCAGAATCCTTCATAACTGAAAATTCCTTCTTCCCCATCATTCGATAAGTATCAGGAGTTGATGGAGCTATCAGCACTACAAAGTCACACTCTCTCAACATCTCATGTAGGCTGGAGTAGTATGTAGCCTTCAGATCTTCTTCCACCTTGGTTTCTGCACGGGAACGGTTGTGGTAGATGATGTTCATTGCGAATCCAAAACGTGCCATTCGAGCAACAATACATCCTATTCTTCCCATCCCAATGATACCTAATGTGCTACCTGTAACATCTGTACCGAGGAACGTGGGCGTATAAGGAGCAAAGCTGGTAACATCAGGATCTCGACACAGCGCGTCTCCTTCCACGACTCGCCTAGCACAAGCCAATATGAGGGACATCGCTACTTCTGCTGTAGAGTTATTGGGTACATCTGGTGTGTTTCCTACCCGAATGCCTCTTTTCTTGGCTGCCTTAACGTCTATGTGCTCGTAACCAACGGAGAAAGCGCTTATAATAGAGAGATTCGGAAAACTGCTTATGAATTCCTCCGTCACTTTGAAATTCGGGAACATGGTGATGGCAACGATCTTCTCCCTGACCCTGTCTGACTTGATATCTTCTAATCGATATACCGTGAAATGTTGCTGAAGTAAGGACAATTGGCCGCTGTTCAATTCGACACAACTTAGTATGCAGGGCTTCGACACTCCTGCCATTCTTCACTGTACATGGTTGTATGGTTGTGCGCGATCAAGACGAAAGGAATTATATCACTTTCATCTCAACCTTTATCAATTTCATCATCAGGTGTTGTACCAGCCTCATCATTTCTATATCACCTTTGTAGGATTGCCACCCAACTACTGTCGCTGATCTTGAATTGAATTGAATTGAATTGAATTGAATCTTCCATGCAGATTTTAAAATGACACCTTTCTTCCATTAAGGTGCAAATTTTTGCTCTGCTTAACAGTTTGATAACCCTCTTGAATGTATTGACATGAAAGCAATTATGATCCTACCAGTTCTTCTCTTTCAAAAACCCGGTGTGAAACCCGAATGCAAGGATTATTCAAAATTCTTGGGCGATAGTAGTCTGGCCTGCTATCCATGCAGGGCTGCTTTATCAACCAGCAATAAGGAGAAAGAAACAATGGAAGGATCATGAAGGTCTTTGACAAACTTGTTTCGCTTGCAATTGGCAACATTAAAGCAACTATAAGGCTTATTGCAGAGCACGGAAATGGTAAACCATTACAACTATCCCAACAGCAACCTGCTGATGGAAGGACTACCAAAGAGCACTTAGCTACCAGACAAGCACCCTGAACCACAACCATTACGACCAGGAGCTCTTTACAATGGTCCAGTGAAATCTCCTATGAATCATCCAGTTGCATTTCCCGCAATTTCAGCTGAAGTTACAAGACAAACGATCCAACAAATGGGTGGTTCAGCTGGTCCATCAGGACTGGATGTCAATGCTTAATTGGAAGAGACTTGAGGCCCTCATTGCAAGTCGTGATCGGCTGATAGCCTTGGACAAAAACCCATGCAGGTGTGCGACCAATTGGTACTGGTGAATGCCTCAGAAGATTGATTGGCAAAGTATTTTTAAAATTATAATAAACATTGGAATCTGGCCTTTTGATAATGTTTCAATAGACTTTCATTCTCAGATTAACTCGTATTTCCATCCCATGATTGGTATCGATTCATTACAATCATTGTCTTTATAATTGAAATTAAAACATCAACAATTCATGTTTCATACAAAGACTTGTGTACATACAAAGAATACACACACACACACACACACACACACACACACACACACACACACACACACACACACACACGGTGGCAGTTCTACGAATCAGCTCTCGTGGTACTTGAGCTCAGCATCTTCTTGAGTACCTAACGGAGGAGTACAACAATTAGTTGAAGTAATGAAATTGAACAGAACATCTCAGGACTTGTATAACAGCAACATGCAAACCAGTACAACATCAGGAGCAGCACCAACCACCTTATCAGCACCTCTTTTAGCTGTATCTTGTAAGCTGAGCTCTGCTGGGTCATAAAATGCATCTGAAGACAGTAATCAGATTTGGAAATCAAAAACATACGTACCACAACTGGCTTCCATAAACAATAATAATTATAAAGGTCATTAAATGTGTACAATTCCTACCATTACTAATTCAATATATGCATACAACACAATATTCTTAACCATCCCATAATATACACCATCTGAATCCACTCCCCAACACGCCACGCTCACCATACCTCCATAACACATCACCCCCACACCCTATACCACTCCCCAATACACAATACTCACCATCCTACTCCACACCACCCTCACCATCCCACTTCACACCACCACCACACACTATACCACTCCCTATACACAATACTCACTATCCCACTTCACAACACCCCACACTCACCATCCCAAACCACACCACACTCACCATCCCACTCCACACCACACCACACTCATCATCCCACACCACACCACACTCATCATCCCACACCACACCACACTCATCATCCCACACCACACTCATCATTCCACTCCACACCACACCACACTCATCATCCCACTCCACACCACACCACACTCACCATCCCACTCCACACCACACCATACTCACCATCCCAAACCACACCACACTCACCATACCACTCCACACCACACCACACTCATCATCCCACTCCACACCACACCATACTCACCATCCCACTCCACACAACAGGACATTCACCATCCTGCACCACACTCACCATCCCACACCAAACCACACACACACTCACCGTCATTGTCACAAGTGCTGGATGTCAGTCGTACATCAGAATATGCCTTTTTGATTTTAGACATTTCTTGTTTTTGTAACTTCAAATACAATTTCTTCAGACGAATCCATTCCAACCTTCGACCAAGTAGTAGTACAACACAGGTGATCATTAAATACAAGACAAATCACAGTGACAATGTACGTACATACATACAATACTCTCATGCCATACTACTACATACATACAACTACAGCAAGAACACATGTACATAGGTAAAGACGTATATAGAAGTAAAGCTTTGCCTGTTATCTTCATAATGAACTAGTAATACTAAGATTAGTAAACAGGTCACCATGTAAGTACGTATGCAGGTGCGAATGTGTGGCTATTTCTCTCTGAGATGTACACCTACTGCACATGCACATACATCATGCAGTATGTGTAAGTTGATGCAATACTAAAATACTAAAATGTCTGCTACGTAGTTTATGCAACTTATGCAGGGGTTGGTACATATATAGCTGGTTTGGTTTGGTATGAGAGAGGGTCACATGCGTTAGGCCTAGTGTACAAGACACCATGTATGCACACACGTAAGTACGAAAGTATGCACGCATGTAGTAAAGTTTCTCCGAAAGTCCATTGCTGTACATAGTTTCCAGGACTTACAAAGGCTCTGCACACAAACACACTTTGATGAGAGATAAAAGGCCAAAAGTCTTGTGAGACTGGGTGGGCTTGTACATTCTGAAACCAGGACCAATAAAGAGTGCTCAGAAGAGAGACTAGTGCATGCACTTACTGATGAAGCACTTTGTAGGGCTGTTTCACATCTGCGTCCTTTTTACTTTTCTTCTTCTTGTGTCTCCTGGACTTCGTCTTGACAGTTGCTTCAACAGGTACACTATCTTCACTCCCTCCCGGTTGTAGGGTCTCATTCACCTTCTTCATCTTACTAGGAGGCTCCGAAAATGCAGAATGAACATTTGATGATTCGGAATTTGGAAATTCTACAGGAGATGGTTCAACGACAGAAGGGCACACAGGTGTGGGGGGCGAGGTTTGAGTTGGACCATCATTTCTGGATTTTGTGGCATGGTCTCCAGTAGAAGGTTCAGGTGAAGATGGCTTTTGTTGAGATTCACTTCGCTCCAATGATGCATCTATGACTTCAGAATGGGGCCTTTTTCGACTTTTGACCATCCCTCCCTCATTTCCAGGGGTCTTGTCTCCTTGTAGTGGTGTTCTTTCAGCATGGCTGTCATCTTCACCCTGCCCAGTTCCCTCAGCCCTCCCCCCTCTGTCTTCTTTGTCGGACACACCCAGAGATGGGTAGAGAGGTTCTAAGCCTGAATCAAAGTTGTCAAACAGCTGCAACAACAAATACAAATGAATATACATATACATAGGTACATAACTAAATATTACATATATGCACATATGTATATAAACTTTCAAGTAGCATCCAATAACACAGTGGAAAATACCAGTAGCGGAGTGGTCAACTAAAGTAAGCATGCATGTGATAATCATGTGTCAATCATGTGTTAATCATGTGACAATCACATGTTCAGCATGTACTCAGTATGTGTCAATCATGTGATTGGAACATGTACGTGGGGAGAGCTGTACAGATGAGGTATAATATTCTATGGACAGCTTACCTTAAGGGCTTTCAGAACACCTCCAGGTTTGCTGAATGTGATCCAAGCGAACCCCTTGATTTCCTTGCTGTCTTTAAAGCGTGGTAAACTACAAGAGAAAGGGGGCATGAACATACATATGATCACAGGATAGTCCAGCTAAAGTGGAGCCTGGATGTGGCTCCACCTATAAAAATATTTAGCTACAACGATTTTTAATAAGTTACAATATGCATGTGTGTATACCTACGTATATGCGTATGTATGTAAGCACGTGTGCATGCAATTTGACACAACTGGCTCAGTAGTTAAGAAGAGGGTTGTTTGGCTAGGTGACATCACAAGGTTAGTTTAATGAAATTCACTAGCCATAGGATTTTATTACACAAATGTTTCCGCAGCTAACTGCTACCTTATGATGGTTGATTCAATAGTAATGTATGACGGTTGAATATGTGAACAATGAGTGATCCACAATTTCTTTTAAAAGGGGAATTGACAAATGTACGTACGTATTTGAAAATGACTTCCAGCATCCACACGACTCACTTGACATACTCTACACCTCCGCAGGAGCTGAAGTCGGCCTTCAGGTTGTCAATACTGGCATTAGGTGGGAGGTCTTCCACATAAAGAGTGCGGTCGTTTGTGTTCTTGATGCTTTCAACAGCTGTGGCTCTTCTCACCGTGTTTCCATCTTCCGACACCTAAGATGAAGCCAGAAAATAATACAACATATGTATGAACAACATTACATAAAGCAAGCTGGAAAATGCTAAGTCTCATAAGTGCTAATAGACACATATGAAGAAGTTATATAAACACACGTACACACAGAACACAACAATTAACACACATCCACTCCCCCACACAACCCCACCCCCATCCCCACCAACACACACCCACATCCACACCCAACCATCCAACCACTAACACATGCACACCCACCCACACACAGAGCACTACATATGTGATGCATAGCAAACCTCTAATATATCACTCCGCCTCATTGCCTTGACTATCAAAGACACGTCTTGAGATATAGCCTTCATTCTATTGAATCCAGCAATCATCTCAACAGGAACAACTACACATAAAGCAACAGAAGTAAATACAGCATATATACTGTGTATACACGTACATGAATATCTAGTACTACGTCAGTATTCACAAATAATGATACTATGTGATTGGATGCATATACGTACCTATATGTACATATGCATGTATGTATACATTGTATGACTTCGTATATGTACGTACGTATGTATAATACTAACGGTAACAAACTACATATGGCCTTCATTGGTTGCTTCCATGCAAACTTACAACCCTCTTCACTTTCTGCTATCTTGTGGTGGAGAAATCGGTCACGATTCAAATTGATGTCGCTGAAATAAAACTCAACCTGGAAGGAGGCATACACAAGAGATTATGAAGCCAATGAATGAGGCTGGAGACCATGACGGTACATGAACAACAAAGGAAGTTTGGTAATCAGTGCGTGTATACGTACATGTCTATCAAACGGAGACAGAGGAAGGGTGGCCATTCTAGGAGGATGATTCTGAAATGCTTTGACTAAATGAATTGATCAAAACAGAGACTGTGGATGATGTATGCATGGAAGAGATGAAAGGAGTGAGAGAACTATTTGAACAAGCAATGGGTGATGTTATAGCTAGAATTGGTGTTAATAATTGCTTTTTTGCTTGCTTGCTGCTTAATGGCCAGTGGGACCCGAAAAATCACTATAATAATAATAACTATAACAACAACAACAATATACGAACTCCCCAATTGGAGACTCGATAGCATTTTGCCATTCTGGTACTTGTCAATCAACAAAGGTTAAGTACAAAAAGGAAGACGGTGAAGACAGTGAATAAACTCAAAATTCCTTATGTTAGTGTTGTCAAAGTCACAGATATTGTATAAGGCAAGCGCGGATATTTTCGAACAGTGCCTAATTCCGAACAGTTGGTCTTTCACCGTATTATTTTCAAGAAACTGTCATTTATAGTTCATATTCTTAATCCCTACACACCAAGTGAGAAACATCATTCTTTGGTTTGCTCATTATTGACCGGATTAGGTGGAAAATCGACATGTTCGGAATTAACGACTGTTCGAAATTACCCCCGCCTACCTTAATTTTGTAAGCAATCACGTCTCTAGACCTAAGCTTTTATTAACTTTTTACCTGAAAATGACTTTAAGGTGTGTTAAATTCACTACTGCCTTGGTCTTCATTCACATGCACACTGAACCTGATCATACTACTAACTTGTTCTTTCAGTTTTCTAAGGATTTCTTTCCGTCTCGGCCTATTTCTTGTGGAACCTTCTTTCTTTAGCAAGGCGTCGGATTCCGCCATGTTTGGAAAACCGGTTTTTCCTCTATCTATGGTTTGATTTAGTCTAGCTAGCTAGCCCGTCCCCCCACACACGCCCTACGGGCGGAGAGTGCGAAAGACTCTTAACGCCCGTAGGGCGTGTGTGGGGGACGGTCTAGCTAGCTAGACCATAGACTATGGCTTGATTCAGCCGATTTTCTGTTTCCGTTATTGTGCGTTTCCAATGGCTACTTGAACTCTTGAAGTAAAGATAATAACAAGGAGGTTCACGTGCTTAATAAATAATAATAATGATTATTACTGTCAAACGAATTTTGAACGTCAGGGTATATTATTGAATGCACAAAAATATACAGTGCAACTTGCAATAATTATTGGATTGGTATAATCATAGATAGTATTATAGGGGAGAGGTATCCCTTATTATACTATCTATGGTATAATATACCTCTGCAGCTGGTTAGAGAGTACTCCCTATTATAACTCCACATTCTAAAGCAGCGTTTCACAAACACCAATTGTACACATTTTCAACTGCATACTTTAAACTAGTGCTGGGACGATTAATCAATTAATCGATTAATCAATCAATTTTCATTTCAAATCTGATTATCGATAATGGCACAAGCAAATCGATTAATCACAGGAAGTAATTAAGTGAGTAGAACAGGAAGCCACCCCTACCTTAGTACCCAGAACCTTCACACCATTGGTCAATTTTGTACCTGAAATATGAAAAGGACTCTATAAACTTCACTTCATGTCTATTGGATGACTACTTTATCTAATAAAGTGGGAGTGGTTTCCGGCCACGCCCACTTAATTGCTCCTGGTGATTAATTGATTAATCAATTGGTTAATATGTATTGATAATCAATTTTGAAAATTACAGCCGATTCCCAGCCCTACTTTAAACCTGATATAGGCTCATACTGATAAAGTAACTCCATGGCTGCATGGTTGACAAAATGTGAAGAATACATTACAGAATACATATGTGGTCCATACCTATAACCCTCTCATGCAGATAAAAATAATTACTATATTATTATACTATTAATACTATACTAAAAAATATTATATTTGAGTTAAATTGATTGTGATGGTGATCGGAGCCATTGTCAATGATCATATTAAGGACACTGCTACATGCAGAACATGATCACCTGATCAGACTAGTCAAATGCAGAATAAACCAGTGGCATGATATCATAAAAAAGAAAAAAAGGAAATAGTACAGTTGGAGTTTAAGCAGGGTGGTGGCATTCCAGGCAGATAAGATCAGAGACACAAGGAAAGTGTCTAGGATGCCTAAGCTAGAAATAACAAGTTATTCACACACACATGGAAGACCCCTACATTCAAGTAGCTGTAGGATTTTGAAAGACAAATTCCAACATGATGGATATCAAACTTCTCAATCCACTCAGCTAGCACTATTTTAAATAAATATCTGGATAAGCAGGATTCGAATATTTGAATGTGTGAGCATGCATGTGCATGTGTATGTGTGTGCATGTGTATGTGTATGTGTGTGTGTGTGTGTGTGTGTGTGTGTGTGTGTGTGTGTGTGTGTGTATGTGTGTGTGCATGCATGTATATGTCATGGTAAACGGAGCCATTGTCAAACTCCTATAATACACTGCCACAGTGCATATTGACTCAACACTATACTACTCCCCAGCTAGTGGTTGGGCATGTGCACATCAGACTAATTGAGTGCAGAATATATAATACTTCTGCTTGTACTGGTGAAGGATAGTGAGCATTGCCATGAAACAATTTTAAACCAAGGAAATATGATACTGTTGATGTATAGCTTAAGTGGGCTGGTGGCATACAGGTAGATAAGATTGCAGACGCAAGGAAAGTGTTTAGGATGCCTAAGGTAGCAATAACAAGCTAGGTATTCACACACATAATGAACACTACTGTGGAACTTTGACAGACTTGATCTGAAAGGATGGATTTCAAAGCATCTCACTCCACTTAGTTAGCACTATTTTATTGTATGTGTGGAATTATAACAGGTAAACAGGGAGTCAAGCAGGATCGGATGTAGCATTGCCACTGTGACACATGACACATAAGTAGACATGCAGGAGAGGTTTGTATGTATGTGTGTGTGTATGTATCATGTATGTACGTATATGTGTGTCTGCATGTGTGTATGTATGTGTGTGTACATGTGCGCGCGCGCGCGCGTGTGTGTGTGTGTGTGTGTGTGTGTGTGTGTGTGTGTGTGTGTGTGTGTGTGTGTACATGTGCGTGCGTGTGTGTGTGTGAGTGTGTGTGTGTGTGTGTGTGTGTGTGTGTGTGTGTGTGTGTGTGTGTGTGTGTGTGTGTGTGTGTGTGCGTGCATAATATTATGTGAAACACTTCTCTTCATAGCAAAGGATTTGGCTGAGAATTCTATGAAGAAACCAATCCATATTAGACATGTGTAACTATAATTGGAGTAAACACAGACACTTAGTCTAGTAACACTGGTTTAAAGTGCACAAAAGTAACACTGAGTCTCTTTGATGTGGGATTAGCCTATATAAGTGAATCTAAGCAAGCCACACTCTAGAGTACTCAGTGTGCCAATGTAGTGTGGAAGTAGATGTACGTGTACATGTTTATTAGTGCTTTTGTGTATGTGCATATGTGTGTGTGTGTTCTCGTCTCTCAATAGACATACAATAGTATCACATTGGATGTGGGTGTGTGTGGGGTGTTTGTTGTGAGTGTGTATGCATGTATTCTCATGGGAATAGTTTATCAGGGTATAACATCTACGTCCTTCAGACTTGTATCCAAGACTAAATCTTTAATTATGCTGTAACAGTGATATTTGTGGGTGTCACTGTAACAACATAATTTAATATTCAATCAAGTTAATCTAAATTAATATTCTACTCTCCCAAAAAACTTGAAACATGGTCTACCTTGTGATTTAAAATTAATAAATTAATAATAAACAAACTTAATAACATTCTTAATACAATGTGTACATCATACCTTTGTCCAATTGCATAATATGGTTTACATACCATTGCCTGATAAATGAAGAAACCGTGGACACTCCAGTTTAATTACACAAGTCAATCAGAGTAGACACCACTTGGCAGTTAGATGTTACAATACAGTATACATAATGTACATTTTATGCAAACAAAATCACCATGGAATTGATGAAGTTGTACCAAATGGGTGAATAATCACAGTTGCTATGGTGTGGAGTTGAGATTACAAGCATGCATGGGATTGACAGTATGGCTTCAAACCTGTTTACTGCCGGGGAAGTATGGCTGGAATTATTAGCGAACATATCGATAAGGTAAATGGCATGATGACAAAACTATTAACAACATACCATGCTCATAGTGATAGGTGGCTACTGTGTAGACAACATTAAAACTCTAACTGAGCACGGAAATAGACATGTATATAAGAACACTGACTACAACAATACCTACAGATAAGCTTGTCAGAACAAAGCAATAACAGGGTGATAAGAAACGATGAAGATCCTTGTAAGTATTGTAGTAGTCCTGTTTTCTCTATTCAATGAAGGTGAAATGGGGAGATTCAGCCCCCCACCAAGCGCTGTTGCTACAGAATGTGGTAAGTTGGTCAACATGACAGAAATATTGTATTCTTCCCGGTAACAATAGCAAACCACAACTGTAGACATGACTTGATTCAAGGTAAAATGTGAGGTACATGTAATATTTTAAAATGCTATTGTACAGTTGTTATCATGGCACAAGTTCCGTATGTACGTACACAGCTGCAGTATAGTCCTATTTTCACCTGAATGCATATAATATGATATCCCAATGCAGAGACTGTAGTGATGAACAACATTGGTTGGGGCTGTGACGGTAAGGTAAAGAGTAGAGATAGTACAGATCCAAAGCCTGTCATCATTAGCCGTGGAAATATATGTGATGGTGTGGTTGACTGTCCAAATGGAAGAGATGAACAATGCACTGAAGACTCCAAAGGTACGATATGAAAGCAAGTAGTTGATATTAGCCTTTACTTGTGGTTCCACAACTAACAGTCTTTGTGTTCTAAATTTACTGTAAGAATTAAAACTCAAAGTTATTAATAGTTTGCTTATACTAAGAAGCTACATCAGGAAGTCTATTTGCCCCTATCATAATCATACTTGAATGATCATTTGCTGCTGATTAGACCTGTCAATCTAAGAAATTCTTTTATGTAATTATAACTATACCATTGCAACACTGAGATAACACTTATACTACTAGCTAACACTAATAAATTTGTACACATCATTTAGTCTTTAGGCTGGGTTACACTCAAAAGTGGGAATACCCGGAGTTCCATGCCACCATGATGATTATGATAAGAAAACAAACTGATTTAATGTTCTTGCACAAACTTCAAATCTTTGAATAGATAACACATGCATGCAAGTCACTTTCTTAGTCTATAGTTAGTTTAAACTGTTGCAACATTCCAAATTGAGTGAATTCTCTTTGACCACCAGAGGATTACCACCTTGAACCATTTGAACCAATTGAAAACATGATTCATGAACCACTAAATGTGAACTAATTCAAATGTACTGTACAATTATATCTGCTGCAGAATATATATGCGACATCAATTACACTACTCACGTTGTTTGTGATGGTGTTAAACATTGTGCCAAAAAAACAGATGAAAGTTCCTGCTTTGAAAGTGAGCAACCATGCCTGTTCTGCTATAATATCTAAACTTAAACCTTTTCATGACGCATAGTAATTCTTCATAATATTAAAGTAAAATTAGTCATTCAAATTTAATTCAGATTTACTTGTAGTAATTTATACTGCATGCATGGCATTGGATAACGAACCTCTCAATCATGACGATATCACTGTAAATTCGAATTGTTGGACATAATAAATTGCTTACATCCTGTGTAGGGACCCATACCATCATAGTCTAGAGATTAATTGCAATCTCATCACTACCAGCTCATTACTATACACATCATAATATTATACTTAATTTGTTGAAAGTTCAAAGACCTTGATATCACACATACAACTATAATGTCATGGTAATCTCTCCAAATATGTTATCAGGTTTTATCTGATTTACAGCAAAGTACTATAACCATATCATATACATATCTTGAATATTGTGTTTCTGTACAATTGCAGATAAATTCTCTTGCGATAATGGAAGTGTCAGTTTAACATTTGATCATGTTTGTAACCGGAGGAAAGACTGTGTAGACGGCACTGATGAAACAATGTTCATGTGTCTTGATATATCATGTAGGAGAGAGAGAGAGAGAGAGAGAGAGAGAGAGAGAGAGAGAGAGAGAGAGAGAGAGAGAGAGAGAGAGAGAGAGAGAGAGAGAGAGAGAGAGAGAGAGAGAGAGAGAGAGAGAGAGAGAGAGAGAGAGAGAGAGAGAGAGAGAGAGAGAGAGAGAGAGAGAGAGAGAGAGAGTTATCCTTATCATTGGTGGCAGTTTACTTCCATCTGCATGGATGCAGTCGAATTCGCTGGAGGCTTCGAATGTGAAGGAGTAGTATTCCCAAGATCAATGTGCGATGGTTCTTATAAATGTATTGATGGGTCAGATGAAAACTGCAAACATGAATGTAAGTTATATACAGTTACAGGGACAGACAATACTCTGAATATTATATAAATTCAAATACATAATGGGATGATAATTATTATTCTAAGTCTAGTATGTATCTGTATCCATTCAAAATGTGAAACACCTCCAGCTCTGTCGATTGAAACAGGAACATTCAACATTAATTATTATTCCTTGGTGAAACTTTTGAACTGTTTGTGGTGTTTCTTCTTTATTTGGGATCTTCAGTAAAATATCGCAGTAAAACGTACACAATAATAGTTACCCACTGGCAAGAGGGATGTGACTTCTTATGTTCTTCATACACAGTATGTGCATTCATGGATTGTGACCAACTGACCCTGTTTGACTTCACTGCAAGTAAATGTTATTGCGCATGTCATGATGGATACATCATGGATGAAAATTCAACATGTACTGGTAAGTTGCCCTTTACAAGAAAAGATTATCCGATTTGATCAGCATGCTTGCCAGATTGGCACAATTTTATAATGAATCATGATTATTAAATCTCAATTTCCTATGTCCAAATGAATAGAAATAATTTTATATCAGCACACAGCATCAGTAAGCAAATGATGCTCACATGTTTAATCTTCCTACAGTACAAAACAATTAATATCAATTAAAATTGATGATCAACCAACAAATCAAGGAAGACATATATATAACAAACATGGAGCTGTGACACAACATACCAACTATACTACAGAACTAGTCAATAATGGTTCATGCTTTGTCCAATTGTAGATGTTAATATTATCTAAATATCCAAATGTTGACTACATTTATAACAGCATAATAGGCGGAAACATATAAGCTAAAAATTACCAACTGTGCATGGTTGTTTTATTCAATAATAATCGTTTTATCGCCATTATAACAGAAATTGACTGTGGCCCTCCACCTCCCTTATCTAATGGGAACATCTCCTTCACTAATGGGACAAAGTATGAATCCATTGCTACATATATGTGTAATTCTGAACATGAGCTACTAGGAGTTAGCCAGAGGAAATGTGGTCTCGATGGAATGTGGACTGGAATAGAACCGTCTTGTGTACCAGAAGGTGGGTACACAATGCATGTACAAATGTATGTAATTACAATAGGAATTGTTGGCACCAAAGTATACACTACTGGATCATTTTATATATTTTTCATTAAAATATTATAAATATCAATCTGAAGTTATTCAGAAGAATGGTATTATGCCAATTATTCATTAACAAAAATTCAACATTACATCTTTATTTACATACACCTAGGCCTGACAGTGTCTTTCCCACAGTATATACATAATAAATCAATAAAACATACTACTATATAAGAGGTGCTCTTACTGTGGCATCGGATATTCATTGGTTGTGTTGTAAAGTATACTCATCACTATTGTACAGGTTCAATTGCAACATGCAAGCACCCTATTGATATTCAAAATGGGAATATTACTGTATTCGTCACACCGGGTGGTGGTTTCAAAAGGGGAACACGTGAGGTACAACAAGCAGTATACCAATGTGATGATGGATACACTCTCATAGGAAACAGCACCAGAGAATGCCATAACGGACATTGGGATGGATTACCACCACAATGCATTAAAAATGGTATCACAGCACATATATATAGCTACACAATTCATTCGTGTTTTTTTTGCAATTTTATACTGTGACAAGCAGCAGGAAGTGTTAAGAACTATAATAATGAAAATTAAAAATTATGATACATAATGCATTAGGATACTGTTGTTCCAGGTCAATAACATGTACAGTAATTCCTATAGGAAATCTCCATATGCATACTTTTGAAATCTCCATGCATACATGGCAATGAGAAAAAAGAATCAATGATAGTACAAAACCTATTAGCCATAGTATAATATGCTAAACTTAAAAAGTTAATGATTACATGTAGTTATGTATTCTCACCTAGATCAAATGCACCTTTTTATAATTTTTTACATGTCATTACATCTTCACAGCAACAAGGTGTGAAGTCCCATCACTTGATATTGATGACGGATCTATTTCCAGTCCATGCCAGCCAGGAGAAGGAGCACTAGAAGGCACAGTTCTCCAATATTCATGTGATCCAGGGTACACTCTGGATGGTCCACGAAATGTGACATGCGGAAAAGACAGAGTGTGGAGTGCACTGCCAAGTTGCAAATGTGAGTATTTTCTTTTTGTTTGATACGCATGTAATTCACAAGATAATTGAGGGCTTTTACATTTAATACTGACAGTGAAAAAATGTAATAAATGACCTGAATATATATAATATAACAATATAATTAATGTAGATTTGTCATCAATTACACTTGGATTTTACTCAATAATTATTGTTATTATATTATACTTGTACAGTGAGTGCAATACACAATATATATGTCATTAAGGGCTTTTACATTTAATACTGTCAGTGAAAAAATGTAATAAATGACCTGAATTTGAATCTAGAACAGAAACATGGAAGATTTGACAAGATAACATGCACATGATAATAATTGTAATAATACTTATTATGAATTACTGAATACCTTACTTCAATGACATCAATGCAAATTTGTCATCAATTACACTTTGATTTTACTCAATGATTATTGTTATAATTTATTATTATATAATTATTGTTATATTACAGTAAGTGCTCTGGATGTCATCTTTGCAATTGATGATTCATCAAGTATCTCTGGGAAACAGTTTAGAGGTCTCAAGACATTTCTTGCCAATGTGGTGGACAGTTTGGATATTGGGGAGGATGCTGTGAGGATAGGAGTCATCAAGTATGCAAGGGGCGTCAAGGAGGAAATTAGACTGGATGACTTCTTTGGAAAAGAAATGCTCAAGGCAGCCATTTTGAAGATTAAACACGAAAGAGGAGGAACACGAACTGGAAAGGCTATCACTCGTATAGTTAAAGCATTTCAAGGAGGATTCGGTGCAAGGGTTGGTACATAGAAGATTGGAATAGTCATCACCGATGGAAAATCAAAGGACAGTGTTACCAGACCAGTGATGAGGGCAGAGAGAGCTGGCATCACTCTGTATGCTGTTGGAGTGGGTGGAAGTGTTGATCGATCTGAAATTAGGACCATCGCAGGTGACCGCAGTCGGGCCTTCTTTTCCACCAGCTTCTCAACCCTCAATAGAGTCATTCAAGAGCTCTCTACTGCATTTGGTGGTTAAACTGTTTAATGCAAATACACATCATATATTATTAATGCAGTAGATGCCAGATTTTTCAATCTCAAATCTGGCTCAGTAACTTGTACACACATGTAGAGTAGCGTTAGTAGCAGCTATGCATCCATACAGTAGTATTCAATTATGTATATATATATAATGACTAGCCACGTTTTTCATCTTCATATGATGGACACACATTTATACCATTTGCTTTCAACCAATTGACATCCAGGTGAACTGTTGGAATTGGTCTTGGACTATAATAATATTATTATTCCCAATTTCATTGGGCAATGTTCAATGAATACTTTGATATCACTGTATAATTGCATAGTGTGAACTTCAGATTAGGAGTTAGTAAAGAATCTGCATGGAGAGATGGCTGCTATTCTTCCAAAAAACATTCAATCAAACAAAAATTGAATTATAAACTGTGGCACTATATAATCAGTAGAATGAGGCACAAAGACAACACTCCCATTAAACATTGCATCTGCAGACAAGCAGACACTATAATTATCATACACAATATACTTTGGATCGATGGTTCACGTCATATAGCTACCACAATATGCACATCAAAAAGTTTCGAGAAATAAAATGATAGACAAGTGACTTAGAAATGCTACCGTCTGACATGTATATCACATGTACACGAATATTATACGTACAAAACATGCATACACATCGCAGTATTTATTCAGCACTCTTAAGCTTCTCGTCTCAGCACAGAGTTTTTTATACTCATAGAGTCTAAGCATAGATTTTATGTTGGCAGTACAAAAACCATATAATATTATGCAGCACCATTTTTTAAATAAAAACGTCATCTTACGATTCATCACGTCACTAATCATGTGACGTCAATTCGACTCCCACTGATTTTCCCAAATAGACTGTCATTCGAGGGAATACGCGTCTCGTTGAAAAAAAGTCTGTTTTGGATAGTCTGCTCGTAAATTGTTTGGTTCAGTAGTCAAGGATGCCTCACGGAGGAGGGCACGTCGGAGGATTTAGTGGGGGAGGTTTCAGTGGAGGCGGCTTTCATGGTTGCCATCGCCATCACCACCATCATCATCCTCACCACTACAACCATAGACACTCTAAACTACTTGAAATTGTTGTCGACATCGAAGTTGAAACGTCTAAATGGTGGGAAGCTTTCTTTGTTGACAGCACGTTTCAAAGTCATTTTAGCCACAGCAGCTACTGGAAAACAGGTGCCGCTAGCTACCAACCACTTGCCAAAAAACTAAGCACAAGAGGTTGCATACAATAACTATTACATAATTGACAGCTGTAGCCCCAATCAGTAGATGTAGCTCTTCTATTCCCATTTCCAGTATTGCTATGTATTTGGTGCAACTTGACCCTGCATGGACAATCCCCCTGTTTGATTCACCTGATTATCAGTTTTAGTTATTGTGCATTTCCAATGGCTACTTGGAGCAAGTTAGACCGACCAGTTAGACTAACTCATGAAGCAACGATAATATCATTACAAGGAGGTTCATGTGCATAATGATTTTATTGTTGGCAAATGAATTTTAAATGTCAAGGTATTATTATTAAAATTAATTTTTAATGTGTAAAAAATTTACAGTGCAACTTGCAATTGATTAGTGGATATATTTTATTGTCTAAAATACCTCTGCAAACTGGTTAGAGAGTACTCCCATATTATAACTCCACTTTCCAACACAGCGTCTCACACAAACACCAATCGTACACACCTTCAACTGCACACTTCAAACCTGATATAGGTACATACTGATGGAAGTAAATCCATGGCTGGTTGACATAAGGTCAAAAAACATATTCATATGTGGCCAATACCTCTATCTGTCAGATAATAATGATTACTATAATATATAATTATAATACAGTTTGATAGGTTGCGACAGTAATTGGAGCTATTAAGGACACTGCTATACATGCAGAACATGTAAAGGCATATTTGAATCCTCACAAGATGTT